>CALNXK010000214.1:652500-770000 GCA_942486035.1 Porites lobata | reverse complement strand
GTGAGATGTCCGTTTTATAAAGAGTCAAATAAAAGGAGTAAAGAAAGGCAGGGACCAACTGTAGGTGTCCGTTTTACAGAGGTGTCCGTCTTGTAGAGGCGTCCGTTAAGAGAGAGTCAACTGTACACTCTTTTAGAATGCCTTATTTATAATGCTGTTTACATGTAAAATTTCAGCAATGCAATATGAACCTGCGCAGTACCAATGCACGTACAATACAGGACACCTTGTGTATAAAAGGCTATTGTGAACTGTACCTCAGAATACGCATACATGCCCAGGTAGCCTATATTTAAATTATGCCCACTGAATGATTTAATGTTTTAGTTTAGTGTTACTTCAAGGAAAAAAAAATATTCGTGCACAACATCTTGACAAAAAAAATATTCATTCACGGGAAACATTAAAGAAAAAAAATTCCTGCGGCTCGAAAATTCCCCGCCCCCATAACTTTTCTAATGGTCCGTCCCTAAACCTCTCATGTAACTTTAAATTCAAATTTTAGGAGCCGTTATCGTGTTCTCTTTCAGTGTAGCTCTGGCCGTGAGGAGGGCTAATTTAGTTAGCCGAAACATGGGCCCCAAATAAATCAGCCCTTTGCCGTATTGCCAACCTTGCATTCAGTTTTGTTTTAATTCCCACTTCAGGAAAATGTCGTCATAGAACGGTGGTCCACTTCAATTACTTGCTTTTACTGATGTAGCCTGTTCCAGGCTCCGAGATGGTGGTGGAAAGTCGTTCAGTAAAAAGAAATGCGAAAAATGCGCGGAGGCTGGGGAGAGACACCGCCCCCTTTCCCAAGTCGTGCGCGTCTTATTTTCGCTTTGCTCGTTTTAATACGTTCCCACTATACTATCTGAGAGCCTGGCACAGGCTATTACTGATGCCACCTGAAATCCAGGAGAAGACCTCCCAGGCAGCCAACTCCAGCCGGTACAAGAAACGCCTAAGGTGAAAAATTTGAGAGATCGCTGTGCTGCAACCGCCTCAATGAATAATAATCTACCGAATCTTAGAGTGTTTTTTTTGTTTGTTTGTTTTTTTTCATTCTCGGAGTTGCCTAGTCCCTAGGCCTCATTATTCCGCGCGGCCAAAACGTTTCGGGTCACGTGGTCCAAGCCAGAATATGAGGCATGCGCATTCTGTTTTTTCTAGGCGTCTCCCGCCCGTTCCCCTTGGATCCGTCACCGAAGTGAATTGACCGAGAGGGACTGGGAAAACGCCGTACAGGAAACTCAGGATGCAAACAATGCATTGGGTCATAAACTGTTCCATACTCCACGCCGGAGACCGAGACGTAAGCGAAAGGAGCTGTCTGGCTTCGAGACTATGTTAGAACAGTTGTACTGACCTGGCCGCCCTTTAACTATTTAGGAACACTTGAATGCTAATTTTAGAAATTTTCACTTGTACATCTGACTTTATGTGACAAGGGACAGAGTAGTGTGGGGCGTGAGCCCGAGTTGGGTCCGATATGCGTAGTATTGTAGACTTTGAACTCGTGTTACTCTTGCGCTACAATCTTAGACAAAATAATATGAAATAGGACCTTCCATCCCCCCAAGTCAAAGATAGGAAAATAGCACGTTTTGCCCTTTACGCGGCTTGATCCTTGATTTGGGGGGGCGGGAGTGGATGGGGGTTTGCTGTTCCATTTTATTCTGTCCAAGATTGTAGTTTTAGTTCTTAGTTATGATTTACAATATAAATCATTGTAATACTTCAGTTTGTAAGTAGGGTAACTGATGAGTGGGTTACCTCAAATTTAATCTACGAAACTGAACTGATTTATTACAACCATGTGTGCTTATGTAGAGAAATCTAATGGTAAATGTATATGTATATATGTAAGTATGTGAATTTTTAGGTAATCAATTTTGTTCTCTTCTTAGTTAATCCTTTAAGGTAGTCCATCATGACGGTCCATTGACTGCGGGGGTTCAGTGAAGCATTTACCCATAGTGGGTCTAGTTACGAGTGAAACTGAGGACTAAGTCTAAGTCGCGAAATTCATATTTGCAAGCCAAAAGTGACCAAGAGAGCGTCTTTAATTTAACCTCAAAGAGTTTAATGAAGTAGCGGTTCTGGCAGGCCAGCCGCACATTGGTAGCAAACCTCTGATTGATCAGGATACACTTGATATAACATTATTAAGTTGGTGCTTCGAGCTTTTTCCTTTCCAATCAAGAAATCCTAGAGTGAACCAAATCGAACAGAAGCCATCTTCATCTTATAACAGGTGCCGTTGATATTGAGCTCAGAATAGTTAAAGCCTCTGAATGGGCCTCACTCACTTGGCGAAAAAGCAAGTTTTCTTTGCTCACCCGCCTCGGCCTCACATCCATCCCAGTGCCTCGCTCGCATTTTTCAGTTTGCGTGAAAACAATAGACAAAATCAAACTACCAGACGTTAACGACTTAGGACATGTTGCTTTCTTTTTCAAACCCAAAGGTGAACTCCCGTGGTCATATTCCTTTCTTCCTGAATTCAGTGAATTGCTGGCCTCGTTGTTCGTGCATGTAGAGTTATAGAGCGGTAATAAACTGCACTGAACTGAAAGAACTTTCATCGATTGCCTTTCCACAGCAAAAGCTCGTCCTTTTCGGTAGACAGAAAACGCTTTTGTTCGCCCAGCCAACGGAACGCTCAGGAATGTGACCAGTTATTAAAGTTACCTTTTAGATTTGACAGAAAAAGCCACGTGACCTAAGTCGTCAACGTTTGGCGCCGCGCGTATTTAGGGGCCCTTACTGGAGGGCGAACTGTTTATTTTACGTGTGAAATCAGTATTTCAAAGGGCATAGTTATTAATGGCTTTCCTGGTCTGGAATGTAAATTGTGTTCATGCTACTCTAATGTGAAATATGGGAAACTACTTTAATAGACCGAAGTTAGAACCTTTTTCCTCTGAAAAAGAACTTATAGCTAAAACAGTGGGGTGTAATCATCTGTTGTGATCCAAATCGGAGGTACGGATGGTTGTTTATTCAAAGCAGTTACTGAAAATCCAAAATTCAACGACGTAACTTTGAATTCGCAGTCGACCTCTTGCAGAAGTAAGACTTGGTACAGTCCGCGCGGAATACTAACAACAAAACCTACTATTAGCGATAAGAAGACTCACGTTGACTAGACGCCAAAGATCACGAACAATCTTTTGTCATTCAAATACGGCTAACCACTGAAGCAGCCATGGTTAATTAAATGTCAGTCGTTTGCTTTGTTAGTGGTAACGTTTTTTATGTTAATGCTACCTTTCTCGGTCCCAGACTGAACTAGTAAAAGTTGAGACCCGAACGAAATCAAAAGATATAAGTCATGGAATTTCTGAAAGAATTTATTCTCCCAAAAACATTCAACCGGTTCAGCTAAGTGGCAAATGTGTTTTGGATTGTTTGCGGAGTTACCCTGAGCGGAATCTTTCCCCGGGGGGAGACTCCGCATATGAAAGGGGTGGGGATGCTCGTCGTCTCGCTTAAGGTTGTAAATTTCGGATTTTGTTCTCACTTAGGGTGTTCTGAGCAAAATGCCATCATATTTAGCCGCGAAGGTCTCGTTTAGGTTACATGCGAAAAAATGTAAAAATATATATTTGATATGTATATTATTTTTAATTCGTTTTATTTACTCCATTCATATAATCCAAGGATTCCCATTTGTCTGTGTTTTAACATGGTCTCTTTTAGGGGTCAAAAAAAGCTTGGGCCACGCCCAGATCAGTCTCCTTTAGGGGTTTACTTCAAAATTTCCGAGGAGCATTCCCACCCCTTTCATATGCGGAGTCCCCCCCCGGGAATCTTTCTAGATATAGAAATCAACGAGTCGAGAGGTGATTTTGCTTGTGGCTTTAGTGACAGCAACGAACAGCTTCGTGGGATGTGTTGGGAACAGTACAAAAAGCAATACAACAAATTTGGAATTCCTATGTATGGTTTCCTGATTGTTAACTTCTGTGTTACTGCAAGTGTCTGGGTAATTTACTCACGAGCGGTGAAGTAAAAAAAAATAAATCATCTGTGAAAATTGAAAATATGCTAACACCCGCCTTTCGATGCCATACCGGTGTAAAACAAGGTTGCATGCTCTCGCCAACCCTTTTTAACCTTTATCTCAGTGACCTTTCAGAGAAACTTAAGGCCAAGAACCTAAATGACGTAGAACTAAACGAGTTACCGTTAAGTTGTATGCTTTACGCGGATGACTTGGTCATATTCCCCAAATCAAAAAACGGACTGCAGAATTATTTGGATTCCCTCAGTGAATACTGCAAAGAAAACGACTTGTCGGTTAACCTTAATAAAACTAAGGTGTTAATTTTTAATAACTGCGGGAGAACCATGAATAAGCACATATTATACTATAGAGGCAGTAAACTTGACAATGTTAGCAATTACAAATATCTTGGCCTACAATTTAGTACTTATGGGACCTTCACGTACGCTAAACAGGAAATAAAGAAGGTTGCCCTTAAAGCTTTGTACAAACTCAGGAAGGAAATGGGCGACCATTTCAGAGACGATGTACAGCTCACAATGAAAATTTTTGACACGGTTATTTCCCCAATACTCACCTACGGAAGCGAGGTCTGGGGGGTCGATCACAACGGAAAGCTAGAAAATGATCCAATTGAGTTTGTTCAAACAAAGTTCATAAGGTGGCTATTGGGAGTTAACAAATTCTGTAGCTCAAATGCGTGGAGATCGGAGGTAGGCCGTTTCCCAATGCGAACGAAGACAAAGTGCAGGGCCATTAAATATTGGCTGAAAGTTTGTGAGCCGGAGCACCAAAATAAACTCTCTGGAATAGCATTTACAGACCAAATTGGTCAAGATAAAAAGGAACTTTGGTCAAGCAAATTAAAACGACTATTAAACCTCGCAGGTCTTGGCGACATATGATCAGCGAAAACTAACACTCCCACAATCATGTACTATATACGACAGAGACTCTTAGACATAGAACAGCAAACATGGATTAGCGAAATACACAATGATGAACGAAAGGACCCGCATCAAAAAAACAAACTAAGAACTTTTAGGAAATTTAAACTTACCCATGACAACGAAAATTACCTCACAAATGTAAGAAACATCAATCATAGAGTAGCAATCACAAAGCTAAGATTAAGCAACCACAAACTAGCAATTGAAACTGGACGATACGTTAAACCCTATCAACCACCAGACCAAAGAATCTGTCCATTATGTAAAACTGGATTAGAAGACGAGGAGCATTTTTTGATGAATTGCATAGCCTATAGGGATCCTAGGAGAGAGCTGTTCAATACGCTAAAAAAGGAAACTTATCTTATTCTTGACTCTATGACTCCAAGCTCTGCCTTTACAACGTTGATAAGTATGAAGCAAGGAGAGAAAACGCAAAAAATTGTGGCTAAATACGTATATGATCGCTTCCGTGAAAGAGATAGACGCGTTAAATATAACCTTGTTTAATAGTTGTATAAATTTTACAAATGTACACGTCTGTAATTATTGCACGAAAATCTTTGTTATCATTGTAAACACATGTGTCTGTAGGCGCTCTGTTGATAATAAAGCACTTATCCTTATCCTTATCCTAGTCAAGAGTTAAAGAACTTGAAGAGCGAACCAACAAACACACGAGTCAGGCGGACCCAACCCAACCTGGAAAAAAGCTTTTTAAAGCTTACTTTGGCCACAACTTGTTGTCAGAATCCATGGCAGTGAGAAACTGCCCGAATCGTCTGGCCGTCCGTCAGCCCGACGTTGCACGGAGTTTTTTACAATCCGAAACTTAATCAGTCAGATAGAGTATGTAGTCAAGATATCAGTAGTTCCAACCTGCGAATGTGGAGATTATAAAAAATCCAAAGGAAACCAACTTTGTAAACATATCATATGTGTTTATATTTACCAATTAAAGGTGGACGAGGAACGCCGTCTGATACAACAGATAGCTTTGGAAAGAAATGAAGTCATGCAGATGGTCAAAATACCTCGAGTGAAGGCTATTCTGTCCAAGGATAAAAGGAACGATCAGGGACGTACGTGGTATTTATCACACAAGGAAAAAAATGTGGGAAAAATCCATGTTGTAAGGCCTTCCGTTGTAAAAGGGAAATCTCACCTGGAGAGCTGTGTGTCTTTGTTGAGGGGTTCTTTACAAGTGGTGCAACTTGAGCCACCCAAAGTTTGCTAATCAAAGTTCTGTTTCTGTCCAATCATATCCTGCCTTCAGCAATTCCCACTATGGTTAAACCTAGCATTTTCCTACCAAAATTTTAGTAAAGGACGATATCCGAGTCATATTGAAGAAGCCAAGCAAGATGGACTTCCTCTATTCTTATTTGAAGATGATTTACAACGATAATTAAAAACCGGGCACTGCAAAATTAGAGACATAAACTTTAACATCAATATCCAAAACAGTTTCATGTTGTCGTTTTTTTCGCATTTCGCATGCGCATGCAGTTATTGTAGGAGTTGCAGAATTGTTTTGTCAATAATTCTGCAATTTGCTCCGAAACTCGCGCGATGGACTGAATTTAGACCTGCTGGTTTATACAATGTTGTTACATTTTTTATTTATAAGTTTTATTAATTATGTTATGTACTTCTCGTTTCTTGTTTGTCCTCTAGTGTTGTTTAATCAAGTATGTTATTCCATTAAGATTGATATCAAATAAACAGTGAAGCATCGTGACATGGCAAAAAATGCCATAATGAGTTGCAAATGAATCGTTGACATGTATTCTGTGAAAGCCATGAATTTCAGTCTTGAATTGTAAAACAAACTGTGATGGAGATTTGGAAATCTTAGTATAAGGGCTGGTTCGTATATTCAGTGTCATTAGAAGTTAAGGGTATGGGCTTACACCTTGAACCGTTTACATCACTCATACCAAGCTATGGATAAGAAGAGGCTTACCGCTCTCGTCCTACTGGATCTTTCGAAGGCATTTGACTATATTTAATCATCTAAAACTGCCTCCCAAACATTTGATGGTGGGTGCCTCACCTGCTGTTGTCCAACTCGTTCAACAGCTATTTATCTAGCCGCTCTCGGTCTACCCGAATGGCCTCTACCCTACCTGACCCTCTGGCGATTACACATGGAGTACCCCGAGGTGCTATACTCTGTCCACTGTTTATTTCGCATATATTTGAACGATCCACCGTTTGCACCTTAAACATGCTGTCTTAAAAGTCGTACGTCGACGACTCGAAAGTGTTGCTGTCGTTTCTCCTGTTAGATACAGATTTCGCAGTTCGGAAACTCGAAGACGACCTGTGCAACATAGCAAAGTGGTGCTGTGATAACAACTTACTGATGTAATTAAACTGGACAAGACCTGAAACTCCTTTTCATCAGAACCAGGCAGCTGATAATGGATTGCCTTCCACTCCTACTGTGACCTTTCTTAGCAAGCCTCTAAGGCGTTCTGCTTCCGCCAAGGACTTGGGTGTCATTCTTGACCGACACATGTTTAACTTATAACGATCACGTCTCAAAAGTGGTCTGCTGCTTCTGCCGATTTCTAAGTTACAGTGTATGTCAAATTAATCGAGTTAAAGCGAGTTTCAACTCAGAAGCTCTTTTATTGATAATTTCATCCCTGGTATTCAGCAAAATGCTCTACTGTGCCTCAGTATTGTCAAATATCTCTGCCACTAAATATATACAAGATCAAATCTATTCAGAATTTTGCTTAGAAAATAGTTACAAATTCTAAGAAATACGACCAAGTAACACCCTTACTTCGCCAGCTTAATTAACTGGCTTCCTGTTCAACAATTACTACTATTCAGAGACTCTGGCTTATAAATGATTAAATGGCCTAGCTCCAAGCTACCCTTTCAGCAAATTTTGCAAACGCTCAAATATACAAGATCGCTTTACTCGCAAGAGCGATTCGCTTCAAATACCCCTTTTTAAAACTGCGTCAGGCCAACGTACTTTCACATTTAGAGCGACAAACATTTGGAACAGCCTATGTAGATAACACGTAGCGGTTCTCTTAGAAAGTTCCAGGCATCCATGAAAGAATATCTTCATACTCATTGCAATTTGTAATTTACCTGTAGGTAACCTATAAACCTTTCTAATTATATCATAATATATTGAGTAGATTGTTTCTTACAACAAGAAGTAAAGAGGTGCTAAAAAGGACGCAGAAGGCGGTGCTGTCGGGCACGCTCATTTTTTGCCCGGCCATTTAAAGTTGTGACTTGAGAGACGATTAACTGTATAATCGAACGATGCTAAGGCCAAGTTTGGATTCGTTTTTTTTTTGTCGGCGTTTCTTTGCGTCTAGTGTTATTTTTGTTTGTTTGTTCGTTTGTTTCTTACAAAATGTACATAGGTATAGATATTTTCAGTTTTTTGTCACTATTATTACTATAATTATTTTAATTACTTCCTAAGCTCTTTGGGTTCGCTTTGCGCCCTGTGCAGCATTCTAAGCTGTAGTCAACCATCTGAGAACTTTTTTTACGATAATACGCAGCGCAAATCGAGAGACGATTGAACTGTAATTGTTTTAGGGTATATAAATAGATATAGATATTTTTTATGTATATTTTGTATGTATATTTTCATTATTATGGTTTATATATTTCTTTTTAACTCCTAGGCTCACAGGTTACGCTGTGCGCCCTGTTCAGCTTTTAAAGCTTTTAGCATCCAGTTGAGAACTCTGCTAAATAGTAACGATAATGATATATAACAGCAACAACAGTGTATTTGAAACTGAACGGAAGATTTGTGAATGCGCAATGTTGAATTTTAGAAATTAAATCTGAAATAATTGTAAAAGCAAGTATTAATCCAAACAACAATGTTGCAAACAATAGCTGAATTTTGGCGGGTTTATAATGCAAATATCGAACATGAAGGACCTAGGGTAAACTAATACAAGACGAGAAATAATCTGTCTCAAATATTATAGAAAAGAAGAGCCAATTTGTCATTCTTGTGCGCCCTTTTTTGCTGGAAATTGTGATAATTACGCCACTTCTACCAATTAGTCTAATTGGCTTAGCGCTACACAGAATGCTTACCTAGCGATTATTCTTGCTTCCATAACTGACTATTCACTTTATTTAACTAAAGATCATATGATCCATTCTTCCAACGTATTTTAAAAGCCTTTTGAATGTTGGCATGGAGACCAAAAAAGCCTATTTAATGTCGGCAATTGTTCAAAGGTAATTATTGTTGTTTCTTTTTTTCACGGAACCTACTATAGAATTTCCTTCTTTGTCCTAAACTGAGTACAACACAAGTCCTTTCATCTGTCAAAGGTGTGATACACAACAAAAAAACTTTTAAAGCCAACATCCATTCAGAGCTGAAGCAAATTTGTGCATGAATTTGTACGTGGATTCAAGTTTAATGGCACAGCATTGAGGGTGGCATAGTTTTTGAGTAATTATCACCTGTTTTAAAGCGTTTCGATCCCCGGGAGTACTCCCTGTGCGGGCCTATGCGGAGAGGCATCGACCGAAAAGGGGGACCTCAATATTAGGCTTCAGGTATATTTCACTTGTTGAAGTATATGCCATTTTGGTCATATTTTAAAGAGGGTCTCAATGGGGTGGTGGCTTTTACGGTTATCGGCTAAAATTTTGGTTCTTTTACGGCTATCGGTTAATTTTTTTCAGTTACGGTTAACGAAAAAGTTAAAAATTAACTTCTTTTGTTTCAAAGAGTTAAATATTAATCAACCTGTATTTTTTTGAATAAGGGTCTTCGGATCATCTCGGGATGAAATAAGCTATTCTTTTATAAAGTATTTCACTTCTAATATTATTTTACACATAGTAATGTCAATAGCCAATTGAAAAATTATCTTCGTGAAAAAGCAAAAGCAGACACACGAACGCCAAATCAAAGCCGGGGCGCGACATTCATTAAAACAGAAATGGCCGTTTTCACACTAGAGAAGGATTATTCGTGTGAGACGGGTTATCCGTTTGATGATTCGCGTCAGATAGGTAATATGTCTTAATTTGAAAATGGAATAGTTTTAATTTGGAACGAACAATCTGCCTGACTTTTGAAGACGGGATTATCCGTTCCAGATAGCCTGTGTACAGCCGCCCCCTCCCCTCAGAAAAAATCGGAGAAGGGGTGTCTGTGGAGAGGACGCGACTAGACACAGGCTAGTCTCAGACGGATGATCCATTTCTAGCTATAGTGTCAAAAAGGCCAATAACAAAATTCCCGTGTCCAGTGTTTTTAATGATAGCGAAGGACTACGGAACGATTGTCTGCCGTTGCCTTGTCCGTAGGCTGCATTATTCCGCACGGCTAATGCGTTTCGGGTCACGTGGTCCGAGCGAGTTCACCACCGAAATGCCTTGACCGAAACTGCGTGGGTGGACGCCGTACAGGGACTAGGCATGGCAATGTCTACCGTAGCGTCAGAGAAAAACAGGGAAATGTTGCTTATCGGCAACGAGTTTTACAAACAGTGACATCTCTGCGTGTTGTTTCACTAGTGTTTCGAGGGCACGACCTCCGGAAAATTGCAAATATTAATCCCCAGCAAGAAGCCACACTTTCGCTAGTTAGTTCCCAGAGAGAGCGCCGGAAATGGAGCCTAGGTCTAGGTTAACTCCTAAAAGGCGCTTCGCCTAACGTGCGTATGGAGTCACACTAGCCGGGAAATAAAAAACGCAACCATAAGTGAGTTTAGTACCTTCCTTAAAAGTAGCAAATCTAGGGAACACTTTCTTTTATGGTTAACTCTTTATTACCCTAATTACGGCTAACGGTTAAAATTTTTCAATTTTTACGGCTATCGGCTAAATTTTTGGCCGTTTTACGCCTATCGGTTAACCCCATTGAGACCCTCTTTAAAGACGGTTTCATTTATAGCAGTTAAGAGGGATGCAAAGTCCTAAACTGCAGGTAAAAGGACCTAGTTACATGAGCCACACTCGGTTCGCTTTGATGACTTTTACGTCCGTATTACCTACATCATTTTGATAGGGTAGCCATGCAATCACAATTTAAAGTTGATTTTGCTCCGGGGTGGGGGGGGGCGGGGTTACTTGGATTAATTTTTGCTAGGTATGTGCGGCTGGGCCTCTCAGAACCCCAACTCCATGTAAGTATATTTTTGGCCAACTATAGACCCCATCTTCGTCACTTTTGGGCAAATGTAATTTTCGCGATCCCATCTTTAGTTACTCATTTCCTGTTCATGCATGTGCCTTATAAAGCCTTTTAACTAGGTCTTCCTGAAATAAACTGATCTATTTGTTAAAATGAACGCAGTAAAAATCTCCCCATTTAAATCCCTACCAACCTGTGAATTTTCTGACCCCCCAAAACCCCGAAAATGTGCGACCTTATTATAGCAATTCTATTGAAAATTACAACCCCATGATAGTCTGACCCAGTCGTGAAAATTTGATCCCATAGAGGACCCTCATAGAGCGGCACATACCCATTCTCCCATTATCCTAACCAATCAACTGAATCAGACCAAAAAGCAATTTTAGCCGGCCAGTAATAAATTTTCTCCCGAACGAGGCTAAATATACATATTTATTATATAGACACGAGTGTTTTATTGGAAAATATACCACTCGTAAAATTCATAAAAAACTACATCCGGGACCCGAGTGGCTTATTTTCCATAATCTCACACGTGAGTTTATCGATGACGTAATTACTGTAATTTTCCTCTATTATTTTATCGATGTCTTTTTAATTTTGTCTGTATAATAGAAAGAACATTACACGGCGGCTTGAAGATATGAATATTATTTTCTCGTGGCAAAAACGATATTTTACTCACTCGCTGCGCTCGTTCGTAAAATATTGTTTTACCACTCGAAAATAAAATTCATATCTTCGCGCCCCCGTGTAATATCCTCGTATTTATAATACGAAATTTTTACTTTATTAGTTTAGTTCGTCGCATGTAAAGATCGACGTTTGTTCCGGAGACGATGGCTTAGGGGAGGGGTAGGTGGGTAGTTTCACAGAAACGTAAAATGATCCCATGGGACGGTTCATAACTATAGAGTGTTTTCACATGACGTCACGACGGCCATATTGGTGTCCCAAAACAATGAAACGGCGGCCATGTCGGTGTCCCAAACCAATCCTCTTGGAGTTGAACTCTTCTCTTATGCAAACGCTTCTTTTGTTCCAATAAATTTGCATAGATGCTGGCCACGTGAGTGAAAACACTCTATAGACTGAGGAACAGTTTGTGTCTGGGTAAAGCTACTAAGCAATGATTTTAGCACGGAATTGATCTAAAACAGAAATATCATCCTGACATAGCCCCTTTAAGTCCTAATACATATTCTCCAGACTGCCAATACATTCTCTTAAAGAATATGTGGAGAGAAAATCATTTTCCTTTTGTGATCATTTTAATAATTTTCATAAGCTTTTTTGAAGATATTATATGGAAAAAATTGAGGTTGGTCTCTTGGGGCTTGAGGGGTTAGCGGAAAAAGTACAGTAATCGTGATGTTGCTATGACTACCAAGGGTAAGTATTCAGTGAAATTCTGATCAATAATTTGTAAGACCATTTTATAAACAAATTTAAAAGGATGCTTTCCTGTTTGAGATCCTGTCTCAGTAAACCGTGGTTTTATTTTGACTGACTAAATGTGGTCAGAAGGTAGATTAATGTGAACAAAAATTGCAGGCGTAACTGAAGTCAGCCTTTGACGAAACCTCGTGCCATTTCTAAATATTTACAGTTGTTGTCACTGTGCCCTTAGTTCAAATGAGTTAGAAATCGTGACAATGTTGTCACTTACTTCCCATAATACACAATACTCGCCGTTTTTGGCGTGTAGTGAAAGTAAATGCAATTGAAAACTAATTAATTCTTCACTGGAGGATTTTCCAGCCATTAAAAGAAACCTTGATAATAAAATATTATTGCGTTTGCTTTTCTAGTCAGCATTACTCAAACGATATCAAGCCTTAAGATGGCATGAACATTTCGTTAGTTTGCCATTTAAAACATCTGAAACTTTTGCCTTGTTCATGTATTATTGACTGCATCCAGTTCATGTCTTATTCAGTCTACGAACATATAGACGCTGTTCGTTTAAACACGCTATGAATCGATGTTTCAGTGCATGGAAAGTTCCAGTGGACCCTGGTGAATAGGGCTATAACACAGTTATCTTTTTAGTTTTCCGAGCTGCTCAATGTGTTTTCTCGATATTACTTGTCAGTGCTCGATGTTCCCTATTTTGTTGTGACAATTTTGGACATGAATTGACATAGAGTCACACGTAGGCGCAGTCATGCAGTGTTGTTAAACCTGCTTCGGTTCGTCTGAACTCGCAAAATCGTGCTCACCATACACTTCTGCGAATTTTGTCTTCTTTGCGTGTCCATTCTTTTTGTTTTTCGGGCTTTTAGGGCTCTTAGGGCTTTTAGGGCTCTTAGGACTTCCATTTGTTGTAACTGTAGCCATACTATGCTGAAATGAATCGTTGTTATTTGCTGAGTTGCTGGTACATTGACAACCACAAGTTCTCTGGAACAATCGAATGAAGGCAGCTCTGAAATCCCTGTTAAACAAGGCGTAAATGATAGGGTTCAAGGTACTGTTAATTGCTGGTAAAACATACAAAAAGGTACCGCGCAAACCTTTGATGGCTTGTTCGGAGAGTTGTGGAGGTTGAAGCAGCCGTATATTCCACAAGCTGACCATCAGAAATGTGAAAAAAGGAAACCAGCAGATGATGAAAGCCCCAATGACAATGGCCAAGGTTTTTGCAGCCTTAACTTCTTTAACGATGTTTATGGAAAATCTCCTGCCACGGCCATCAGTTTTTGAACTGGCAGTCTGTGGCTGCAGCGATGCGACTGCTCGCGCTTGATTCATTGCCACGCGAAAGACAAGTCCGTACATGACAAGGACAATGAGAAGAGGCAGAAAAAAGTCCATAGCAGTAACAACAGTGTAGAATATTTTGTCACGTTTCCTGCAGACCCCTTCTGTAAAGAAATGAGGTGCACCCTTCTCGGTCCAGTTAAACGAGGAGAGCGCCGCCCAAGTTATTGAGTACGTCCACACCATTCCAATTATTACCCACGCCACTGTGGTAGTCATCAATGTGTGATAACGGAATGGGTGGACAATAGCGATGTAGCGATCCACGGAGATCGCCGCCAGATTACAAATGGACGCACAGCTGCAGATGAGATCTGTTATTATCCAGGTCAAACAGATCTCATGGCCGAGGCACCAGACACCGTTCTGCAGAGTCTGTCTGATCCGAAAAGGCAAAGACAGCAAGGAAATCAACAGGTCCGACACGGCCAGAGACACGATGAAGTAGTTGGTTACTGAACGAAGCCGCCGATGAAGGTACACAATAAGGCAAACCATGAAGTTTCCAAAAAATGTCACTAACATTATAAATATGAGGAAAGCCGTTTGCAGGATGAAGTCGCGTTGGGTTGGCTCGTTACATGCCTCCTCAAGGGAAGGTTTGCTAGTTGCTCCCGCAGAGTTGTTCATAGTTACAGAACTGGCTTTTCGGTCAAGTAACCTCCAATATCAATCACTTTGAATTGCTGTTCAAAAAGTCGTGCCTTCACCCAAAAGGCAGCTATCTCGTCAAACTCTTCCTTTTATAACTTTTAGTACTGAATTTCGTTTGTTAAAATAGTTGAGTCCTTGAATTGTTATGTCGCCTTTTATGAGTGGAATTAGTGACAGACAGAGTTCGCTTTCAGTTTACTAAGTAAATACCAAGGTAACACTCCACTCTTGACGTCAAAAGCTTTTATGGTGAATAACGATGTCCACCACTATGAATATCCTTACAAGGGTAGCACAATAATTTTCTTGAGCCACAGACAGCTGAGTACAGAACGAACTTGGTTAAGTAGGTGTTCTTTCGCCTGCAAAACAAGAAGAAATGATCGTGATTTCTCTGACTTGTACACCTCTTTGAAGATAACAATTGGAGGTAATTTGGGTAGCGTACGTCATTGACGCTTTGACAAACGGTACAAATGTTGTGTTTGGACAGTTGTATTCACCCATGGAAGTTAATCCTTTTAAAATGTATCTTAATTAGGGTCGAGATGGTAGACAAGACCATCTTTGAAAAGTTTCCAAGGCTTCCCTTCACAGCTTCAAAGCTGAATTGTTTGTAGACTAGCATTACTGAAACGATTGGTTTTTATTCCTAGTTAAGTACACCAGAAGCGGAAATATCGAGGGTTTGGTAATGAAGCCCCCATAAAAGAATTCAATTAGCTCATTTAAAGCTGTTTCGCTAATGTACAGCGAATTCAAAGCCATTGTCCACAAGAACAATAAGTTTACGCTTGTCGTCACAGACAAAACGTCGAGTGAAGCAACAAATCAGTAAAACTATTAATATATTCCCAGATTGGCTGGATAATTTTCTACTACTGTTTCTTTGTCTTTTTGCGAAAGCACATGGCATTGAGTTATATCAATGAGTCGGAAAGATACTCTAGTTTGAGAATGCTGGCGCTAATAAAATCGTGCTAGGTTCCACTCCTTCATTAATGATTTAGTTGAACTGCATGGTTCTTTGTTGTAAATTGTTAATTATATCAGCCTCAGTGGATGTCGTTTTAATACCGCGTGTTTCAGTGCGGATCAAAAGTTGCGAACACATCTTGTAAATGAAAATTCTTTCAGAGAGATTAAAGGAAAAAATCTCAATGAATAATGTACACGTCTTTTAAATAAGCACTCCTCACTATTGGTACACACTCTGGAGAAGTCTAGACGCCATGAGGTTTACTTGTCAGAAATAAAGGAAAACTGAAAAAGAAAGAAAAAGAAACTAGTAATCTGCTGTCAAAAATTATTCAGTTGACAAAAATTTCAATTGATAAAGCAGAACTGATTCGCTTTAGATTCCCCATACAAAAGCTTCAGTTTTATTACGGAGCCGGAATAATATTGCCTTTACGTCACTTAGAGAATAATTGGAACATGTGGCCGGGAAGTGGTATCCCATCTTTTGGTATCCATAGTAACAGTGAATGAAAAGGACGTGTATTTGTCGCAACTCTTTTTTCTTCTAAACTCTACTAGAAACTACAATTCATCCCTATTTCGCCTCCAGTCGAAGGCAGTTTTTCCTGAGCACTCTTTCAGGACAAAATAACTGATTATAGTAATCTTGAAGTCAATGAATACCTAATCCTCCAAAATGAATGTCCAATGAACACAATGTTTGACGTATAAATGCCAAGTTTATGTACGAAAGCATTGAACTAAAATCAAATTCCGTGACTGTCTTCATTCAAAAGATCGTAGCAAATCACTGACCTCTATGTAAGTGAGCGGTGTTTTTATAAGTCCTTACAAAACACTTACCATGGCGCGTTTAAAACGTTCTTTGAAGCAGCAGAGAACAGCAGACAAATTTTCTGCTTTCAGAACTGAATTTCAGCTCACATAGATATGGCTTTGTCGACAATCGCGATCTGAGCAAAATACATTTTAATAACGTTTAGACCCACTTATGCAAGACCTCATTCAATCAAGATTACAATGACAAAATTCCCATTATGATACTTCTTCCTTTTAGTAAGAATAGTACCTTCCGAAGACGCTCTTTGTTTTTGGTGGAACTGGTGAAGAGATTGAACACTGCATGGAGACCTGTTAGGCTGGTGCGGAAGAAGAGATTAAAGGTGTTGTGAAATGGGACATGACTTAACAGATAGCCATTTGACGTAGGATTATAGTTAACCTTGTGCCCTTGTTCATGACTACTGATCTGTCCAGCCGAAGTGCGGACATTTTAAGTAGAAAATTCTGGCAAGTAAACAATTCTGGTCTGAAAACAAGACTCAACAAGATTACCTTCTTTCAGTGTATTGTATACATTCTGCAACTGAACTATCGCCCTATTGCCATTCCTCGTCTCAGTTAGTTAACAGGATGGCCTATATATTAACTGAAGTGACTTGAAAATCGGTCAACGTTGTCTCTTTTTCGATAACCGCGGGCCGCCAAACGAATATCGCTTTCTATTGTTATTAGGAAAAATATATGTTTACTTTAGGGTGTCAGATGAGTTTACGAAGGTTTCTTAATATGACCCAAGTCGGAGGAGAATTAATCTGCAGCAATGAAGTATTAATTGCCAGCGTTGTTTGAATTCTTGTTTTGTTTTTTTTTTATGTAGATTCTGCCCTGTCCAAAGACATTTTTTTTTTAGTAACAGTGCACTGAAAAATGGATGAGTTTAGTGTGTCTTATATTTACGAAGTAGGTTGTTTATGTTAGATTGATAGAATCAAAACCATGGTTTTATGGAGTGTTTGCTTATGGCGGCAGCAATATAAATTGTAATCATAATCATTCGAGAGAAATAGCTTTGCCAGACTAGGAACACATTTTTATATGATATTTTTCGAGCATATTTTCAAATTTTCTTTCTTAAGCACAAAATCCGAAAGGTCAAATAAATGCAACGGGTGTCCAGTAGATTCTTAGTGGTTACTTGTGCGGTTTTAAGTGAGAGCGGCGCGCGATTCAATCGAAAATTGAAGATGGACTATTTTATTACTTTTGTCACAGAAAATCTAACCGCTGACACCTGTTATTGATGCAGATCCCAATAATTATCAGAGGGTTTTCTATATTAGCTGCAATCTATATTATTGAGACACCTTTGTTTTGGAAACTTTCGATTAATAGACTTTGACAGGGATTAAATTGATCCGTAATGTCACATTGCACTGTAAATAGAATGGATAGATGTCGGCTGCTTGAAACAGGTAAGAGCCACTTCAGACGTGAATGGAAGAGGGACATGAGGTGACTGAGATATCCACCCTGAGTACAACCTTAGACGTACACGCAATGCGATCGTCTATCAGGTCTATCACAAGCTGCTCCGAATCTTTTACATGTTTTTTCACGTTTACACGGAAACTGTCCTTCAAAATTATTGCTTCATGCAGAGTACATTGATTGACGCAGTGAAAATAAGAGCTCCTTTTTCGGGAACGCTTTCTCTCTCAACAGAACAGAACAAGACATGTTATGACTTTAGCCTACACAATCTGCATGCAGTCTCAGACAAAAATACTTGGGACACTTTCACCCAACGCTGTTTTTTCACTTCTGGCCCCTGTCCTTGTCCTCCCAATGTTGATTACACTCTTTTTTTTCTATAAGAATATATTTTATAAGAATATCGAGGCTGAAATTTGCGAAATTTTAAGAATATTTTAAGAATAAACCCCAGGCTGAGGTTTTGAAAAGGATGTAATTTTGTGTGTTCAAAAACTGTAAATACCACACAACTATGTTTTCAACTCATTCCATCCTGTAAACGGCAAAACTTGCCAACAAGGCGCAAAAACTTGCACTAACTATACTTGATACCCCAATATATTCTAAAACGGAAATGTCATAAGCTATAATTTAAGAATAATACAAGAATATTTTCAGCCTAAAATCGGCAAAAAAATAAGAATATTCAGCCTGGGCCGGAAAAACAACATTCTTATATATAAAAAAAAGAGTGTATCGCGGTTAACTCGCCAAATCTTGCACACCAACATTGGGAGGGCAAGAAGACAGCAAAGTGTCCCAACAATTTTGACTGAGAGTGTGGTTGGAAA
This sequence comes from Porites lobata, assembly GCA_942486035.1. Taxonomy (NCBI): domain Eukaryota; kingdom Metazoa; phylum Cnidaria; class Anthozoa; order Scleractinia; family Poritidae; genus Porites; species Porites lobata. Next base: position 751,388 of record CALNXK010000214.1, on the reverse strand, counting down.
TTGAAACAATTTATAAGAGTGAAAACTGATAACCTAATTTAAATGCCCTTTGAAGATTACAAATTGCAATCACTCACTTCATTAAATTGATCGCATTATGTTTTGGAAAATGACAGATTTCTGATCAAAGTGCTCAGTTCCTGTTTTCATGTAATTAATCCTAGTATTCGCACCCACCGATGAAAGCTTCTCGAACTTTTTGGTCACATCATTCCCACACGGATTCCCACCATGTATCAGGGCAGAAAGAATGACAAATCAATTTACTCAAACAAACTGTAAATCTAACATGACTTGATTTGGGGTAAAATTAATGATCTTTGAACCACTTGCGTGGAAGAAACATTGCTAAAAAGACTGGCTCACATAGACCATCTTGAAAGTGTTAGATTTCTTAGTTTGTGGTAGGTCAAGCCACTTGGAAACCTCGTCTTCAGCGAAAAGGGGAGTAACTCTTTCGCTGCGTGCTTCAACATCCACTTTGATGTTAATTTGGTTTTAAATGTAGAAGAAATTTCTCTGACCCCGTGTGTACCTGACTAGTGAGAAACTAAACGTACAGTAAAGGAATGTCTAAAATTGAGTGAGAGCACGGTTTTCTCTGCTATCCGCGAAAACCTCGTCTTAAAAAAGACAGTCATAAAGAAGTCGACTAAGGTGATACAAGCAAGCATAACGTTGCAAATTATAGCTTTTTGTATAATCCTTCCTTTCGACGAATCTATCAATTCTATTACTTTTGTAGTTAACCTTAACTTTCGTCCAAAGTCTTGTCCTATTTAAAGTCAAAGAGTGTTTAAGTACTTCCGTACATAACATATTTTTAACGAAGAGATCAAGCTACTGCAGTATTTGATTGTTCGTGTATTCCAGTAACTGGGGGTCTCTAGGTACTATCTCGCACTTAACAATCAGTTCCACTCCTGCTAACAATATGCCCATATGCCATGCCAAGGCGTTTACGAAAGCAAAACACGACCATTCTACAGGTTCTGCAGTTTCTGGTCTAAATACAAAAGTCGGAACAGTGGTACAGTAACCATGTTAAATCATTTTCAGTGTAACTTACCTCGCGTCATTTAGCTTTTATCCGCATAAAAACACTCTCCAAATGCTGAATGATACCTATGTATATATACCACATGCTCATAGCGCGTTTTGCATTCTGGAATGCGCAAGTTATGTTATTTTCTTATCTTTTGACCATCAAAGGCGACGACCATGCGTTGATTATTTTCATTGTAAATCTCCCAGTGCGCCGATGTTTAGTCTTCACAAGGAATTATATATCTTCCAATAAAGTAAAGCTAGTAAATTTCACCATTCCAAGGATCCCTAAAGGGCTTGTTTTTCTTTCACGTGTATTTCCAATCAATGCTAGCGCTTGTTTTAAATCTGTCAGTCGGAATATAAATTCGCAGAAAGTATTTCCTCTCACGTCAATCGTCATTTGACTACTTAAACAAGAATAACAACCGGTCAAGTTCAACAGTAAAAACAAAAAGGATAAAATAAGCTGGTGATTGAGCCAAGAATTGAGCGAAAGTGGAGTACAGAAACATATTTTTACAAGCTCAAGACGTCCAATTCTAGGAAAAAAAATCACTTCCAAAGACACCTACGCTAACCTAAACAACCTTTAAAAACGATGGTCTACAAATTCCCTGAAGCCCGTTTCGATGAACTTCAGGGCAAATCAGACTGGTCAATAACCCAGTTTAGTTGTTAATTGCTTTATCAAAGATGCTCTCATAGTTTGTTTGTACAATACGTCAGACGAACTGTAAGAGCAAGCCTGGATGGCATAACTTTCGGACGCTCTTAGGTCATTCTAATCAACAATTCATACTCTTGCCAAGAAAAAGAAAATAGATTTACAGCAAGTTTCACAGCTTGACTAAAGTACTCTTCAAAGTCATGAACACCTTTTCGATTATATAAACTTGTCAAATTGGGTTTCGTAATTTTAGCTATCTGAGTAATCAGAAACCTTCCAATAATTGTTGTGTTAGAACATCACATGCAACTGAATCATGTAAAGATCCTTTGTCTGTTTTAATTCATATTCAACGCCAAAATATACACTGCAAAAAAACTAATCCGCTAAATTAAATCCTGACCCACCTAAATTCTTTCTCTGACATGCCAAGACAAACCAACGTTTAGTTCAGTTTCCACATGACAGCACTCGTGTTTTCTGAAAGTGTAATTCTCTAAAAGATCCTTGAGTTTGCATTAGAGTCATTTAGCTACGTGATAAGCCATATTGCCTGTATTTCTTTAAAAAGATGGAAAATCCTGGCTGTCGCGATATGTCTGATCAAACTACTTGATGCTACGTAGATGTTGCACACTCAGAATTTGCTTATTTTAGATCCCAGTACCCTCTCTGCCGCCCCCAAAATGGCCGATGCGTTGATGGACATGCATCGTCAGTGCCTTCGACGCTTAACTGCAGCAAGGAAGAAAAACAGCAACAACAACAACAATAATAATAATATCGACAAAATAATAATTTGACACGTTTCCATCTGCTGAATCTTTTGATCTATCATACAATACAGGTGGTCCGTTTTTATTCCTGCGAGAAATCGTCTGACCGACCGAAGGAGACTCAAAACAGTGCGAGTTTAATTTTTGGTTCTTTTATGATCAATATACACACAACGCCTGATACTCAGTCTTCTTGAAGCCTTAATCTAGGCTCAATGGCTTTCTGCGGCTTTGAACTTTAGTTTACAGTAATTTATGCAGAGTTGATTATGCTAAACGCAAAAGCCCCCAGCCACTGAGGAAATCAAACAATAGGGATTTTGTTTTAGCTTTGTTAAACGGCCTAGACAAAGCTTTAGGGACTAACACATATTGTGAAAGAAATTGCCCCCTTTGTCTGCCTGCACCGCCCAATCAATCTTACTCTGTCAGCTCCCCAAGATATTGGCTTAAATTTACCGGAATAATTTTAAACTTTGTAGTCAGAAAAATCGTGCTAGCATGACATATGACAAGTTGAAAAATATGTTCGATTCAGGATGACAGGAGGTTTTTTAAAACCTCCTTAATAACTCAGTTGCGATTCCCTTTTTTTTTTGTTTTTGAAGCTTATTTTTTCACCTGCATTAAAATTAACCAAGCACTGAAAGGCTTGGGGTTAACTTGACATCTCCCCAGTCACCCAAGTTAAATTCGTACCCAGGTTGTAATGAAATGCATTGCAATCTCGAAAACGTATTTTAACAATTTTTATTGCAAATTGTAAAAAAGCGGACTTAGGCTCAGAAAGCAACAAAGTCGTTCCTATTCTATTCTGTTTTGCTCCATCGAAACATATGGATATAACCAAAACTGTGTCATAACATGAAAATTTTACTTAGCGATTAACTCAAGATTTCTTTCCTTACTAACTTAGTGATCTGATCTGCTCTCTTGACATGCGCAGTGCTTTGTGTTAATAAAGACCCGAAAATCTGTGTTTTAGATGAATTTATATCGACAATTTTTTTAAAAAAGAGTAGCAGTTCTAACTTAGTAGAGGAAACTTTAGAAATAAAATTGAGGAAATTAACAAGTGAGAGCAATAATACCGATGAATACGAAAGCAATATCATGGATACGTCCATAAATTTTTTTGTTATTATTATCTCGCAGTATAAAACTTTGGAATGCTGTCTACATTTTGAGTAGTACAGGGACATTCAGCATGAAAATAATTTTCTACCTACCAGTAAACACTGACCCGCCAAAGTTCGTCGCTTTCTTGGTATTTGTTTGTACGACTGCCTCATTTATCGCTCAAAAATTTCATCTTTCGAAAATGTCTCGGAACGAGACGCCATCTGTACTCAGGTCGCAAAACAGTGAATAGCCTAATGATATTCCGATTTACGGCAGCCAATCAAAACGCGCGAAAATTGCTATTCACTGATTTTGTAAATACTATTTTGCGCTATCCGGTAAAATGACGTCAACAGTACAGGATATCGCCAGGAAAAGGGACGGAAACCAAAAAGCCCTAGAGACTGTTTTGGTAGAGCCAGTGAAAATGGCACAAAACTTAACACGTTTTGCGAAGAGGAAATGGCCGAACGTCTGCCCAAAAACATAGCAAGAACAACAAAAATGCAACTTGACGGATGCGACAACTGCTATTTGAGGAATATCTGCCAGACTATCCCTCTATTTTCTGAATTTGTCGAAGATCAGACGTATGAGCACGGAACTTAACAAAGATCGAGGTTGGCATGCGCATGTTTTAAAAATATAAATTATGTTGAATGAATAATAAAACAATTATTGGACTCGGCTATCGTGTGATATGAATAATTATGCAGTTCTCAGATGGTGTTATCCGCTTCGGCCGCCGATAACACCCTCCTCAATCTGCATAATTCTTCAGATCACACGAAAGCCGAAGCCAATAACTGCTAAAAGAGATATGTTTATTGCTACGAAATATTATTAATTCTTTCACAATCAACATATAACTTTAGCACGAGGAAAATTTTGTGAATGACTTTCTTCCGCGATGATCGATGACTATATAGAATTATTCAGAAACACAGGAACGTAAAAGGAAACATGTGTAAAGAGGAACTTTTTCAATAGTGTTTATTGTCAATCTGAGCAGTTAGAAGGTAATTAAAATGAACCGAGGTTTCTTAAAGGATAAATCGCCAACCACAAGGCAGTGACTTTTTTTAGGTATTATAGCTTTACATTACTCTCTGTTTGCTCAAGGCATTGTCTAACACAAGTGTCATTTCGTACGGAGACTTCCTCGAAATTTCAATCGAAATTTACTTTATTAAATCGTTCATGGTCATAAAATGAGTTAAAAGCTTTTAATATCTGTGCATATTGCGTGCAGACAGCACACAATTTAATCTACGAATTATCCATTTGAGGAAAGCATGGTGTAAGAAATGCTGCAAAAATAAATAATGGGCCATCCGTTGAAAAATGTACTTCACGCACAGCCAAAACATCAGTTACATTTATTGAGAAGTTAGTAAAAAAGAGAGTCGTTAGTTATTTCTCTACGATGAAGGTTTAAGGCTTAAGTGAATGCAGCACCGAATTCGTGTAGATTTGTAACCGACTCAACACCATTAACTCACGTACCTTGCATTTTGATAGCCAAAAAATGTCGCAGTCGTTGGTCTGAATCTTATGACTATTCGTCGTTCGATTTTTGTTTATTATGGTGGTGAAAAACCATGTTAACGTCCAAATTTAACAGCCAAAGCAAACTTGTGTCGATAAATGTAAATGGACCTAGAAACAATAACAATCTCTGCCATTGTTTGAGGAGATTTCGATAATGCGCAAAACTTTTGGATTATATCTGTCGGCTTACTTTCATGCGTAATCCTCGAAAAAGGAGAGAAAGAAATGGGTGTTTTTGAATTTTCATACGCTTGCGTAAAGAATTTATAAAGTATACTTTGTTGGCTGTCTACTCTGGTTTTCCTTCAGCAGCTTCGTTGATCTCTTAAGTGAAAAAAAGAAAACACACTCACGACCCAAAAACAAACAGATAGAAGCAAAACAACCATAACCATACCCGAATTAGTTTCGCTCACTTTTGGTTTTCTTCGGGTTTTACAATACAACCTCGCGTCATGACCGTTCAATACCGAAATTCGCCAGTATTTTGGTGGGAAGCCTAATCTACCTGATCACAGTGACGCAGATAAACTGATTACAATAATATGAAGGCCCTCCTCAGCAGAGTCACTTTAAGTCATATAACGTCATGGCATTAAATCTTACTCCAAATTTGAGTCATGAGATATTAATATTGTTTTGGCTCGCCCTCGTGTTTCCAAGGAACTAAATTATGTATCCGCCCAAACTCATTTCGCATTTTTTTTTGTTGGTGACATCCTTTGGCATGCTAAACAGCAAAAAGTGGGTGGGGGTGAGGGTGGGGAGGCTCCTGAAAAGAGCCGTCCCAAAAAACTTTTACACGGTAAAGGTTTTACTGATGCGCCGGCTTCCTTTCATTTAAAACCTCAAACTCAAAAAGATGTTTAGAAGAAAAAAGCCCTCATGTTCTTTAGATACTAAGTTTTTTTTTGTTTCCTAAGAGTTAACCACATTCATTTTCGGAAATTCACTTTCAAAGTGCTCTGTCGTCCTTCTGACCAAGAAATTTGTGAAATTTTGCTGATTGAACATTCCGAAGAATGATGATGAATGATTTGTTCGAGAGGCTCAGACGTAGAAAAGGCGGCACTACATCCAAACCCAAAATATAAAATAAACTTCAGGCCTTTGAATTCTTTTATCTTTCTTTTTTTTTTTTGACTTTTAACTACCTTAAGGCTGTTTGGATTTCACAGTTATTAGACCCTTAAATTTTCACCTGTTTGATAAGATGATAAAAGGCTTTCTGTTTAGGCTTCCGGGAACTTTCCTCCAAAAATGTGCCTGATTTTTCTTCTACAAATGGAATCGACCTCTGGTTTCATTGGTTGAAATTTCAGGTGTATAAAGTTTACATGAGGCGCGTTTATTTTATTTTCATTTTTTCTCTTATATAATTATTCTTTTAAGGCAATGTTTTGTTTTCAACTTAATGGATCCAATACGTGTACTGTTACTGAAGTAACAGTCCCAAAAAAGTCGACGAAACGATAAAAACAGCAAAGCTGGAAAGAATAAAAATGTTGTTGAAAGTTCTTGTAGCTGTGGTTTTTCAACACAATGTTCGAAGAATCTCAAGAGCCTCTCAACTGTCCAAATATATATCAACAAAAGTGCTTTTTAAACTGTCTACGATATAATTTCTTTCTGATTTAAAGAACAAAGATTACTTGTTATGGCAGTTTTCCTCAAACTCCCACCAAGAAACTGAGGTTGTTCAGACGTTGTTGTGTTTTGGTTAATATCTTAAAGAAAATAAAGAAGCATTTTAGGCCAAGTAACAATCGAAACAAAATTATACCGAGAGATGTCGTGCAAGATGGAACGAAAAGATAGTGCATATACGCCTGTTATAAACGGTAATCCTTCGCATTTCATCCGTCGACATGCGGTTTTTCAATTCGCAAAAATTCAAATTTGAGTACGTCTTCGGCTTGCTGCACGTACATTTTGCTTTGTCTTCTAGCCTACCGCGAATTCAGTCTCCAGCTTGAAAAAAAGTCACCCATCGTCCGACAGAAATCAATAATTGCTCAGTGATAAAATTAAAAGTTAAACTGTTGATCACAAGCAGAAGAAAACTCGCCTGAAGTTGCGGTTAAAGATGATATTCATGATCAGATATACTACACTTTGTATTTTCATCGTAAGGTTGGCATTAGCTGCCATTAGTTCAGCAAGGGGTCGTGGTATATATAAAATATATGTTTTGGAGAGAATATTCAGTCCAAATCCGCTGACTTGCAGGTTTCGTTAATTAAGTGGTACCGTTTCAAGTTTCTTTCGTTTTGTAATGAACTCTGTATAGTGCAAATCAAAATTATTTGTACATTGGAATCAAAGAGTTTGTCAGCTCTACACGGCTCAACCGCCGGCGACTGAACGCACGTCTCGTTTATATTGTAAAGATACACTGTATCTCCGGATTCTGTGTTCCTAATTTATCACTGTTCCAACAACAGAAGACTTTACTGAAAAATTACAGCTTACTACGTATATACTGACTAAACGGTTTTTTTTTCTTAACCCAAACTATCTGGACGAAAAGGTCATTTAAATGTAGTTTTTAAATAATTTTCTATCAAGGTCGGGAAAAAGAAATTTTGAACTTACTTGTATACAGTTTGCTGCGAGGAGGCTCGTGCTCAGTTTACCTTTTTAGCAGCGCCTTGTTAACTGGTTTTGTTTTACAATTTATCAAAAATGAGCACTGGTCAAGACATGCTTGAGGCTATATGTTCTTGCGCAATGGATTAAGATCCTTTCCACAGGATTAGCTTATCGTCAGGTTTGATGATATGTTAATCGCACCTACTCTTTGGAAACCCAATAATCCGCCATACCAAAAAAAACATCAAAATGAAAACTGCGAAGTTCCGGTAAAGGTTTGCCTACGTTCCATCTATTAGTTCATTAAGTGTACCCGGGTATATTAAATAGTATGAAGTTGTTCTTTGATTTAATCATAGTACTACGATGAGATATATATAAAAATGTGGAATTCAAATAAAACGCACACGTATTTCTCTCTTTCGTTTCCCCCCGTTCGCCCTTGTTTGCGAGCTAACTGACCCGCCGTTCGTGCTATTTTGACGGCTAGATTTTCACCAAATGAAGCCTCAAATGTGTTAATTCTTCAGGATGTACCAACTTTTCTTTTCTGAAAAACGTATACAATGCATATACTGAATTCAGGAAATGGAAACGAGGAACAGTCGGAAACGTGGTTATACAATGCATCAGGTCATGCAATTAGAAATTAAAACTGAAACTGAAATATTCAAGCACTTTATCGTATTTTATGACGAAAATCGGCTATCAGGCAGTAAGATACCTTCAGTATCAAACTCATTTTACGTGGTACCTCATACACGATGTCAAAAAACCTGATTATAATTTGATAATTGCGGAAAACTCTGTAAGCAATTATTTTTATTGGAAAATTATTGTTCTGGCTAAGTGTTAAGTAATGGAAAGTGCTGAACATGACCCAAAGGTGGGAGCGAGATGTATTTTTTATATGAGTAGAGATTTAGCCTTAAATTAAGGAGGCATATGATAAAATTAAAGGAAGTGTGACAAGTTCTCATCTCCTAAAATGTGTCCGGTAAAATCATTTGCATTGTATTGTTTTGTGTTTCACGTTTAATCAGTTTTAGTTTGGAATCGAAAGGAAACCCTTACTGTCATTTTACATTTTATTGTTCAATCTCCATTGAGCCTTGAATTACTTTCTGAAAAGCACCTGACCACAAGCATCAATTTCTGGAAGAATGAAAACTGCTATTAAATGATGAGATAAACTCCAAAAAGATAAGGTGCAATTTTCTTATTCAGAGTCGAAACTAAAAAAAATTGTTGAGGTTTTGAAAATATGGAATATTTAAACTTGCAAATCCAAACTTCCTGAAAAAATCAGTTCTACTCCCATTGAATTCCTGTGTTATGTAAAAAAAGGCTTTCATGAAAAGAAAAAAAACGAAGGAAATTTTTAATTAAAATCTGATTCTCGTGGTACAGCGGGACATTTCTTCCCGTGAACTGAGGCTGATTTAAAAGTCATTTTCGATCTCTTTTGGCGGCCACATGCATACCCGCTCTCGATAGTGTATTTCCAATTTCATAATTTTTTTTTCTTTGGATCGACCACAGGAGCATTTTACTTAGAAATAACAATAAAGACAATGAACTTTAATTCTTTCTTGTATGTTTGAGGATGCCGTGTTTGCGTTTCAGGGATTACGAGTAAAAGGGCGGAGTCCAGTGAGCCAAAAATTCCAGAGATTTAGACTAAACAGAATGATGCAGAAATTTCTGGAGAAACGAGTTTCCTTAAAAATTTAACAATGAAATATGATTTATTCAAACAAAACTTCCGGTATCAAAATTGAACGTAACCGAAAATTTAGAAGAGAAATTCTCGAATTTCGGTTTGCCTGGTAACGGTTCCCTTTTATCCCAACGTTTTAGTTAAAAAAAACTGTTAGGGAATCTACTATGATGTGGAACTTTCAAAACTGCCAATTTTGACAGACGGTTAGCGGTCATTAGAAACTGGACCTCAACCTCTTAAGAATGCCGAAGTAAACATACGTCGTACAATAGTGTAAGGTAGGCCCTAATCAGTTCCTTTTTTATCAAAACATGGATGTGTAGCGGGCTGATAGAAACTTCCCTTGCTAGCTTTTGCTATGAACATTATTTTCCCGTCGAAAATAAACTTCTTTTAGGTTTAGAAAAGCTGACTAATAGAGTTCTGGAAGTTGTCATGAAAATCAAAAAGGCAGTCAACACAAGGAAGAAACTGAAATAATATAATTATATTTATTTGGTGAGTAGTGCTAAATTTTATTGGTATATTGAATTACGTGGTTAATTTATCACATTAAGAAGGGAAAAGCTACACGGGTTCGCAGCTTTTTTTACCAATTTCAACGGCGTAAAGTCTGATGTTAAAAACTGCTGTAAATGTTTTTTAGAACAAATTTAAAGTTGATTTCAATTTTAATAGAACATTTCTTCGAGGTTTTCATTCGTAGTCTCGGAAATTCGACAGGCAATAAAATATTCAAGCCAGTTGTTTTTCGTCCTCTATATTCAAGGACAAAATAGAGATCACCTGGCATGTCCTTCTAGGGCATTTTTATTAGTTGAATGCTTTATGGTTCCCGTTTGCCATCCTCCTTAGACTACACTACTCCCCCAACAATATCATTTTTAAAAACAAAAAAGAATTCTTGTTTTCTCAAAAATTTTTTGATGCGAAGGAATAGACCCTCCACGGATTTTTCAACTTTAGACATAGACTAGTTAGGGAAAATCCGTCGACACCACTGGAAAGTATGGAAAGAGCACCTTAAAATTAATAGGTAAAACTGCCAAGTTTGAAGCACCACCAAACAAACGTCTATAAAATTCAAGACTTTGAGGAGATATATCTTCGTTAGTTTTCAACAAATTACTTTCAAACTTGGAATTTTATCAATTTACAGGCGCTCTTTTCAGCGGAGTGGATGGTTTTTCTCTTTCCTTGTCACAGTTGTCAAAAGATGAAATAACCGCCATGAAAAGGTCTATTCGTTTAATGGAAGAATTTTTACATCCAATGCAATCCTAGTCTCCGCAAGATTTAAAAGAAAAAACATCTGAAGAACTATAACAATTATTTGATGGAGCCCATTTACGTCTAAGAAACCTAAGACAAAAGACTTTACATCGGACATGGCCTGCGCTGTTGGTAATAAGATGAAAGTATTTCTAGGCACAAATGTCTGAACCGTGAGGTATATTTTGTAACAGAAATGGCATCTGAATAAAACCTACCATACCGAATACTGGATAAAAATGGTACAAAACTAATAAATGTAATTTTAATACTTTGCTGCCAATCGGCTGAAATTTGATTTTTTTTACCCCACTCTCTGCTGATGTTGACAGGTTTTTATTGGTACCTGAAGTACTTCTTTTAAAACGTATGATATTCCCAGACTTGAAGAAAAAGGACATACTGAACAGATTCTTAACACGAAATAATTTGCCTCAGGGTGAAGTTGAATTGAGCAGCTATATAGACTTAATTCGAATAACAGTTACCTGTGCTTTAAGGTACTAAATATAAGCTGTTCGTCTGCTCTTTAACCCGCGATGAAATATTATGTCAAACATACCTCAAAGCATCTTTAGACATTACGAACGGTCCAATGAACAGTGTAATTACTGTCTACCTCCGGGCCAAAGCAATTAGTTAAAAGACATTGCCCAAAACTGCTGAAATATTTAACAGTTGAGGTATCACCTTTTACAGTCATCCCTTTTTGCGTTTGTGACAACTGTTTGCCAGTTACGTAATTTTCGTATCCAAATCGCCATTTTCCAGGCATATTTGAGCTCTTTACCGGTTTTTTGTGGCCTGCAAGGAATGATATTGTAAAATATATGGAATCAGATAGTTTTCTAGTTTTACAGTATTCCTTTTTTTTTTCTTTGTTCGAATAAAATTCAGCTAAACTGAGATAGGCAAATAATGAGTTACGATCGTTAATCGATTTGAAGAGATAAGTGGTTAATCTTGCAGGAACCACTCGAAAAAATTCAAAAGCATGCTTCGAAAGCATGCCTAGAACTGTGAAAGAGGGGGTAAGTGGCTAGCTGAGACTGACTTGACGACTCCGCTCCAACCTGTATGCCACGAGCATTATCGCTTCAATACACAAACTGAATATATTCAAATTCCATGATCAAGCATCGAAGATTTAGGAGTCTAATACTTTTTTCCCTAGCTAAGGAAATAAAACTAACCCAATAGCAATTGTGATGATGTTGCTTTCAGTCATCAGCCTTCCACAAATGCCCACTGACATCACATTTCAGACCTCCAATACCAGTTCGGACCTTAATGGTGCGGGGATCATGCAACATCATAAGTTCAAAATATTAGTTAATAACTATATAGTGTTCAATTATGACGGTGAAACGGCTTAGATAAGTACTCACTCATGCTAACTCTTCGGCCTTCGGCACGCCTAATCAGTCCAGCTTGATGTTAGTCACAAACCAGCCAACGAGGATCGCAGGAAAACCGGCGAAAGTCATTTAATATATATTTCGTATTTTGAAATAGTATCTCACATCCCTTACCGATTGTTGACTCCTGTTTTTTGACGATTATGCAATGCTACGTGTTGAAACTTGTGCCTTCCTTTCTGAATAAATTTATTTCTTGGCCACCTTAATTCCTCGTGATATCCTGTTGCTAATGGACTTTGACAAATCATATCACTAGATACCCGTAACCTTCAGTCTCGTGTCGCTTAAATTACCTGACGAATTAATGCGTTTCGTCTGAATGAATTTCTTAAATGAAATTGCTTTGCCGTTCTTTTTTTATTCATTTCCAAATAACACTCATGCACTCTATTCTTCTCATTCTGAAATTATCACCAAAGGGAAAAAATATTAAGATAACTAATCCGTTAGATGTTCTCAGTATTAGCACGTTGTAATTTTAATCAACAGCGATTAAAAATGATTATATCCAAAAAAGTGAAATGTTAATCCTTCCTATCATTCCTTTAATGAAGACGTTACTACTCATAAAAAAGATCGCAAGCCTTTATATCGAGTTTCTATTTCTTGTCTGCCAGTTTAAATAATGCTTCGCTACCTCAGTGCCAACACTGTCCATCCTTAATATTTCATGAGCAAACGCATTAGTTTTGTTTATTTTGTACAACCTACAATGTATGTCGAAACAATTACCCAAGATAACAGTAATATAGGGTAGGTTTTGTGAATCTGATACTTAAATCAAAGTGGCCACTTCGATGATTTTGAAACTGAAAATCGAGTGAGATTCTATGATGTGTACCGAACCTGTGGGGCACAAAATAGCTCGCTTAAATCATCAATCCTTCTTTTATTTAAATCACCGTCCGCTCGCACATTTTACTCTCCGACCGATCTCAAGAAAGGTAATTTTGCACACAGCCACTCCGATTTCAAATGTCAGCCAAAAAAGGATAATGCGATACTAAAAGAGTCACATCCGGTTTAAATGAGTGTCACGACATTTCCGGTCACGTTTCGGTCAGATGCAGGTCAGATGTTTGTGCAACAATTGTTGACGACCAACCGGTGAATGACCAACAAGTCAACCGATTTTCAAAAGCCATTTTATTGCCATTTTAAGATTTTAAGAAATGTTTGTGCGTTAATCAAGACATTGCTCTATGAACAGTGGGTCAACCGTGACATTCTTCAGGATGCAAACCCTCAAAGCAAAAGTCACTCTACAATAATTTAAAACAGAATAGTGTGATGATTTGTGCTTTTTCGGTTCTATTTCAATAGCATACAAGTCAGTTTCTAAACATATTTCAGCTGAGGTACTCGTACATAGTATTCTCTATTTTCGAATTCCCCATAATACACTCTGTTTACCCCCCAAATTCTGCATAAACCATTGTTTTTAAATGCTCCTGGGAGTATTGCATTTTCCCAAGAGCATTTTAAGACAATAAGTTATGCAAAATTTGGGGGGCAGACAGAGTGTATTATGGGGAATTCGAAAATAGTCAATAAACTTACGGATTTTACTCGAACGTGTGCCATGGCTCTTACACAGTGTTTTGATTAATTATCCGGTTCTGGATGAATTTTGCACCATCCTCGTATGGACTTGAAACGTAAAAAAGTAAGTTTGCATGTTGTTGAATAGCATAAGACTGACAGTAGATTCATTTTTTTTATGAACATCTATGAGAGCAGCTTATTATAATTTTTATTAGTAAAATCCGACTAGTGGTCTATCATCAATGCTGCGTTCTGATTGGTTGAGCTACTATTAGGCTATATATTATAGCCCACTAGTAGCGCAAAGCTCGGCTTTTTGGCAGCAAAAAAGCCTTAACTAGCTAAGGTTGTTTTGTCGCTATATTTTGACCAACTAGTCTGGTTTAACTAAGACAATTATTCCTCTCACCCTTATGGCCTCTGAGTCAATAGCCCATTTGGCCATCGGCCTCATCGGCTATTGACTCAGAGCCCATTCAAGCTTGAGGAATAATTGTTAAATATCTGATTATTCCTCTTTATATTAAACGGCGTGGCGAAATAGCCCAAACCTAAGGGTATTTAAACTCCAATAACATATATCAAGTTCTAACCAAAATAAACTTACTCGAAAACTGGCCCTAAATGCTTTCGCAATCTATAAGAAAAATCACGTCCGCAAAAGTGAGAATGTTCCCACGAAAATGTCGTTCGCATAACCCTATGTTCGCAATATGGTTAAAAATTATTGTGAAATATTGTAATACTGAAATGATTCTAAAGGCCAAGTGGCAGGTACCCCGACCGGAATCATAAGATGTTGCTAGAACACGATCGGCGAGCTCATGAGCGGACTTTAGGAGTTGGTTGACAGGACCGCCGCCACCCCTTTTTCTGAAAACTTTTAGTCTTATTTCTAAACAATTTTCAGTAAAATAAATAGTATCTGTATGGAAGTAAAATCGCAGTTTCTAACTTCTAGAACTGTTTCTCCTGTAATTTGATTGTTTGTATGCACCAAAATTTGGAACATTTTTACATGTAACTTGCTGAAATTGAAAACATTAATTCTTCGTTAAAACATATACTTCTAAAGTTAAAGATAGTTCCCGCAAAACCCAAAACCACTCTGATCTGCAAACGCTAAAATGGAAGAAACTGCTAGCTCACCTACCCCTCCCCTAATTCAATATTTTGCCTTGAGTAAGAAGCTGGTGATGAAGTTTCGTTGGGAAAGGGTAGGTGAGCAATTTGCCAGAATCTTATACAGGTTTAAAATTGTAACCACACGTTTAGGCCAATCCCAACGCAGGGTAATTAAAGTGATCAATTAGGTACTGATAAACTACAGGAAAGTTACACTTGAACACATGTGCCCAAACATCAGTCTCACAATAATCGTCACTAAAGGAATAATCCTTTGCTTTTGTCAGTCCATTTTATGGCCTTAGCGATTGATTGACTTCCTTAGTTCATTATATCAAATGATAAAAAGCAATTTGCAAATATGATGAAAGCCCACGGCCGCCAATTAATATCGAAAACGCAGCACGTAACGTCTACTTTGTGCCATCTTTGATAGTACTCGGCCTCTATTGAACCCTTCATTCAATTTTCTAAATGGTTTCCAACCGCTGACTCTCCTAGGTGGTTTTGGCGATGGCGCGAAAACATTCGGTGGGCTATTGTTACCACAAGAAATGCAAACAAGTTAAGGCTTTTAGGCTTTTTTGATTCGAATGGGAACCGTATGAGAAAAGAAAAATGTAGAATCTATTTTAAAAGCAGGCTTTCGAAGTAACATTTATATTTGCACTGTTAGCGTGTAACAGCACCCCAGGGAAGCATCTTACAATAGCTTTCCCTAAAATAATGTCTACTCCTCACAATTTAAGTAAACATATAAACAGTACCACATCAAAGTTCCGCTGATTAAAAAATATGCGGCCAAGTTTCTTTCTTTCTTTCCTTTTTTCTTCCTTTCTTTCTCTCTCTTCATTTAGACAAATAATATTAAAAAACAAGGCTTTTCAATATTTTTGGCCGCAATGGTTTGTTTCGTGCAAGTAGGGGAATAAAAGCTACTGCATGGATCAAGTACTATATGTGTGGCACGATCCACGTTTGGATAGTCTTCAAAAGAAAAAACGTACATTTTTAGCATTGTTGGAACATTACTTAATAAACAGGCAGGGGAAATTTATTTAAAACGGCAAGTCTGATTTATTTTAGTATTTTTTTCTTTGAGGAATTCAAGTAAAGAAGTTGTCTCTCCCTGTAAGCAAACTGAGTAATATTTTACCAGCACTTCCCCACTGCAACCCGCGAGAAGGCCCGGCACTGAAGTGTTAAAGCAAGTTGCGTTCTTCGATTATTGTATCAGTCGTGATATATTCCTCGCCCTAACTTATTCTTTTTGTTTATTGCAAAACTCTACCGACTATGGTTAAATTTGGGGCAACCAGTATTTTTAATTAAAAGTAGAAACTACCGTATTTATTCGATTAACCGCCCTGGGCGCTTATTAAATTTTTGGACCTTGAGAGTGGGCGCTTATTCGAGGTGGGCGCTTATTCGAGGCTGGGCGCTTATTACATTTTTATCATTTTCAGCAAGTGTAGTATGTTTATTTTGCAACAAAACAATAAATGGTAATAACAAAACGCGAAGACGTAACGAAGCAAGGTTTCTGTGAAATACTCTGAACAAAACTCCGTCTTCGGGGAAGTCTCTAATTAGTCCTTATTCAGTTTTTTTGCCGGGCTGTGAGGGGGAAGGGGAGTGGGTTTGGTTGTTGTCGCTTACTCGAGTTTGAGTGGAAAGGGGAGGGGTGGGCGCTTATTCGAGGCTGGGCGCTTATTAACTTTTTCTGCCTCTAGGATGGGCGCTTATTCGAGGTGGGCGCTAATTCGAGGTTGGGCGCTTATTCGAATAAATACGGTAGTTATCAAAAACAACGAAGCAAATTTGGACCAAAATGTAATAGTTCTGTTTAGAGAAATCTTTGATTAAAAAAATACACTATGGATGGTATGCAAATTTATAATACACAAAATTCATCGCAAATCGACAGATCTCTTTTCATATCATTATCAAAGAAACTAGTTTACCTTCAGTAATACATGACTTTATGTAGAATCTGTCCTAAAGATCCTGTCTTGTGTCGCTATTTATAAGCACTCAGGATGAACTAGAAAAGACAAGACGCTCACTGTTGGCTTTAAAAGTCACCTGGCTTTAACTTGCCCGTATCAAGGTGGGTTATTAATTACTAAATGTAAATGTTTCGAGATTCTTAAAAGCCTCTTAGACAACTGGTAATCTATTATCCGTGACAGTGATTATTGGTACATTTTCGTGAGAGACAGATGAAACATAAATTATATGACAGCCAGACACAACTTTCTTTCGGGTGATTCAGTTTGTTTTCATTGTTTGCATGCAAAAGACCCAAAAAAGAAAAACAATTGTCTTTCATTTAAGAAAGTTAGGGGAACGTTATTAAAGCAGCTCCACAAGAAACTTCTTAATAGCTTTATTCGCGACTCTTAGGGTTTTCATCGCACTTTCAAACTGAAATTGCTAGCTCTCCCAGAGTAGACTAATAATAATAACTTACAGGTCTTTTATTTCTAAGAATGACAAAAATGGTTATTTAAGCAATAGACCACACTTTCTGTGGGTTTACCGGCGTGATAACCCACTCGGGATGTTGGGAGAACACGAGAAAAACTTGTAAATCACGAGTGATTTACAGGCTTTTTAATTAAGAATAAAATAAAATAACTTTAAGTAAAACGGAAAATGTTTCATTTTTCTATGAGTTCGCTGTCACAATAAACCATAGGTTTTTAACCAATCAGAACGTGCGTACTATCTTTAGTTACTTTATAAAACAATATATGCTACGTTCGCCGTCCATTTTCCAACTGAGTTGTAGGCGTTCTGGATACAAAATTAAACCGGTAAGCAAATGAGACAATAAAAGAAAAGAAATATTTTGAACCAGAAAACTAACAGAACGAGTTGCTTACCTGACAGAATTGCTTGGAAGATTAAGGCCTTTTGAAATTTTAAAAAGGATGACAAAATCAGATTCATAATCAAATTCGTATCGTGCTATTACCCAAAACTAAGTTGGGAACATTAGTCAACCAAGACAGCTCTTCAGCTATGGGCTGTCACTTTATTATACGTTGAACAGATAATGGGTATTTTTTTATCTATCGATCATAAAACAACGTAATGTAGCTTTTACTTTACACCCTGACAGCGGTAGCTGAGCCAAAATTTGAGTTTTCAATTTCAGTCAATTGAACAGGAAGAAGGAGTTACGCTGTAAACAATACATTGTTAACCTTATCTCGCCGTCTCCTGTCAACCACTCGATAACAGCAAGAATTTCTCATTTTCACTTCCTCAAGGTACATGTATCCTAGTAATCGACAGAGCTTGGCAGGAGATGCACCTTGCGCATTTCTGATAATTATACTTTGAATCTAAAGCTACAGCAAAGCACTACAAACACAAGCCTCTCAGCAAGACAAATGTGAAAGATTTGCCTAAATCAAATTTTTGAGTGTTCACGGTTGTTAATGAAAAAGAATAATTTGAGCCTATTCATGGACAAAGCTCAATTTTGTGAGCGGCAAGTTTTTAGACAGAATTAAGAAGAGGAGGGGCATGTTATTATTCCAGTCTCACAGGTATATTAGTCACCGTGCATTACAAAGTCTCTGAGAACAAACCTTAAAAATAACTGACATGTTGACACCACTGACATTTTACTTTCTTCCTGGCGCTCATTGGAATTACTGATACGTGATTTATGAAAATAATTAGTTTGGACTTACAGTAAAACGAAGAATATTAAAAAACAAATACCTAGAACAAGGCAAACATAAGTTTTGAGATAGGGAGTTCTTCGGTGTTTCTTTTGTTTCATTTGCCAATTTAGGATTTTGAATTGTCTATTTTTCGGAGTCGTCTGGGACGAACCGTAGTCTGTATGTTTTGTATCTCATTCTCAATCAAACGATATAATACGATATAACAATATTGTACAGTCTTGGTCTTGTACGCTGGTGGACGGCCGATTTCGAGCAACTCCCCGATACAGCCCTATATGAGTGGTTTAGTTAGAATTAAATTTCGACCCTGCTCGCCATAGAGCTTCCAGTAGCTCAGTGGTTAGAGCATCCGAACTAGATCTCGGAGGGCCGTGAGTTCGGTTCTCACTCAGTGGGGCCTCGGATTTTTTCTGAGCTTTCTGGTGTTAGAATTCTCCTTCTACCAAATTTAATGACTAATGCCAAAGGCCCATTATGCAACTTAAAGAAACAACACCACAGGAAATGGTCTCACACGAGGATTTCGCCCCCTGACCTAAAACTTACACAAAAAACTTCATAAAAAAACGTACGGCAAACACAGCAGGAAAGTAACGCGGTGAAGTGATCGTGGTTAGAATTATATTGCAGATTTGGCATTAAGGAGACGTTAATGACTTTGACTCTAGTACAAACTTTATCGTGGGAGGGGGCAAATTGTATCTTAATGTTATATCAAAAGGAGTGAGACTTTTTCTGAATACAAACCATCATTAAATTTCCCTTTTTGCTTAATTCAATTAGTATCAAAAGGATAAAAAATTATATCTTTGTTTTCTGAAAATGAAAATTACTATATGAAATGATGTGATTTTTGTAAGGTGATAATAATAATAACAATAATAATTATAATTATAATAATTCGTGTTGTGTAAGGAAAATTAAAAGACTAGGAGCGATATTGAACAAGACGTTTCGGTAGGAGCAGTGCATACAAATTATTTTTACGATTTTATGACAGTACTGGACGTACTTCGGCTTTGTGTATTTTGTGTATTTTGGGAAGACTACGAACCGAGTGTTACGAAACCGCAGACGAATTTTGAAAAAAAATGTTGTTACTTCAAAGTACCAAACTGGATTTTTCTGAAGATAGAGTCTAGGGGTTTTAATCTCTTGCGCATGTTTGACATGATGACAGGAGAACATGATTGCACGATATGAGTAGATGAAATAGTCTCGACCCCAGTGCGTACGGGTTTGGCAATGCGCGCGTAGATCTCTCTCCTCTACATGCGCAGAAGAGCTCTGGGTCGAGATTGAAGATGAAACTGAATTAAAGTGAACCAACAGAAACTGATTGTCAATGTAAAAAGTATCGCGGTTCAGCAGAGAATTAACTAAAAATGTTTGAGCAAAGTTCAGCTCCCTAATTTATACAGCATGTTATGGTTTGAGTCTTACATTTTTTACATCTTGTTAGTGCAAGTCAGTAAGATGGGCAACGTTGGTGTTAACAACAGAGATGCAATCAACATCGCGGCCTGTTCTCTTCTTACCCTTAGCTATCTTAACTTGGACCAAACATACAGAAATGTTTTTAAGAAAACGAAAACTGGTCCCTTAAAACTCGTGTTTGAGTTCTAACCTCCCTGTGCGTGAGCTCGGTTTTTGTTGTTTTCTTGGAAGTTGAGGAAAATTATTTCTAATCAGGTCTTTCTGGCCGGGAGGGGATACTATATTCGTCATCCATTACTTATCTATTTCTTGTAATATCTGCAATCTTGCCACATATAACTTGTAAGTTTTTATCGTTTGATTTGCATGTTGTTAATGTCAATTCGAACTTCTGAAGAAAATTAACAAATTTATTTTAAAAACGTACTTATGCTTCTGAAATATTCAGCAAGAATAATACAAGGAATTTAGCGCAAAACAGCCGCAAGTGGTTTCAGGCGCTTTAGACCTTTCGTTTTATCCCAGTTGCTTGGGGTGTAACATGACTCAAACCTGACAAACAAATACGTTGTTGCTATGGCACCTGAAATCCCCTTCTATGGCAAAAGGTAAGTCTTGTTTGCTCAAGGGTCTCTTAGAAATAAATGCATTTAAATGAAACCTGGAAAAATAAAGCTTTCCAAGGAAGGAAAATGCTTGAAGCAAGCACTTCATTCGCAGTTACTGATTTATATGCCCTTTGAATTTGACCGGATAAATCTTAACAAACAGCAAGATGGCAGACTAAACGTCTCATGCTATGATGGTTTTTTTGGAGATTCAATATCGTGGTTGGCGCCCCAAGAGACAAAGAGTATAGCAACTTGAATACAATGCTTTCTAAGAAGAAACGCAGTACTTAATTCGCAGTTGCCCGTTTATATATATTTTAACTTGAAAGAGGACAAATGCCCCCTTCAAAAAAACAGGAAAATTCGAAGAAAAAAATCACCTTACTACATGTCATAACGGAGAGGAGAAGCTTGTATTGCACTAAGGAGCATTGGCAGGGTTCAGTCAGCAAACTAACATCAATTTTTTGTTGTTGTTGTTTTTCTTTTCTTTGATCTCCCCCTTCTGGCTGAATGTTCTACGCATTCAGGCCATTTTGCTCTATCTCCAACTCTATCTATAACAACTACTAACAATTAGTACTCTTACTGTCCTTTCGGCCAAATTGCTTCCATACCTGCTCCCTGATTGTTTTTCTCTTTCTATGGAGTCTCCGAATAAACGTTCTTCTTCTTGGAAAGTTAAACATAAACCAACATGCCCGTGTGAAGTCCTCACCTCCAACCTTTTGTTATTGGTCACTTTCAATTCATTTTTTGACCTGTTTTCCAAACGGCGTCGCGCTAAATTAAAACGGATAAAAGGCTTTTTTCGAGTCGACTTCAAACACCTCTGCCGTTGACTGTAGGTGACTCTTCCGAGATGTTTTAATATTATTTGGTTGCAGTTACCACAGCTGGTTATACGAAGTAACAACAACCCACGAAGACACACGTAACAGTTTATGTCTTAATAATGAAATATATTTTCTCTTTCCTTAAGTCATTTTTTTTTATCCACAGAGATTAACATAATGGTGTTCCGCTATTTCACAGATCTTATCTTGCAATTTTGTGAACACAACACAAAAGAGTCAATATCTCACTAACGTCTTGCTTTATGCAAACAAAAAGTGTTTGTGATAACACGATAACGCTTTTGTTTTACATGTTTAACATCTGTTTTTTCGCGTAATTTTCAGTAAACTTCATATTTTATTCATCCATTATCTGCGACTTCACTTGTACTTGCGTTTTTAACTTTGAAGCTCTCGTTCAGAAGCTGGTGGCACTTAAGAATTAGTTTTATCGAAGGATTATTTTTAAAAAAATCTTTAAAAATCACACTGAATCTGGGAAGCACTTTCTCCATAGAAAGAAGAAGTAATTACAAATAACTTTTGATAAAACGTCCAATCTCGTAACCCAAATGTTTTAATGACCAGCTTGTGTATGTTTTACGTTCGTCTATAATATAAACAAAATAATGTCTTTCCTAAGCATGCTGAGTCTAATTCGTATTTCGCGCACATCAAGATATTTTCGTTATATATTACTTCTCAATTCACAATCTACATTCTATAATACCAAAAACTCTAACTTACAATTTTGCAAAAACCTATTTGGAGCAGTTATCTCATGCCCACTGATCATCGAAATTGTCGTTGGATCGTCGGGTTGATTAATTTTTATTTTTTTAAACAATTTTTATCCGCGATGGCGGTGTAATGTACTAGGGGGTTCTTAACTTTACAGGATTGTAACTAAGATCCAAAGACTGAAGTCTTAAAAGAATAATAGAGTTGAGTAAAGTCATCTCTCAGAGACTTCTCTGGTCTCCGTCCAACCTGTACAATAGCATCCTTTCATTTTGAATTGATTTATTCAACGGTTTATTTCTAATCAGTTATCTAACTATTTTCAAGCCTCGATTGTGAACTTCTTCTATTCTATTATCCAGGAATTGCAAAACGGATTTGACGTTTTTGTGAAACGTTTGGTCTTATACATGACTCAGGGTGCCCAAGAGCGGAACAGAACAAGATATAAGGACTGTTGAACACTGTCGTTTTTTGAACCAAATTTCATTTGCCAAATTAAACGATGTTGAAAGAGTAAATTCCAATGGCTGGTGTTAGAAAGTCTCCTTGACTTGACTCCAAAGGAACCAATATTTATTAAATACAAAAATTATTGCTCTTCATAATCAAAATGTTTGGCGAGTTCAGTTCGCCTAATTTACTGTGCATTTTTTAGAAGCTACCCGATAGCCTCGAGTGAATGGATTTCGCTATTAGAATCTAAATATTGAATTTTAATATTCCAACGGTAGCTGTGTATTAGTTGATTTATTCAGTAATGGTGGCATTGGACAACTGTGTCAGGTGGGGAGTGCAATGGTTGAAGGATCGCCCATTTTGGTTTGACATAAAATGGCATTTCAGACGAAAAGAAGAGAACCCTTACAATTATTGATATAACTGTTAAAGAGGAATATTTTTGAAAATGCAAAATTTCCAATTTTATGGTTTCAATAAGCGTTTTCTAGAAATAGCATAGTTCAGTTATGGCCCTCCTCTCTATGTCAGGGCCAGAACTGGACTAGAAATAGCAGGGTCAAGTCAACAGTAAGCTGTACATTGCTTTAAGTTGTTAACCAACCAGATTAACGTCAGCTATTTTAAAAGCAAGCTAATAGTTACTTCTACATTGAAAAGCTTAACTTTTCACTTAAGCAGTAATTGAAGCATTTTTAACCGAAACCGTTTTGTTTTATCTTCGATTCCAGATTTTGTTTTTGAAACAGACTAATGTTGATAGCGCTCTTCAACTTCAGATGCACTTAATTTAATGTAAGCGAACAACCACTGAAATAGGTCTTCCTCATTACTAACTGCGTTAAAATCGGTACATGTGGAGTTCTGCGTTTGGAACCGGCCAAACTTTAGCCCCATAGTCAAATGGAGAAAATTTAGACGTCTCGATACGCGGAAGCCGTGAGTCACACACAAAAAAGTGTGTTTGCAAACTGAAGGTGGCATAATTATTAAAACAAGTTATGAACAAGTTTTTGAATCCGAGTAATTCTGAATGTTTTATTAGGTAGTGAAACACTCTGCCTGGTGTTTGGCCTAGCTAAAACCATAAACAAAGTCTGAGTCCTCGTCACGTGATTTCTTTGCGTTCTCTTAATGAATTAATAAAGAGCGAGTTTAAGGACCATATTCAGCTTCATGAAAAATCATATGGTCAATATACATGTGAATGCAGGGAAGGAAACAAGAAAGTGTGAGAAAATTAATTATTCAAGATTTGCCAACTGAGTACAAACTAATTTGTTTCAAAGTCGACCACTCCGAATTAGTAGACCAAACAATGACTAACACGATTTTACCTGTTTGATCGAATCAGCAAGAACCAAATTTAATTTGCAATGAAATGAGTTTCTTTTGTTCAATTACCTACATACATGTACATATAACAACAGAAATATTAAATGACTAGCAGAAGATTGATTAAGTTTGTTTACAGAGGGTCCTTCGTACTTTATTGCTAGGTTTGGAAAATAAAGATGAACAGGTTTAATTTTAAATTTAAACTCGAAACCTAACTTAAGATGTACCGATATTGCTTATGATATTGAACGACGAAGAATAGTATACGCTTCTTTTTTGAGTTAGACTAAGAAGCAGGCTGCAAATATAAAATCAATTTCTTACACTCTCTAGCTCGTTGCCGCACATATTCGGTGAATAAAGGCATATTCTGTATGAAATCCTTTTTTTTTTCCCGAAGAAAAATAAAAATAATGAAGAATTCAGCATATGATTAGGATTAAGCATTTTCTGTCCTGCAACTACGTAAAGAAGTTACTCCACGAGTGAATTTCTAAAGACAAATCGACGTCGACACACAACCAAGGAGGTTACATTTGATTCTTAGTCCTTTTGCTGCAAAATTCTGCGTCGAGAATTTTTTTGACCAAGAGAAATTTGGTTTGATCATGTTGACACCAGTTTGTTTCTTAAAAAAGGGGAAAAAAATCCCAGCTTACCTTAAAAGGTTTTGTTTTTCAAATCCTTTCCTTGTTTACCTTCAACTTTGTATAATCTCGTCTCCTCTCACCATCTAACAGACGGTATTGATATTTTTATTACTCTGTGTTCGGTAAGGTTCTGATAACCAACGGAAATAAGTACTGAACTATGTAAGTGACGAAAACAAAGACTAGCTTATTATCGCATTGACCACTAGCTGTGAAAAACATTGTTACTAGCACGTAGATGAGTGTTGATTCATTTCCGCTTTTTGTTTGGCCGTTATTGTGTTTCATTTTGAAATTAGCCACCTCCTTTGACATTTCACTAAGCGGTCTATGTTGTTAATGACGTTTTTTTTCTATATACGTGAGAAGCATAATAAGGCACCAAAAAAGGGTTTTAAACTCATTCTCTGTTAAACGCATTGTGAAACATCAATCAATCATGATGGCTTACTTCTGGTTTGTTGGCAAAGTTAGCCGCTTATTTATCAAAGTTTTTTTACATTTTGTACAAAACTTAAATTTGATTTTAAAAGCTAAGTATTCCATTCGTGTTAACTTTAATATTTCCAACTTACCCGTTCAATTTTTTTTTCTATCCTGTTTCCTTTCTTTTTTCTTAACTAATCTCTACAATGATGATAGTACAAAATGTAACAGTATCCATAAAGAATGGCAAATTTTATAAAAAGTTTCTCTTGGCCGGGAGGGACTAGAGCAAGTCAGATAGCGTGATCAAATGTTTTTTTGTTTCTTTTTGTTGGTGGTGGCTAAAATCTTGATTGGATCTCCGGGAGCGAGATTTATCGCCTCTTCACCTGTACTTCGTCAAACACTTGGCAGTTTATTTTATAGAATATTCCTTCAGTTGGCACTTATGGCGTTAAGAAATGTGGCATTTTCCCAGAGAATTTTCATGCTTTAGTCAAGTCTTTATGGTTACTCGCGTTGACGATTCGCAGCTCACCGCTCGCCGCTTCGGCCTGCAGCCGACACCGAAGCATACCGAGCCATTCCAGATCATCCACGCGAGAAATATCCTCTCTGGTACGTGGGGAATGTAAAAATACAGAGTATGTAGGGGAGTTGAGTAAAGGGGTTTTTTGTGAAGGTTGCCGTAAGTGGAGCTGTCTGCTTACGGGAACGTAAAAATACAGAGTTTGTATGGGAGTTGAGTAAAGGGTTTTTTTGTGAAGGAGCTATCCGCTCACATGCCAGGTTGCCGTAAGTATAGCTGTGACAGACCTCTTACGGGAATGTAAAAACACAGGGTTTGTATGGGATTTGAGTAAAGGGGTTTTTTGTGAAGGAGCTGTCCGCTTACTAGTCAAAAGTTTCCACTACGCTTTGAATCTTAAGCTTTTCGATTGCTCTTCAGTAGACTGAACGATTATATTTGTAATGCAACCTGATAACTGCATCTTGAACGTTTTCTTTGTTCTAAGGTAAATAGGCCTTTGAGAGGAAGAGTCCAAAATTAATCATCTCAGGCAGAGTTTTTGTCATAAATAAAAATTTCAAGGTCGATTTGATATGAACTACTCGGCGCAAAAGAACGATCCCACAAGTGAACAACTACATTACAAGGCCGTACCAAGAACGCTTTCATCTCTCCGCAATATATTCAAAGTAGTTCAAACTTTCTAATAAAAGCTTTTATTGTTTACTTAGTGACCAGGCCATGAATGTATTAACCAACCACAAATTTTAATTTTTATCAAAGTCTTCAGCTTTTCACTTTCTTTTCACTTTGTTAGAGGCAATAAAAGTGCGCTAAAGGCTATTGACTGACGAACAACACATTTATCAGATATGCACGTTTGTATGAAATAATTTAATAGTACGCAGTAGATTTCAAAGGTGGTCAAATTTAATTTTTAAATATCTCAATGAATAAATAAATATCTTTCTTAAATGTATTGCACAACAACAATAACTATTACACAGTCATTCTTATTAAAATACATGTTACGGGTGATGTATTTGTGGCTTCATTTATTCATATTTCCGTGCTTACTAGAGCTCAAAATTAAGCCCGAAGATCCTCTTAGCATTTGCGAAAAAACCAGAATTTCATTTATTTCACCTTTAAATTACAATTATAGTATCCGCGAGAATAAAAATGTTTTAATTTTCGTATTGACTCTAGAGATTGGTTATATTGCTAAAACTTTGTCTTAACAATTGCATAAAATAATCTTAAAGATATTAAAAATATAGTGCTTCTACACCTGTTTTAGTCGGAAATCCCCATCATACAACCAAAACTCCGATAAACATGTTTCAGGGTATATCCTGAAGACATTCGAGACCCTCTGTTTTCTCTGAACTTTAAGGGAAAAAAGTGCCTACCTTCAACAGCCTCTTGAAAAGGACGGACGTATGTTCTTGCTATTCAAATTTGTTTTTCTTCAAATTTGGTATTGGCTCCAGTAACATAAGTAGTCATATATAAACGCCAAAAAGACAGAAAAGACTATTAACACATTCAACTTTGGTTGTCAAAAAACATATTGAAGGCAGTCCTTTTCAATGCGCCTTTCATAACCTGGTTTGAATCTGGAGTGATGGCGGTTGCATGATTTTAATCGTTTCCACGGAGTCGAAGATTTCTTTTCCTTTCGTACTCTCCTTATCGTGTTAAGCCATCTAATCTATAAAAACCTTGCCGCGCAAAAAGTAGTTACTGTGAGCTCTGTCATCTTCCCCGTTTTGCGCACGAAACACTCTCCTTGTCGATAAAATGTTTTATTATTTAAATATGACCACTAGATGAATCCTTTAAAATCGTTGACCGAGTAATGGTCTGTCGTACAGTTGTAAGGGCTTCAAATATGCACATGAAGACCAAGAACGTAGTGTTCAAACTCAACCCTTCTACGAGATTACTTAATACTTCTAATCCCCACAGGAAATTTTTTTCCCTTTAAAAATGAATAAATTCAACAACAGAGTATTCGCCGTGTATATTCAATAGCAGTCATATAATTTGAGAAAAAAGGTTTCAAGGTAAAGCTAGTTCTTCTTTAAACCAGGGGTTTTGGAATAAATTGTTTATTCGGTTTCCTCAATCACTGCAATTCTTCATTTGTAATTCTTCTGTAAAAAAAATCATTTCCTGTGAAAACTACCAAAAATGAAATCTGGGCTGTTAATCATAATCATAACCATACGATTAAAAAGCTAGCCTCAGTTGTCAAAATGTCAAATTACATGAGGTCTTTTGTCCAATGAGAGGTCAGCAGGTAAGTACTTTTCGCAGTGTTATGATGTCTTACTGTCACTTTCTGGTCTTTCTAGCGTTCTTCGTGCTACCAGCGATTCGACAAAGTTTTCATAATGTTACTTTTTAGATATCAAGGGATAGTTTATTTATTTCTATCCAATTGTTAAGTTAGCCAGGATCAGTTTTTTCGAACCAGGTTCTCGAAAAAAAGGAATCTTTCACAACTTTCATTAACGATTAAAATGCGTAGTTTACTTTACTGGGCGATTAAATTAATCCCACACAGATCGATGCAATTATCTGTCAAAAGTTATCCTAATACAGAAGAAGAAAGAACACGATTCAATTGATAGTAATCGGGACTGACAACAGTTTTATGTCATTACATGAAAAGTGAACATTTATTGTCTTGAAACCGTGCTTTCGGTGAGTAGTCGTAAATCTCCAATAAACGAAAACATATTAAGTAATGAGATTTAAATTGCTTACCGTCAATGTATTTTAGCTTAAAGATTAGCAAGTCGATATTAAAATATCGTCCACAATATGAAGGCAAAATATTTTTTGTCAGCTTGAAAGAACAAAGTAAATAAAAGGATTGCGTGGATGGACAGTGCTTTCAGTTTTCAGTTGTAATTGCCAGTGCGAGCAACTACGCACTGCATTAAAAAAAATAAACTTCTATTGAAGAGAAGACATGAACGCATGTTCATTGACGTGAGTTGCAGAGTCGCATCAGAAGGACACGGATATGCATAACTCAACTGTTGGCGATGAGAAAGTACAGCAATTTTTGGTTTACGGTATGGGTAATGATTATTCAATTTTCAGTGCTGCAGGGAACTGAAGGATGCGAACAGTAGTAAACACACTGACTGCTAAGTCAAAGAAGCGAAGCGGTACAGAACAGGATCGTAACGAGCCGTATGTGCATTAGTTGACGATCTCGTTTTTCGCCCATTTCAGTTTTGCAATCCCTGATCTCAAAATTTTGGATTATTTTGATCCTCGATCCCAAAGAGCTACAAAGATCCTGTCAGAAGGAGCGATCCCTGTTAGTTTACAGGCCACTTCGAAGAGCCTTTAGCAAGGTGTAGGCCTTGAACATTCGGTTTTCATTACCGACGGAGTCAGAGTAGGAGTCGTAATATAATTAGAAGCGTAGAGCTTATGATCTAGTGAAAACAGCGTTCCGATTCCACTTACGACTCCGTCGCTTACGTTCCGCTTATGATCTAGTGAAAACCAGATTGTCGGAGTCGGAAGCAGAAGCAGAAGAACCAAACCAATCACAAAGCGTGGGAATGTGCATTGTCATTGGTTTATCCTTCCTCTTCTGCTTCCGACTCCGACAATCTGGTTTTCACTAGATTATAAGCGGAACGTAAGCCACCGAGTCGTTAGTCTACGTATGTGGAGTCGGAAGAAATGGAAACGCTCTGATTCTTCTGACTCCGATTCCGTCGCGCTTATGTCTCCGCCTACGAATCCGATTTTTGATTTTCACTAGGTCATAAGCGCTCTTACGACCGACTCCGACTTCGTCGCTAGTGAAAACCAGCCTTAACAGTGTATGAAAATGATTTTTTGCTCTTGCAATTGAAAACACATTTTTGTACAAAAGCTTAGCACTTGGGCATAGGTCGCACTTGGGAAAAGTTTTCATCTTTGCCGGCTAAAAAAACCACGAAAATTCGAAACCGCAACCGGAAAAGAAAGCTTTTTAGTCAAATCGAGGAGGGTCGCACTAGTAGTTACTAGTGGGAGTTAATTGACGTTGTTTTGACATGAGAACTAAAGTAGGCCAGAAACCAGAGAACATTATCTCTTCGTAGTCTGATCATTTGGCGTAGGATCGTTTCCCTCCTTTCCCAGTTTCAGGAGGATGGGAGAAATAAAGGAAATAAAGTGCTTGGCTAGAGCGAGGTTCCTCCGCGTAACAAAATCTGCAAAGACTGCATTTTGCTCGGAGAATAACAAACCTGTGACGGTACTTGCCTTGGTAGAGAGTTCCCGTAAAAAGGTTAAAATAGCAAAGGATTACAAGCTTATGAATTGCTCGGTCGTAGACAGTTTTCGCAAAAACGTTAAAATGGCGAAAAGTAGTGGTAGCCTCGTCCGTCCACAACGAAAGCGCGAAGGTCAGAAAATTTCTACGATTGTTTCAACTTGATCGTGTTTCAAATTGGTCACGTTTCGCTGACAAGTGCTGACACTTACCGTGGTGATTCCTATTGTTTAGCTCGAGTTTCCAAAGTCTGCCTGCCCCACCCAAGCAATACGGCGTCTTTGATGTTTTTTGCGATTTTCAAAGTTTTTTCCAACTTGAAAACTTGGGGTCGCACTTGGCAATGTGCCCCGATGACAGATTTTTACCGCAAGGTAAACAAATTCTTCCAGAAATTTGCCAAGTGCGACCCATGCCTTGGCCTGTAGGATTAATAACAAATCGGAAATGGCCCTTGTCAGTAAATATCGTTAAATAATAAGAAAGTAGGTCTCATGCCTTCACTAAAGGTTCGAGAAGAATGTCGTTAAAACTTAACAGGCTCACCGTGGCGCAGTTGCAGAAGGCACCAGAACGCGCTCCATCACATTCGCAACAACTATTATCATAAAGTTCTCTTATAAATGCCAAGATTAAATTTTCGTGTTCATGGGTTTGGTAGATGTAAATCAGAGGGGAAGATGCTAAATTAAGGTAATCACTTTAGGGAATAAATAATGGTAATAGGACTGAGCGGAGTACAATTCAGGGAGTAATCACTGATGTGAGGCGAGTAATTTCAACACGCGCGAGGCGCGATTAAACCCGATTACCAATGAATTGTACGACACGAAGTCCTGACACCAATCAATTGTGTGAATAGCAAAATGCGGAGAATCTCCGGTATTGCACAAAGTTCTCGTTACTTCAGCTTAGTACAGCAGTAAACGGGTTGTCAAAGTGTAAAAAAATATCTGAACACAAGCTATTAGACCAGAATTGTCAATTTTCCTTTCAAGCTGAAGCTTGAGAGCCTGGTCACTATTTTTTATTGATTTTGGTTTGTAAGGGACGAACGATTAGAAAACTAATTGGGGGGGTGGGCGAAGTACAAAAAATATTCGCGCAAGGGAAAATTAAATGAAAAAAAATTCATGCACGCCAATTAATCCTAAAAAATATTCATGCTTTGGCCTAAAAAAAATTCATACAAGGAATTTGATAACAAAAAAAAAAATTCCTGCGGCTCGAAAATTCCCCCCATAACTTTTCTAATGGTCCGTCCCTTAACAGTTGCTACTTGATTTTCCTTGGCTGGTTATATTAACTCCAGGCGAAGTCAATCGATAAGCGGATAATCGATAACAATCGTTAGTCACTTGTTGGATATCTATTTCTGATACGAATCGATAGAAATCGATAGAGAAAAAAGTTGTGACTTCGATAAATATCAATTTTTGGGAAAATAGGTTAAACAAGATCTCCAGCAAAGTACAGCAATTGAGGCATAGCCATGACCGGCGATCCCTGTTGCTTCGTTTCATTTTCCCAGTTTTTACTAAGGCCAGAGGCAATGAGGAAAGACAAGAAGACAGGAGACTACACAGACGGCGCGATTTTTATATATGAGCGCACAAAAAAAGCAGCTAAATTTCTTCTAGAGCCCTTTCAACGGGATGATCTGGATGAGAAATGAGATGAGACCCGAGAAACCTGATATGCAATTTGACGATCGTTGGACCGACGGGCCAGAAAGATAATTAATGTTTAACATATTATTAGGCTTCCTATTGTCAAGCAGTAGTAGCAAGAGACAATTAGCCCCTGGGGGGGGGGGGGGCTACTTAAGGAATTTCTGGGTGGGGTTGTGACGCTGGGACCCTCGAACCCTTAACCTATACCAGAGCTAGTTCAGCTAAATTTTGCTACCCTATAATTGAATAAACGCCCCAAATCCCCCCTATCCTAGAGTAGCTGTTTTGCAGAAACAGGTCACTAGCACAGTCTAGCCAAAACAAAACCTTATACCTCAATCCCTAGTCTAGATATAATCTTCAACCAACTGACCAGTTTCATGAAAAATGATACCAAGAGCCATAATGATACCGGCCTATTCTAAATCCAAACGCTCTGATTTATATACCCTATCCTAGAGTAAACTGCTTGAAAACCATACCCTTCACAGCGGCACATACCTATATAGCCCATAGATGACAGTACCCCCCCTCCGGGCAATTAGCTCATTTCTCTCCTGGTACTAGATAGTAGTTCCAGTTTATTAGAGCTGTGGGGCCAGTTCAACTGAACACTTCGCTTGGCAGCTTTGGATTGTTAGGATAAAACATGATTTTAGGAGTTAAGGTCCTCAGGTTCGTTAAGTCCAACGCGGCATTGATCCCGGAATTTTGCCTCTGATTCATGAACCCATAGCTTTGACCCCTAATCCCGGGCTTTTGATCCCTGGTCCCAGCCATTTGGTCCCTGATCTGAGTCCAACATAACTCGTTACTACCCTGTACGGAAGTGGATTTTTTCCCACTTTTTGCTCATTTCACATGTTGTGAAACTGAAATGGACGCGTTGAGTACCTATCTTTAGTTCTTCTCGAAAGTGAAGGGAGCTGGCTAACCAGTTTCACGAACTGTCAAAAGCCACTTCCACACGAGTCAGCATCCCACGTTGAATTGAAATAGACAATGCGTCATGTTGAAATTTTGAACGAGACTATCGACGGCTTGGTTCCGTTCTTGCCGTCAGTTCTTCTGCCGTCCCAGCACAATTACGACTTGAAATGACCAAATTTTTATTTCTCTTTAGCTTGAGAACGTGAACGGCGAGGCGATAAATTTTATTGTCAACATCTAACTGTCAGCTCCAGCTCCAGCTCTGCACTTAGTTTCTCAACTTCTAAAAGGTTGAAAGAGTAGGGGTTACGGCGAGAAAAGCTTGAAAGGACGCGGTCAGTTTTTCAGTAACGTTTTCAGTGGCGTCGCCGTTGTCAAATCCCCGGTAAAGCCCCTTAGTAAAATATACCAGTCCACTATAAAAAAAATCAATTCATTACCGTCGTTTATTGAAACTTTCTGGATATCAGACTAATACAATAATTACCTGGGCAAAGAACGTCCTTTGTTATTCAAGTTGTGGGTTGGTGGGGGAAAGGTAAAAATAAATGCATTTTTTTTATCCCTTGATCTGACCAGTGAACTAGACAAGTATCTTTTACATTGTGCCCTCTCGTCACGAAACTCAGAACCAGCATGAACAGTACAACACTTGTTGAATTATTAACTGAGTAAGTGTGCCCTACTAATTATAGCCTGCAGAGCAGGCGTTTTTTAACGGAAACTCAGAGGTACATTGAGCGCGGCCGCCATCTTGAAAAGCTGAGGAAAAGACTAAGGGGGGAGGGACGGAGAGGAGTTTTTTTCCCCTCCCTACCCATCAACATCTCCCTTAAAAACAGTTTTTGACTAGCTCGTCCCAATTCTCTGGCAGTATTAACGTCCAAGCTGGCAGGATAACGTTATTCCCGCAAAAAGAAAATCATGGATCGCGCTGCAAGATACGCCTGCTTTGCCGAGGCTAGCTATACATCCATGACATTACACGTCTTCACTGCTAAAAGCCGAGGGTAGCTGTTCTAATTTAATTTGCTGACCCCTCCACCAGTACATCACAAGTTTCGCAAAATCAGTTTTGGTTGGGTCACTGTCAAAGTCGTGACTTCATCGCTCAAAAATGTCGAGTTGTGGGCAAATCTTCTGTATAACCTAACACTAGCTTCTAAATTTTAAGTCTGTGGAGTAAGTAAATCCGTGACCGTTCGAATGAAACCCTTTTCTTTTGCATAAACTGCCTCCGGCTAAATTGAAATGAGTTTACTGAGTATTCTGACGCGAGACTCTGTGGAAAGACCATTCTAGTCACCCACTCAGCAGTGCTATACCAAAAAAGGTACTATTTTGCTGTATAAAAGTTGGTCTAAGTTTCAAGTCTGACAAAATTCTACGGTGTGACTTCCGAAAAAAAGCTCTTCAGTTGTACTTTTGGGTGGTATTATTTTTTAAGCCAGTATTCTACAGAATGTAATTTGAGTTGTTGAGTGACTCTCACACACTGCCGCCTTTCACTCTACTCTTGGTGCCCCCCACCACCAACTCCCCATCAGTATTATGCAGTCTTCTTTCCAAGGAGTAAACATTTAAAATAACTCAAATCAAGATCACGCAAACGGTAATTTTTTGAACCCGAGCTCCAACTGTAAAACTAAACACAGAAAAAGCTTCGCAGTATTTTCACGGAGCATTTCTTATCATCGTTTCAGATTTATAGCTTCATCATGAGTTTTATCGGCTCCAACGTGTTTTGCTTCTTACGGTACCTTATCACTAAACCTTGCTTTTTTAAAAGAGATTATTTTTATATCCATTAAGAACAAACAAAATCAGTAGACTATGAACAAGACCCGATAACAATGTCCAGGTATCTGATCATTCAAAAGTGCAGTCAGAAAGGCATCTACTGTTTGAATCATACACACGAAAGAAGAGTTCAAATATATGTCGATCATCATTTGTTTTGAACCTTTCCTAAAACAAAAGAAAGAAAACAAATAATTGCTTTTTCTCTATTTCAAATGAATTTTAAAACTGTGATATGGTTAAAACACATGAATTTCGTGCCTGATGGTGAGTCATAATGGCTCTTTGTTAAATAGAATTATTTTTGCACGGTTTGTCACAATATAATAATGGAAAAGCGAATCTCAGCATGAGATTATGAAACGCCCTTAGACAATCCTGGATAACCGCTCATTTTTCGGAAATAATAAGCGGAGATAATGCGTTAGATTATTAATGGAAATTTTACGAAATAGTGATTAATTATCGCTGGGTACCCGCCTTTCAATTGGCAAAGAGAAAATTTTCAGTGTCAGCTCTTAGATGACCATGGGTCCTGAACATTAAGGGGAGAAGGGGTTTGATAACTGAGGTTAGCAGTGGTGCTTAACAAACCACGATAACTTCTATTAGCATGTGTGAAGAAAACCCATCTATACCTATAGAACAAAAAATAACCCACTAACCACCAGATTTTTGAGAACCTCTGATTGTCTTAAGCCCCAGTGCAAGTTAAAGATCAAGGAGCAATCCACAAGGAGCAAGGATTGGCACAGTTAGTTATTACGCGGTCCTCTGTGAGAGCCAGGGGGGTATTCCTGGGAATTCTTGGTGGGGGTGTGCCGCAAGGTTCCCAAAATCCTGACCCTATTTCAGACCAAAAAATGTCATTTTTCACACCCATTTTCAGACCTGTCCTCCAAGAAATTATGTCATCATTGCTTAGATTAGAACACCAACAGAAAGTTTTTTTCTTAAAATCAGGAGCTGATGGGCTCCTGCTAAAATTCGATTTCGCATTCGCATATTTTTCTTTCTTTTTAATTATAATTTTGGAATTGAAAGGATCAATACGTTCATACATTTCCGTCGTTCCCTAGAAAGCCTTAACCGATTCCAGACCAAAATGGGCAAAGTCTATACAAGTTTTTACACCAAAACGGCGCAAAACCCCTACTCTTTGGGGCGGCACATACCCTATATTGCTTATATAAGCGAGTCCCCCCGGATGTGACAGAGGTACTAAGATCGATTCCCAGGTGTGGCCTCAATCCTTGCTGCGATTTCTTTCCCTTCCGTGTAACTTTAGGTAGTTCTAAATACCTGTAAGACGAGGCACTGTATGAGTAGGGGGAGGGGGGGTAAAATGAGCCCACCTTGGGCCTAAAGTTTGTAAGACAGATGATGACTATTTCGAGCTACCAACTAAAGAACATTGTAAAACGCACCCACTCCTCCCTCAGGGACAGTGCAAGTTGCTCAAGATACCCTAAGCACGTGCACGCTTGGCAGTTTTCCACATTGCAGAAGCAAACTGAGTTACTAACTGTAGTTTTCAACAAGACTGCAAGCCACGGGTTTGAATTCCCACAGATAAACTAAATTTTTCTGCGGGTTTTTCAATAATTAACACTATAAAATGATCGCTACTGCACCTTTAAGAAATCGTGCTAAAAAGGGACTAAAGTGATTGAAGACTAATTTTATGTGACATTCTTTCTTTTACTTTAACTGGTTAATCATGTCTGAATACATATTTGCTGTCAAACGAAAGTCAATTTAATTTATTGTCTTATTTATCAGGAAGTTAACAAGTTATAAAGGTTTTTTATTTTCTGCGGTCTATCCAATAATAAGAACCGAAGAAATATGTAAACTTTACTAAACTGAGGTTGCATTGGCCAGTTTGCAAAGATAAACTTATGACCCTTGCCAATCCGATTGTGGTATGAAATTTTACGGCTATGTCGAGGATCATGAAAGCGTCAAGGCAACAGATTAATGGTATCGCTAAATCAGAAGTGACAGATGCGCCTCTATGTTAGGCACTAGCATAGCCGGGTGCTTTGATCAAAGTCACAAAAAACGAAGATAACTTTTAAAAGCCTCTATTGTGAGGACCAGCTTAGCGGTACAGTACAAGCAGTTTCAGAAAAATAACGAGCGGTACATTAGATCTCGATTAGATGTAACGCATTTGTTGTTAATTGTATTACATTATTGTCCCCCATGGGAAGCGAATGTTCATTGGCGCTTTTATTCATCGGCTTTTAGCAATCACAGTAATTCGGTGCTGAACTGACACCTTGAGCACGAAAGCTTACATTTCTTCACTTAAACATCGAAAAGAATCATTTAATGCAACAATATGTGCATAAAACTCAACTAAATGTCTCTTTTTTTCAACGTCCATGATTTCGGCCAGTTTTGGAGTACAAGGCATGGTTGTCCAGCGCAGTCGGTAGCAATATAAATAACAACAAGCGTGGAACAATTAACAACAAGTGTACTACAGTGCTTGTTTGTTTAAATTAATTTTTGCTAAAAAAAATCAGGAATCGCGATGGTGGGAGAGAAAATTCGAAATAACACAGGTCAAACGGGCTTCGCCATTTGGCAATTTATTCCTTGAAGAACTCGCTCAAATCTTTGGCCACCAGTCTTTTTCGTCCCACGTCCATATCAAGCCACCTTTATGGCATACCATGACGAGATATTTTTAATTGCGGTAATTGCATACCGGTAACTCAGTAGACTGTGCTTTAGGTATTGTTTTAAGTCACTCAACGAAAGCGGATTTCTACTAGTCCATCACTGTGTGGGCGGATCAGTATAAAAGGGCAGCAAAACAACATATTTATCCATTTTGGAACTGAGCGGCCCCTCTGTATTAAACCTGCTACAGCAAAAATGCTCCACGAGTTTCAGATTCTACAGCGTCTCTTCATCTACTCATTTTTGGCTGCGATTTTCACGCTGGGCTGGCTTCTCAAAGTTCTCCCATTTTTTAAATCAGTAATCAGCATAGCGATGTGCAAAATGACTCCCGATACTTCCTTGCCGACCGACGTTTACTGGGATTCACTGTTTACCTGGAAAATGTTTCAGAACGTGTACCACTGCCTACTGGCTGACATCAACAAAAGGGTAAAACCAAACGGCAAGGCCTACAATTCACCGGTGGTGTCCATACATGGAAACCGCTACCACAGACTTTTGGACTTTGCCAAGGGAAGTCGGCCGTTGGTCCTGAACTTTGGGAGCTCCACGTGTCCCGTATTTATGGAAATGCTGAAGAGATACCGTCAATTAAAAGACCAGTTCTCTGATATCGCCGATTTTGCAGTGGTGTACATTGAAGAAGCACATCCTGTAGATGGATGGGCATTCAAGGTAACTTGTCTCTTTTTGGGAGGCTTTCCGGTTTTTATTATTTCGCGTTAAAAGTAATTTGAATAATCTGTTGACCTCCGGTTTATGTTGTTGGACCTTGCTGCTAATTTCACTGACGAGTGGCATCTATGTAACTTGGAAAAATGCCACTTTTCCAAAACAAAATCTCAACCTCCTACTGTCAAGAAGAAAATCACATGCCAAATTTCCTCATGCCGGCCATACTTTTTATTTGAAGCATTTTTAAAAATTAGCCTTTAGTCTCTC
Organism: Porites lobata; assembly: GCA_942486035.1. Lineage (NCBI taxonomy): Eukaryota > Metazoa > Cnidaria > Anthozoa > Scleractinia > Poritidae > Porites > Porites lobata. Next base: position 713,495 of record CALNXK010000214.1, on the reverse strand, counting down.
AGGCCGACTTTGCAGAATTTTCTAGTTCAGACATAAAAAAACGAAGTTTATTTCTTTTCCAAAGTTACTTTGACCCTTGTGGTTTATAGTGTACACTATATGCACTAGCCAGCGAGAACGTCTTAGAAAGATGACGTAAATCGTCTTGTTCTTTCTTTCTGCAACAATGTTGGCACTTAACTGTTTCCTCCCCGCCTTTAAAAGGGGACGAAAATAGATTAGGTAAACATTATGATTTTCCTTTTTTGACAGTTTTAGCGCAAAACTATACGGTTAACTGTCTACGTTTTTTTCCCTGCGAAGCGTATTGCCCACCGGCCCACGACACACCGGCAACATCTAGCCTGGAACCCAAGGTCATTGAGTGGTTGTTCATTTTCCATTGAATAAACCTTATTTAAATCAATTAACCACAGTCGTAAAAGAAAAGCTCATTTTACTTGCAATTTCCTTTAAGGGAACCAACGAAATCCCAATGCACCGTACACAGGAGGAAAGATGCAGGGCAGCTAAGAAGATGGCAAAGTCGGTGGACCTTTCTGGATTTTACGTTGCGGTGGATACCATGTTGAATTGCGCAAACATTGCTTATGGCGCTGTTCCTATTCGCCTTTACGTTGTGCAAAATAAAACTGTCGCTTACGCCGGTGGTGCTGGGCCCATGAAATACAAAATGCGCGAGGTGATGTTATGGCTACAGGATTACCGAGTGAATACGATGTTATCGCAAAGTCCTTGAGACGCAGTCGGTTCATTACCGTAATAAGGGATCATTCAGTAAGCCAAAGACATCTCTCCTGCTCGCATACAAAGCATAGCTTCGTCAGTATGCTACAGGGTAGATAGGCTGGAGATACAGGCAAGAAAGAGGAAGACCGTTCAAAGAAACTTTCACCGAGAATTTTAATTAGTGGAAGTTTTTCGCTGATTGCTTTAATCAAAGACTCTCATTTGAGGACACTTCAGATAAAGATCAAGAGTGATCTGATGACTAAATCATGACTTCTCAGCAAGTAAAGCTCTTTAAAGGAAATAAGCCAATAATAACAGTGAAATACTTCTTGAGATTTTATAGTAATTGGCTTGTGGATGAAAACATCTAACAAGGAAAGTGATACGAATCCATACATCACATTTTCGACGAATTTGTTAACTAATCCACGTGCATCTTTCTTTCTAACATTGAGACTGAGACAAGTGGGAAATATTAATATTGCAAGACTTCTAGTCCTCCATAAATTTCTTAATCATTTAGGCCCAATTCTAAAATGTTGTCCGCAGTGATTAGCGCATTTTTCTTCCACCAGAGTGTATATTATTTAATCTAATAAATGGAAGATTAAGACAGATTCCTCTCGCAGTTTCATTACTAGACCGATCACAAATGTATAAGTGGGCTGTAGAAGAGGTCACTTGACTAAATCTTTCCGTCAAATATCTGCTATGTCATTCCTTTATCACATTCCTTTTCTTCTTCAATCTGTTTTCTTTTTTTCCTTTGAGTCTTGTAATTGCTTGTCTTTTGTGATAACCTTCAAAAAGACAAAACAGCTGAAATACTATCCCGAAGCATCTTAAGGTCAGTTTTTAGGATGCCGAACACTGTAAAACCGCAAACGGAATATCCATACCAAGTCTATTATAAAATCGACCCAAGCACAGACAAAAAATCTACGTCCCGCACGTTTGAAAATTTCGCAATATATCGCTTTTTAATCATACCGCATGAAAATTGTCTAGCACGAAAAACCGCAAAGTCAACTCCACAGACCACTGCCCCTTCTTAGTAGGCTTCCAAAGTTTCAAGGTTTTACGTCTGAACCGCCAGTCGGAGGCATTTTTAAACGGGATTTGCGGTTGTGTATCATATCACTTGAACAAAACAGAATGGACAAGCAAGTAGAAATGAATCACCTTTATTTTTTATTTTTTTTTTTATTATTTTTTTTTTGGTAAGGAAGTTGTTGCCTGATGTAAGTTTGAGGAGAACAAAGCTGTACGTGATAATTTTATCCATGATAAATAAGGCTAGGTCAACGTCATTGACTTCCGACCGAACACACCTACACGTATACACCATAAAGTTAAGAGCGTGAGGAAAATATTGCCATTCTTGTGTTTTTACCCTTTCAGGTTCTAAAGTTCATTTTTTTCTATGACCTAGTATACCATTAAAGAACACAATGTCCTCACTGAAATAATAAATACCATCTAAACTTTGTTTTAGAATAAAAGGTTATTATAAGGTGAGTGTGCTTGCCGTCCTATAAAAACTTCTATATATGCACGCTCATGCATATTTGTCTATTTTTTAAAAAATGACGTCAGCGTTCAGACTCGGATTTTCGTCTCTCTACTTTCAACAGTCTCCAGGGGTGCTTACCATTTAAAAAAAAGTTTCGGAAATTCCGGATGGAAGGTAAAAGGTTAAAAGGTCACTTTTCGGAAATTCCAACCGAAAATTTGATATAGTCCGTTCATTCCGGTTGGTACGAACCAAACGGAATTTTGCTTACCATTTACCAATTTATAACTTTAAGTGGCCTGGAAAAAGCTCTTTTGCCTTTGTTTTCATTTATTTTTGAGGAAGTAAGCATTTTCACCTGTCAGTTTGAGAGAATTTTCAGATCACAAATCAAACTTTTTTGTCAAACTCATGACAGAATCGCGGTTACTTCTTTAGTCTACGGCAATGATGATTAAAAGTTAGAAGTAACATCAGCTGCCAATTTTTTTATTCTTTTTTCTTTTCTTTCCTTTTCTTTTCTCTTCCATTTTTGTCCAAGAAACTGGGTCTTGGATACTGGATTCTGGATTCCACGTTGTGGATTCCGGATTCAAGGTACTGGACTCGGGATTCCAATCGTTAGTAGGATTTATAATTCCTTAAGCTGAATTCCGGATTCCAAAACCCAGAAAACCCAGCATTCCGGACTCCAAAAGCAAAGTTAACAGAATTCCCAGATTCAAGAATCAGGATTATCTTCAGTAAATAGATAGTGAAGAGCAATCGCGGCTCAAAAACTGTAAATCTGCAAACTACTTAATGAGTCCGAGACTGCGCCCGCTTAATTTGGGGTCATCTTAATGCAACGATCGAGAATCAGAGATAACAAAGAGAAACTATTAAAGCTATGTCTACAACTCTGTATCCCGACCTCTGGCGTGTAGAGACTTAATGCGATGGATTAAAGTATGTTGTCTTGAAAAAAGTGGTAGGTTTTACACCTGGGTAATTAGCGCAAGACAAATCCGCTTGAAAGCCCAGTGCAGTCAATGTTTTAGTCTAGAAGGCTTTTACTTTGCCGACGCAACTAAATTGAGTCTAGCAACGATTATTCGCTAAACTGACTAGCTTACACATTTCTTTACTTCCATTCTAAAGGAAATATGTTGTTTTGTTTTCCAAGCTAATATTAACCTACTGATTCTCTTAAAATGTCGTCGCTTTTTGCTTTGTCCCTCTTTATCGGTTTAGCAAGGCTCGTATTATTTAAGGACGAACATTACATGTAAGTGTCGAAGCCGAGTTATTAGCTACTTTCGTTCTGTGAATGACCTTTACTAAGCTCTTCACAATTTTAAAACAGGTCATTTTGCTTCTCAAGTTAATCCTTTATTTCTGCACGTGCATAAAGTTGGCAACGGTCAACTAAACGTGCATGTGATCCAAGACCAGCGCATACAAATCTATCAAAAATGCAAAGCTTTGGTAGTAGACCTTCGTCCACCGAGGACACCATGGGTGTATATACACTTTTAATGTAACTCACGTTACGGTTGAGCTGAGCTCTAAACCAAAAGCACTGATTGTTTGTTGCTTAAGCTAAGTTAAACTCTCAATGGACATGATTCGAGTCGCATTGCATACGTGTAAGCATTTAAAGAATGGGTTGTTCGTGAGCGGTTTTGATAATGTACACCAATCCACCCATCCTTTCTCATTTTTCATTTTAAGGGCATCCGCCGAAGAAAAGTAAGGAATAATATTTAATACTTTGTACTCCCAGAAAACAACGTAAGGCTCTGTTTAATACGTGACCGTACATAACAGGCCTGCGTGTATTTCTCAAAACTCAAAAAGAATTTTCGGGCCAGGGGCCCGTTTCTCGAAAGTCCCGGTAACTTAACGGGCCCGGAATCATATTTTTGAATCAAAGTCTCAAGAAAAGTAGGGTGTGTTCTGTCCTCTAATGAAGTCCATTTTGTTTCGTTAGCTAATAACTCCACTGTATAATTTTCAAAACTTCTAAAACTCCCTTCTAAAATGGAAAACAAAACAGCTTAACGGGCCCGGTAATTACCGGGAGCTTCGAGAAACGGGCCCCAGGAAAGTACTTTTTCAGGCATCTATTTTTTTTATTGACCCTTGGGAGATTTGTGCAAAGTTGGCACATACTTCTCGATCTTCATATTCTTCTCAATTTTTCCATCGGAAATGAATTAAAACTTAAATTGATTCTTATGAATTTTATGTATTTCAAATTGTTTTTCTCGACCGAAATGTTTCCTTGAGTTTTGAGAGTTTTGAGCGCCTTGGCTGAGAAGTTCGAACGACGGTTAACGCAAATGCAGGGATAGTTCCCATGCCAACTCGTACTTGACGCCCTTTAGGCCCCAAATTCTCCAAACTGATCTCCATACCTTTCCTTAAGTTTCAAGTTATGAGAATTTTATAAAAGATCAAGAAATTTTCCCTCCTGTCGATCAGGTTTTAATTCTCCTAACATTTTCTTTTAGTGATGTAATTGTGATACTGTAAGGAGAATATTGATATTGGTACTTACAAGGCTTTAATTTAAAGCCTTCAAACAACTAGGACCAGATTTGAATTTTTTGCAATTGCTTGTTCGTGAGGAAGGATGCAACTAAATTTCAGTAGAGCCCCTCCGGGGGAGGAGGGGTGATAGGGGAAGTCGACCAATACTTGGGTGTAGTTGAGCCGCTGGGGGATTTGAAACCCTGACCCTGTTTAGGACACAAAATTCCTAAAATACATACCCTGTTTAGGACGACACCCTCAATTTTACTACCCTGTTGAAGGCAATGGACAAAATGCACGCCGTTTTGCTTTAAAAACATTTACTGGCAATCGCAAAAGAGTAAAGTCACGTTTTAAAATTCCTGTAAGAAATCAATCAGTCGTGCAGGATATACCCTTATAAATTATATTCACTGTACCAAAAAGACAGACTCACAAGAGATTATATTTTCCGTGATTTCAAAATTATGCTTAATTTTCATTGCTAATCACAAGACAAATTTTTCCAAGCGAGACTTCTTATATATACTCGATATGTTTTTATTGTTTTTGTTTTTTTGGCTTTTTAATCGTTCGGGACTCAATACGAAAGAACAATTTAAAATGATTTGCATCATTACAGCTACTTTAAGGTGATATGGGCTTCGTAGGAATCGAAGATGCTAGAGATAACATTTTACGTACGTCTTCCATTCACTGATTATTTCTTCTTGTCGTCAACGAACTTTCTAAGGAAACTTGTTTAAAGAAATGCGATCTCTTCGTTGACGTACTATTAACTGGTTGAAATGGCAGGACAAGGAAGTGGATAGAGACTGGTTATTAGAGGTTATATGTAAGTTATTTAAGTAATAGACCACACTTTCTATAGGTTTACCGGCGTGATAACCCACGCTGGATGTTGGAAGAACACGAGAAAAGCTTGTAAATCACGAGCTGAAGGCGAGTGATTTACAAGCCTGCGAGTGTTCTCCCAACTTCCCAGGTGGGTCATTACGCCGGTAAACCCATAGAAGGTGTGGTCTATTGCTTTTATAAATAACTTTAAGTTTCCTATGAGTTTACCGACACAATAAACCATAGGTTTTAAATCAACCAGAACGCCCGTACTATCTTAGTTATTTTATTTAAAAAAATACATTCTTCAGTCAAACCCCGCTTTACGGATACCCTCTTAGACCCTGTTTACATGGAGTGGGGGACCCCGGTCTATTGGGGTAGGTTTCTCTTGTTTTGTGTCCCCCAGAACGTGAAAACAAAAGAAACCAACCCCACTACGGGCCGGGGTCCCCACTCCATGTAAATAGGCCCTTAATATGGACACCTCATTATTACGGACAGTCTGTGTCCCCGGGGAAAGAAAGCCCTTACATTTTCTCTAAATTCAACCCGCTTTATACGGACACCCTATCAATACGGAAACTTTCTCTGGTCCCCTCAGTGTCCGTATTAACGTATGTACTAGTCTGAAACCGGGTGAGCAAAATCATTAAACCATTATTCTTGAGGGTTTGAACTAACGAACCTATGTATCGTGTAATACTTTCGTTGGGGGTTGTCTTGGTAGCGTGTCTTTCCAGGCTTTTGGTTCAAGATGCACAAAAAGCGCGATTGTCGAACACACGAACTACCCTCGTTTGACGTCAATGGAGCCCAAAGTAGCACGAAATCCAAGCTAACATTAAAACTATAACACGAAAGCAAGAAACCTGAGGTTTCTAGATCACTCGTTTATCGGAAGAGTCCTCAACATCATGTGGAAACAAAGACTTTTAGGTTGCAATCTAGAGTATCTCTAGGTAATAACTTCAGTGTTTTGCCCTTCGCCAAAGCGCTACACCGCTGAATCGTTCAATTTATCTCTTGCCGTGAGTGGCCCGATCCCATGACACAATTACGTAATTCAAACTCTGAAAATAGAATTTACATCATCGTTCAATTGGCGTTTTTCGTACCAGTGCTTTAATTATTCTTTACAGCACAGGAATTTCGTCATTCTTCCGCAAGCGAAAAACTTAAAAAGCCCAACGCAATTTTGTTTAATGATGTCAATGTTATTTTTCATAATAAGCAAATTTGGATTTGCCATTTTAGGAATGGACAAATGTATTTAAATTTTTCGTTGGTGGTTGATCAGCATCGATAATGAAAGTTGTTAGAAAGTGGATTGAAGTTTGATAAAATTATTCAGAAATAGCAGAATTTTATTTGGCTCTTTCTCAGTGCTTTTACGTGAGATACATGTATAACCCACAGTTAATTGTCTTAAAACCCTTTTGATTAGAGGCCAGACAGGCACTATGAAAACATAACACGTCCTCCATGGAAACGAGCAAACCCCGAATCATACAAAAAGCAAAAAGGAAAGAAAAAAAAGGCGGTAAATCATCATAAATATGGCACCACCGTTCTCAAATTGAATCGTTATTTGGCCTTTTTTCCCTCTTGGCTCATACTTTAGGTTGTATTTTTACAAACATCCAAAACTGTTCCCCAAGGAATAATTTCCTAACACCATTCAGTCGCAACACACTGAGTAATCCCTTTCAAGTATTGTGGACCTTGTCTTCCGATATTTGGATACGGCCACGACATCTTTTTAAACACGAAAAATGTTGACCTAGAAAGACGAACCAAAACTTCATTGAAAAGCATTTTGCATTCACCCCTTTAGACTTTTTCTGTATACTGGAACATATAACTGGAAAATAAGTAATTAGTCCAGAAGAATCTATTTCCCGTCCTTTGCATGCCTTTGATATGACTATATTATATGCGTGACAAAGGAGCTCATAACAAGTTGTCTGCAACCCACACGGGATGTTTTCCTAGATTTTACATCAAATCATGAACATTTTTTCAGGGGTAGCAATGAAAGCTTGTGCTACAGCTGTGCAAACGTGCCGAAAATGTGAGCTGTGTTTCAGCATCCGCCGCTATTTCCTGTGGTATTCAAATGTTGAGATTACTGTACCGGGATATTGATTACATGCAATAGTCACTGAACCACGGAGACTGGTCAAGTGCATTCTAAGAAAATTGAGCAATGCATTGTTCTGACGCATTCAGTGGGAAGTGTCAACCTACTAATCACGTCCCAGAGATGCTGTTTTTGTGTGAGATAAACCAACTGAAGGTCGTTAAGGTACTCAGTTCAATTTTGACATCGTAGCGTCAACATGTTCCTGCAATTACTTCAGGTTTTCCAAACGTTCGCAGCTTACAGCTTGCTGTTTTTCGTATTTTCAATTGGAGCGTTACTCAAACCAAGGCCACTTTTTCGAGATGTCATTGTCCGGGCTTTCGATGCCGTCACCAGAACAAAGTTACCTGTGGCCTCTTACTGGGAATCCCTCTTCAGCGATCAGATGTTCCAAAACGTATGGCACAGCGTGGAGTTGGACCTGTACAAGAAGATCAAGGAAGGCTGTAAAGCTCCTGACACACCTGTCGTTTCCTTGTCTGCAAAACACTGTTTTTCCCTGTTGAAGATGGCAAAACCTGGACGTCCTCTCGTTCTGAACTTTGGAAGCTGCACCTGCCCAATATTCATGAGCCAGTTAGATGCATTTCAGAAGATGGTCAACGACTTCAGCCAAGTTGCTGACTTTTGTGTTGTTTATATTGAGGAGGCGCATCCCTCTGACGGATGGGCACTAAAGGTAACTTTAATTAGTTCTTCCAGAAAACGCGAAAACTCTAAAAACTATAGAAAAAAAAGAGAGAGAGAGAAAAAAAAACAACGCTGCCACAAACACATTCTCAACATTCCAGCACATGGGGGAGTCTCAAACGCATTTTGTCCTGCGGCAAGCGAAACACTTTTGCGCATGTAAATTTTATCTTAAAGTCGAACTTATTATTTCAATGTTACTGAGATACGAGGTAATACTGACTAGCGCATAAGAGGGGTATATATTTTTTTATACGCTAATATTGATTGGGTAGCAAGTGCTAACAAATTTATTTTGTTCCAGGACAATTACGAAATCCGAACACACAGAACACAGAACGAAAGATGCCTCGCCGCCCGAGTATTGGCGCGAAAACTTCGCGGATGTCCAGTGGTGGTGGACACAATGCTTGACGCAGCCAACATTGCCTACGGCGCCCTTCCCATCCGCTTCCATGTAATTGAGGACGGAAGAGTTGCTTATGAAGGTGGGCCTGGTCCTATGGGCTATGACATGATGGGCGTGAGGCAGTGGCTTGAAAAGAACTATGCTACCGTGTCACCGTAGGACAAATATAAAACGTTTCAGTGGAACTACCGAAACATCAAAGCAGAGACATGCGCACAGAAACATGTCTACAGGAGTCAGCACGTAACCTTCTTCATCTCGTCTTCGAGATTTGCCGGATGATAATTTTGCGTCTTGTCGGCTTGAATGAGCAAAGGTATATCGTGAACTTTGTTTGACTAAAAGAGATGAGTAACAGGAGGCAGGTCACTGATATGTTGACAAAACTACCTTAACAAACAAAACTCAGTGTATTAAAAGAGAACAATAGCCAAACTGTCTTGGGTTTCAATTTCAAGCGAACTGGCACGGATTACTTCAGTGACTATAGCCCATCGCCTTGCTGGCAAAAAGACAATAAAGTTAATACGGACATATTTCCAATAATATTATTTAAAGAACCTAAAGCCGGGCTGAGCCGAGCCTTACACAACGAAATATTGCCAAGAGAAAATTGAATCAATTAGAAAATATTTAACAGCATGTTTATTATATTGTATTTTTCGTCAATAAAGCTTTGAAAATTGTTTGTGTCAGAGTTATCTTCCTTGTTACCTGGATAACGAGAAAATAGCATAAGGTCTCATTAAACGTTATGTTCACCCAGAAAATGACTTATTACAGAGCAAAACGTTTTAAGAAAATTTCTCTCCAACACGACAAAATAAATTTTTTTGGTCAGGTTTGACCAAGGGACAACTGAAGTGCACTTAATTCATCTTATCCAGGCTAAATTAACACTTCTTTAGATCCCTTTAACTGCGCCCGGTATAATGGAAGGAAAAACACCTCGATATTGGTACCCGTAAAACTTTACAGACATGAACGTAACGACCAGTAATCTGGCCACTGTTAGACCTTCAGGCCGTGCCAACAACTTTCTTCGCTTTTTATGAAAACCATCGTCAACAAAATCTTTAGGGGGAGTAAGATGACCATTTGTTTACCTAACAGAAAGTTTCATACATAATCTGCTCAGGATACTCTATACATGTACACTTTGAACCTGATGGATACTTGAGAAGGGCGGGCAACCGAACATTATAATTAGTCACCTACCACCGGCAGCTTATGTAACGAGTGGTCATGTGAAAACTCTTCATTCAACAACAACAACAACAACAACAACAATTTATTTGTACAACATCGCACAATTTCATCAAAAATTTCCTTAGTTAGATTCCAATGGGACAGTAGATCAGTTTACAGTTTAATAACTAACTGGATGACCATCACATAGCTAAGTTTAATCATAACATGACTCGGGGTGCAAGATTGAACAACAAGGGTTAGGGCCATTTTAGTATCAAAAACTACAGGTTGCGGCAACTACATAGAAACATTGATATGTGGTACACGTGACTCATCATCGGCGGTCGCTGACAGAAACTATTCGTTGCACGATAACAATAACAATATCAACCGTCAGAACAATTCATTTGTACTGCAGTGTACAGTCTTCCTCTAACAATTAATTAGTAAAACCGGCGATAAGGAGACTAAACGCCTTTATAATTTGCGAACTATCTGGATAACCACCATATAGTTACGTTCAACCATCACATGACTCAAGGTTCAAGATTAAACAATAAGGGTTACGGCCAGCTTAGTATCAAGAGACAATGGGTGCGTCAGTTACTATATGGAAACATCGACAATTGTGCAAGGAAAGAAGAGTTGAAATATTCTGCACACGAACTCCTCAGTTATTCAATTAGGCTGTTATCTACCTTACAGATATTTACCACCGAAGATTGAGTCTTTTGACAGTTTGCATGCAAGTGAGGAAAGCAATCGATTGCCTAATGCCACGATCAAAAGACACGAATCAACTATCCCAACTGGTGTCATGCGCATTGCCTTCTACCAACATGGTTTTGAATGTCATCACGTAATAAGCTTTTTTCTTCAAAGCGGTAGCGGCATATAGGAAGTTTTCATCGTGTTGTCATAAAAGCTTAAGCGGTACTTTCCCTCGTTATAACTTTCTCAGATGCTTAAGTCGCGTAGAAATTAGAAGCCTGCTTTTCGTGATGAATTTTGTAGCCTTTTTCAAGGCACGGCGCATTAGGTCAGAGGATCATTGTCGTCAGCCATCCTTTACATGATAACCAAATCACATTTGTCAATTCAGAATACGTAGGGTATCGGATATTACGCGTTTGCTTTTAATAACGAACTTTTGTGCTCTCGTTAAGACTGGAGAAACCCAGTGCAATGCGCGTACATGGCCCCAACAAAGCTGGAAAAGCTGTGCAAACGGATCCAACATTGTTGCGCTAAGTTTCGGCGATCACGGAACTGAAAAGAAATGTTAGGAGTGTTGGCTCAAAAGTTTGACTGGTTTCAAACTTTTCGCAACAACTTCCAACAACATGCAACAGGGTGCGCAAACGGACGCAATATAAGTAACACGCAACATGGAGTTGCTGGCCAACATTGAGGCGTTCGTTTGCACAGGGCTTGAGGCTACTTGACACGCTAGGTGCCCGGCGTAATGGGAAGACTACCAAAACAAGTACAGGTAGACCTCGAATTCAAAAATATGTGTGAAAGATGATTTTGCCTCTAAACGTTGACGACTTTCGTCACGTGGCTTTGCCTGCCAAACCAAGATGGTGAACTCACGTGGTCAAATTCCCGAGCATTTCAAAGGCTGCGTTGAATAATGGCGTTCTCTTTCAACCGAAAAGGAGGAACTTTTTTTCTTTCGCGGAAAAACAATCGATGAAAAGTATTTCAGTTGAATATTGTAGTCCTCTATAACTCTGCATGCGTGAACAAAGACGTCAGCAATGAGGAAGGAATGTGACCACGGGAGTTAACTTTTTAGGTTTCCCAAACAAAGTCACCTGACCTGTAGTTTAAGTCAGACGTCAAAATCAACTGTCAAGCGTATCTTTCGTGGTATATTTGTCTCGGTGGTACCCAGGCTTAGAGGGCAAATTAGCCTGAAGATGTACTGGAAACAATTGTGCTAAATACTTTTAGAGAGAGTCAAACAAAGTTTTCCAAGCGCAAATTTTACTTGATCTATCTATGTTCTTTGACTCCGTTCTGTGGGGGGGGGGGGGGCACCTTCCTGGGAAGTACATGGCCCTGTTAGAGAGAGTCCACCGTAGGCCAATCAACACACTAATTTGTCTTAAAGCAGTAAACAACTTTGTCGAAGAACAAAATTTAATTCTGACAAATGTACGGTCTTAAGACTGAGTACAATCCATAACCTAAGAAAAGAAAGGAGGAAGTGCAAATTTCTATGATATTCACGTTGACCTCCGCAAAGTGTTTTTAAACACGTTGTTTTAAAGTATTAAAATACTTAAAGTTGACTTAAACTTTTATAACTCTAATATTTTTTTTAACCAGCCCCACTCCCGATTACTTTGGACTGGAAGTCGGCGACTCCGACGTACCCGAGTCTTCACACGATAGAGATCGTAAACTGTCATGTTCCCTCTTTATTATTATTTCTAAAAGCATATCTTCTTCTGCCTCCGTAAGTGAGAAAGTCCTGAATCTGTCCCGTAACGATGTCAATTTCTTGTTAAGCTCTTTGAAAGTGTTATCCAATCCATTTTTCTTGTATTCTGCTCTAAACAAGTTGTCTTCGTCGCTGGAATCGTCCACCGTCCATTTTTCTTGAGGACCGATAGTATTAGCCAGCAGGTTAAACCCGAATAAATCTTTGAACTTCTTCATTAAGAACTCTACTAGTTCAGGGTCCGTCTCAGAATCTATCATCGTGGATTCTCTGTCCTCAAAAGCAGCGTTTATTATGGACACAAACATGTTTAGAAGGATGAGTTCCATGAGAACACTGTAAGTGAGAAAGAGGGTAGGGCCAAGGACCCGATTCACCTGCTCTAGGTCGTGAAAGTAGGATGCTCCTAAAATGGCGTTAAGCATGGCTTGAAATGAAGACGGCAGAGAAATAAAATCCTCTAAATGAGCACTGAACCATATGTGAGCCATAAGCACGAAAGGAAGAAACCACAACATAAATTGCAATGTGAATAGAATAATTTCCTTGCGCACGTTAGAAAACGTTCGACTGAGTAGTTTGATGTGGTTGTTGTACCTCAAAAGGTATAGAAACTTGATTGTTGTGAGAAAGACAACAAATGCTATCATGTAGGTATCAATCTCGCTCCACGTTAGCAGCATGGAGAAACTGACGAAAACAAATGGATTCTCGCTGAGATCTTTCATAGTTTCGTTGATGCTTACCATCTTAACAAAATACAGAGCGACGGACACTAACGCGAACAAGACTTGAAAAAGATCAACGAGATTCCAGAATTTTGTGAAATATGACAGTCTTTGATGGTATAGCCGCTTGACAACTTTGTAAAGAAAAAATATAATCACAAGACAGATGATAAGCTCGGCGGCCAATGTCACATTACCGAGTTCTCCCAGGTACCTGTAGACACGTATGGTGTCAATCCTACGGAAGGTAACTACACCTCCTGTCGGCATTCCCTCAGCTAGAAGGGTGATGACGCTGAAAAGGTTTACCTGCGCGTTATAGACTGTCAATTCGACGAAGATTCCACGAGATCGGCGATCAAGCCATTTGTGTTGCGCGAGTTCTAGAATTACCTCTTGCGCCTTTGAAATGTAGTAGCCAAGCTCTGCAACATACCCTCCCCCAGAGTACATGGTTGTTTTGCCCCACATTGGGACCCCTTTCAAATCACTGGCCGAGTGATAACGCCATGGCCTTGGACATAGCTCATGTGTTATGTTTTCTGCTGGTGTGCTTGGAGGAACAGGGATCCAGTCAGGTTGATAAATAGCCATGTCTTCGTCTTCCATTGAATATGACCCATAGCAATCATTTAAGAGAAACTTCTTGACTGTTGGAATGTCATAACCGCAAGAATCTATAAAAAAGACATATATTAAGTCAGTGTGATTCTGTTTTGTTCGAGTAAGCTTCGCCAATACGATTAACAATACAGTTAAAAGCTATCTCATTCACGTAACTGATCCTTGAGCACACTTTAAACAATTTCAGCTTTCCAAACAATAATAAAACGATGTTTTATTTTCACAGACCCTCTATTTTCTCTTCATATCGTCAACTACGCATAGGATATTTAAAACCTAAGGGTCTTTATTAAGGTTTAGCACAAGTGGATGGGACTTCCAAATCGTCGAGAAAAGAAAAGAAAAAACAAAGTCTGAAGACCGATAAGTATTAGAAAAGCGCACTGGCTCTTTCATTAAGTAAACTTAGATTTAAAATTCTTTTTGGTCCTTACCTTCCTTAATTCTTAGCTGTCTGATCCGTGTCATGCCAACAAGAGCCGAGCACCTATCACTCATCAGTCCATCCTCGGATGCGGATGGAGCCTGGTCATTATACCATGGACGTACAAAAATAATCGGAAGAAGAGACGTTAGAGCCCAGCCCCACACGTCTATATATTTTGAAGCCTAAAATAAACAAATAGAAGCTAGGAGTCTGAACATCAATGTCTGGCCTTCGGGAGGGTAAGTATTAGCGCTATATTTATGTCTATAGATTAGAAGTTAATTGGGATGCTGCTTACTTCATTCCCCAAGCCTTTATGCACACATCCAAGTGAACAGTTTGACATGAGAGATACCCTATTGAAATGGATACAGCCTTGGTTATGGGATTCCGGTACAGTGCACTGAACTCATCGGACTCGGTCATGTAGTAGGTGTCGAAACTTAAGAGTTCATTAATTGTCTTAGCCTGCGCCACAGACGGAATTAAACTTCTTATTAAGTTCGTCAGCGAACAGCGCCGAAATCTTTGTTCTGGTCCCCCACCTGTGTACCAGGATTTGAGTATACGCGCCATGATTGGCCTGTTAAAAAAAGCCATTGTCGATTTGCCAATCAGCTTGAAGGGAAATTCGAAACGCATTTCCGGTAATTCGTTGAGTCCGTCAGGGGCCCAGAACAAGGATCTCGGCGCTACTAACCGAGGTTAGATTACGACTGCGACTCAAGCTATAATTGTCATTGGTTCCCAGTGGTGGATCCAGGGGAGGGGCCCGTGGGAGCTGCCCCCCCCCGAGAGACTGCCCTTCCTCCATATCTCAGGGTCTGGATGACCGGCCCCCCTCTTATCTGAAGGTCTGGATCCGCCAATGGTTCCGTTGCCATCGAAACGCACATAAAAAAATACAGATTTTACTTTAAAAACGTCAAAAACAAATGGTGTCAAATAAGAGCACTTTTTGCATGAGACTTTGATTTTAGTGATCAAATAGATTAAGAGCTTTGTCAACGAAATCAAAAGGTTTTATCAGAAAAAAAAACAGTCATTACTCTTTGTTTGATTCATACAAAATAGTACTGTAGATATGTGAATGAGAAAGCAGACAACTTACTGATAATGAGAATTGATTTTCCAAATGATTCGTCATCTCGTACGCGATGGGATCTCGATGGCCGTACGCTACCATCAGTAAAAGGAAAAGGAACAAAGTATATAACAACACATCCATCATAACCTGTGAAGATTTTAACTCCTTCATTCTCTTCAGCTTGGCTTTTTTCAGATCTTTTTCCTGCAGTGGTTGAGATTCGCCGCTGCATGTATTGTTTTCGTCGACCTGTCGGAGTAATGTTTGATACGATTGGAAAAAGATTATTTTTATTATCTACTAGGGTGTGAACTTTCTACAGGTAAAGCGGGCCTTTCCAGTAAGCCCTTGCCAGAGACCTTATGTGGCCTAAAAACCCTCCGGCATTAATCCTTTGCACTAAAATCGTCTTCCTTCTTGTCAATGAGGGAGGCAAAATCAATATGACAATTATTCTGCCTCGCTCTATTGCTAAGTCGTTAAATTTACGTAAATAAACACCAAGGATTGTATCATAACAAAGTCAACTGCAGCCTTTTTTTCCACTCATAGGCTAGGTCACAAAATGCAAAATTGTCCAATGGCCTGTTGAACTTTCTTACCGGGCTGGTAGAAAAGCTTGTTTCCTTCTCGTGTAGATCTTTTGTTTTATTGAGAAAGGGTCTTCTGCGCTTTTCTTTTTGCTTCATGGACCACTTAACGAAGAGTGCAACCATCGCTGATAACATGGCAACTTTGGCTGGTTGAGAGATAACGGCATCTTGAAAGAAAGAGACAAAGAACGAAAGAAGCCATTGCTCAGATTTTTCTTTCCCCCATTGCAGGGAGTACAGCAAGGTGAAAAACGCTGAAACGAATACTGAAACGAAACACAGCAGCCATGCCATGTAATATAATAAACGGTAGAGGCATGTCTTGGGGTTGGACTTGGGATTGCTTATCACCTCGTTTTTTATGTCTAGTATACTCTTAGTAGTTGTTAAACGTTCTTTTGGAGAATTACGTTCCGAGTTTTCAGATGATAAGATAGTCGACAGGCTTTCTGTTGAGGGGTCACTGTCCATTGTGCGATATTTTAGTGACGAATTTCTGCGTGTAAATCTTTCAATAAAGCCATTTGGTTTTGCTTTGGTCGGTGTGCGGTTCGGTTGTTTTTCCTCAGCCGCCGAGTCTGGCACAGCTTTACTCTCCCAAGAGGATGTTTTACGAAATAGCTGAGTCATGGCCAAGTTCACAGGAAATATGATCAAGCTGCTTTGGATACCGATTATAAGCTGCCGTACACTTATCTTCAGC
This sequence comes from Porites lobata, assembly GCA_942486035.1. Lineage (NCBI taxonomy): Eukaryota > Metazoa > Cnidaria > Anthozoa > Scleractinia > Poritidae > Porites > Porites lobata. Next base: position 696,846 of record CALNXK010000214.1, on the reverse strand, counting down.
GGACCTAGATAAAACACTGGAGACGTATCAGCACGCCCACCGTCGTAAAACATGGCGTTTGCGATCATCGTGCAAAAGAGAACAGACAGACAGCATGACAAGCGCTGCACTCGAGAGAAGCTACTTTGCGGTGGCTTTGCTGCAACTGAAAACCAAAGATGCTCATCACAGAGGCCATCGGCACTGTTCGACAAAAACAAATTCTTGTAATTAGTTATTTCGTCTATGCCCGCAACATACATCACTTTGTCCGTTCTCCCTTCTTCAGTTTCAACCGCCAGCCAGTCCCCGCACATGAAACTCCATTTCTCGTCGATCTTAGTATCTCTTATGACCACGTGATCAAGTTTCCAAGCGGGACTGTCGCCCGTATTATCATGCCATACATGGATGTAAAGCAGTTGCCCTAGCCAGTTTGGAAGGTGAAGGGTACAGTTAATCTCTGAACCCCTGTTGAATTTTACTTCCGTCAGCTTGCTCAATTGAAGTATACCACTGGATCCCTTTTCTCCAGTTATAATCATGGTTACGTTAGCCGTGGTGCCTGAATTCGTTGCTTTAGCAGTAGATATTTTGATTTCGTAAGAAAAAGGAGTCCACGACGTTCCCACGACAATCACGCCCTCCTATGATTCAAAGAAAAGGACAATGATATTACAATAAAATATACCAAACAGTTAGAACTGCTGGTTCATTCATTCCTGCAGTTCAAGACTTTGATGATTAACGACATTATAGGAATCGAAACAACATTTTGTATCTCCTTCCGTTCTTGCACCTAAAGAGCAGGCAATGTCTTCCACTGGTGTAACATTTAAAGTGTCCATCGTCCACTCATCTCCAGGGGAACAAGAAACGCTGAGGAGGCACTTTCAAATTGAAAACATTAGTTTTAGAATTGAAAGCTACAGGGTACTTCATACGACTTCCAGAACAGGAAACTTGGCAATCTATCGCTTAACCCTTTAAGTCCCAATAGTGACCAACAACAATTTTCTCCTAACAACATCCATACACTGTCAAGAGATAAAGTTATGAGAATTAATAAAATGATCATCATAGAGAAAATTCCATGATCTTTTATCAAATTCTCCCAACTAATTCTTGAAGGAGATGTATGGAGATCAGTTTGGAGAATCTGTATGTGGATACTGGGGCTTAAAGGGTTAAGGATGTCATGTGATTCTGATTAAATTCAGTGATAACTACCTGCGAATTACGATCCCGTAAATCAGCTCTCCGCGCCCAAACTATGACTATGAGATACAGCAGGAATAAAGCAATGATTGTAGCCAGTACAGCAATGTTGTTATGAATATCGGCAAACGCAACCCACACCGTACCGAAATCGATAGGGTTTGGTTTCACCAGCAAGCCTCCACCAAACGAAGTCAAATGCTTGCAACGACAGCTCAGGGTCCGTGACAAGGTTCGCTTCCGGCCGGTCTAGAATTAAACAAAGGATAATTGATTGCTTAAAAATACACACAAAAACGCCAGCCCAAACCAGGTAAAAAACTGGGCCAAATATGTTGGAAAATTGTGCTTCGCAACTAAAAAAGTTGGAGCACATCTTTTTTGAAAGATGTCTTTTGAGTTACAATGAGGATAAAAAATTTGGGTCCTTATTAACTAAAGGTTTGTTTACTTAATTTTTGTGATTACCCTGCATCCAGCACCCGAAAACTGATTAGATGTGGGATTCCAGAAATTGCAGCCAAGCCCTAACTGTTCCATGCTGTAATTGCTGTGTTTTGATTTATCATAGCCTTGGTTAACTGTAGCAAACTTTCCATTTGAAGGCAGAGTAGGAGGTGGGTCCTTGTACTGAATGCAGGAACGTTTGGATCTTCCTCCTCCGCCACAGTCCCTCTTTTTTCGACTCTGAGCCTCCGATGAATTTGCAGGTATTGCATCGAACTTGACACCAATGTGATATGTACCCAAACGCGTCAAATATGTGCTTGGTAGGAAGATGCTGTAAGGACTGTCGAGGCAGCTGCCTTCGTGGAGGTCATGAGACGACTCATTGGCAAATGAACAACTAGAATAGTTCGGTAATTTTGCTCTTAAATCCCAGTCATGGATGGTTGGTCTCATACCAAACTTTATAAAAACTGTCATTTCGACTTGATCTTCCAGAGGTTCTATCAAAAATTCAATTGCTTCGCCGACTTTTTGGACTTCAGTTGTGTGATATTGGATACTTGAATTATCACTTTGCTTGAAGAAAACATTCTGTGGTGACACAGACTGTTGATCATCCAAAGGGATCTGTATGACAATGTCCTTTGACAGGTTGGTAACATTCAAAACCTCACGGTCGCCTTCTACGTTTATGACCTTGATATCTACGATGGGTGTGGTCACTTCCTGGCTTGAAACATCATAGCTAAATGGGTTAGTCAATAAGACCCATACCTGCAAGAGAGAAAGGACATTCTAGTTGACAGTCAAGTTAACTTGGGGGTTTTTTGACGTTTCAGAGTTACCACGATAAGCGGTTATTCTGAAATAATTACTTTCTTAAAGATAACTTTTATCTTCTACTTACGAGCAAGTTCACGCACGGGCATGCAAAAGTTAGTTCTGGTTACATGAAATTGTCTGATTCTTTGACTATCTAGGTTAATCTTATCTCTCTCGCCCCTTTCTCCCTCCTCCGAGATTGGAGTCCATGGTGAACCACATTAGATTGCTCTAGAATCAGTCTGTTAAAAAGGCTTAAAGTGACTTTGTGGTTAAAGGGACTATGTCAAAAGGATTTTGCCGTTGAAGTCAATTCTGTGGTGACGTCATTTCTGTGTCTTTATTCATTCACAAAATGCTCCTGTAGATAAGAGTTATGGCCGAAGATATCAAAACTGAATTGTCATCGGGGACACTCACTATAATATTTTGGGGTGATTTTTGCAGGTATTGTGTTTTAACACAATTTTTTTAAATGTTAAAAAAATTGAAAAATTCGGCTCTATTTTTTTCAAGTTTCAATCCAAGTTCATCCTTGCAATCCGTAGCTGAACAGATGATGGGAAACAGTTTCAGTGCCTAAATATAGTCTTAAATAATAATAAACCATAATAATTTTAGAATTGAACTGATAAGAAGACACGTTTTAAAGCTTTCAAAAAGATAGAAAACAGCGTGACCTAGCCTCTTTAAGATCAACTGCATGACAGCAGTCTCAGTCAGGTTTCTGTAACATTAAGCAACCACGATCGATTGTGACGGTTTATTTATACCTGTATAACCTTCTCTCCATCACCAAATGAATTCTCATTTTCTGGAAACTGGACGCTGGCGTCCCCCGCCACAATTGGATCGGAGAAAGCTTTTTGGCCGCTGGCTCTTCTGCAAGACAATCTGGCAGACTTGGTAATGATTTCTACATCTGCTTGATCTGGGAGTAGCTTGTTAGATACAGCTTCAGCGACCTTATCCAAAAGCTCCACATTTCTTTTAGAAACTTGTATACTCTGTGGCAAGGAAAAGAGTGGATCGAAAATTTAGCTCCTGTTTTCTAAAAAATGGCTTTGTTCCCTTTGATGAAAGGACACTCTTTAATCGTGAGTCTAATTAATTTAGTAGAGGCCACCTTTGCCAAAAGATGCTGAAACAGAATGGTATTATGTAAGCCATGTAAAGTCAAAGTCCTTAAATAATTTATAAATCTTAGCTGTTGCGACGTTGATCCACTAAACGTCAATTTGAGTCCACGAAAAACATCACGAAAAATCTGGAGTGTAGACGTTTTTCCAGTGTCCTCCTATAAGGTCAAAAAAATTAACTCTGCCCTCGGTTCAATTTAATGTGAGCAATCTTGGCTTTCAAAAAGCTAACCTTATTTCTGTCGGCTTCTTGAGTTAAGTCATTCCTGCTGAAGTTCGCGTTGTAGGATGCTGAATCCATGATATTGGATATTGCAGTGATAGAGTTGACTACTCCTTCTTTTAAGTCAGTCCAAGAAATGTCCTCCTTCGATTTGCCCAAAAGAAAATCAGCCATGTTTTCAAGCTTATCAGTGGCAATTTCCTGTTACATTGAATAGAAGGGGGTAAAACAGTTTGGCAAATACAGCGCCCTCAAGCTGCTATGACATGCAATGAGCCTAGGAATTAATGATACTAGTGAAGATTAATTTATGGAAAGAAAATGAGCATTGAGGTCTGTTATACTTGGAAGTAGTCTTTGCGCTTTTAGCTGCTTTTTTATTTTATTACAATCAGTGTTTAGTCAGCCACGCAGATTTATTGCAAAATTCCATCGCTTGTTCCACAGGTTCAATTTTAAGAATAAAAATAATAAACAATAATTTATATAGCGCCTTTTCTACAGGCATTCAAATGCGCTATACAAACCACTCAAAATCTAAAAAGTGAAAACAATCCACAGTCACTGAAATAAATAAATATTCAATTAAAAGCTTTCTTAAAAAGATAGGTCTTAAGTCTTTTCTTAAAAATGTGAACAGAAGAACTTGATTTTATGTAAAAAGGCAGCGAATTCCAAAGACTTGGTGCTCAAACCGAAAAGGATCTAAGTTCTAAGATTAAATGACAGCGAATTTAGCAACAGCTTCGAAGCAGATCGCAAACTACGCAATGGAGAGTAAGGCTCTAGGAGATCACTTAAGTACTGACGAGCCAAGCCTTGCATCGCCTTATACGTAAAAGACAGCTCTTTAAATTCTATACGCTGCTCAATAGGCAGCCATTGTAACTAAAAAAGCAGGGGCGTAACGTGATCTGATTTTCTTGACATGGTGACAAGCCTAGCTGCAGAATTCAAAACATATATATTGCAGACGCTGTAATAAGTTCTTGGAGAGACCATAAAGCAAAGAATTACAATTATCAAGCTTGAGGTAACAAATGCGTGGACAACGATCTACGCTGTCTTGAGACTTAAAACTTTCTGATGCGCGAAATGTTCCTAATAGAATAAAATGAGGATTTGCAAATTTGCGTAACGTGTTGGTTAAGCGAAAGCGTTGAGTCGAGAACAATTCCAATATTCTTTGAAGAAGCGGAAGAGGTGACAGATGTTCTGGCTGCTTGAACTTGATCAAAGAAGGAAGCAGGACGGTGCTTAGCATGGAAAATCAGCATCTCCGTCTTATCGCCATTAAGTTTAAGTTTATTACATAACACAACACAGGCTTCCAACGTATAGCGTGCCCTGGAAAGATCACCCGAAATAGACGACTTAAATGATACATAAAGCTGAGTGTCATCAGCATAAAAGTGAAAAGACACGTTGTGATGCCTCATCATGTCACCCAATGGGTCGACGTAAAGCAGGTATAATATCGGACCCAAAACAGATCCCTGGGGAACGCCGCAATTCAATGGCAGACCAAATGAGCGAGCACTGCAGATAGCAACGAACTGCATTCGCCCACTAAGATATGACTTGAACCAGTCACGAGCCTTTCCATCTATGCCAAATCGGTCGGTGAGGCTAGCAAGCGAAATGCGATGATCAACCGTATCAAACGCTGCTGAGAGGTCGAGGAGCAGTAATATCAGACACTGATCATTGTCAATGACTTGCAAAATATCATCTTGAACCTTTAAAAGTGCTGATTCAGTACTGTGACTAGGTTTATAAGCGGACTGGAACTGTTCCATCGGGGAATTATCAGTAAGATAATTGGTCAGTTGAACAGCTACTACCCTTCCACATAATTTAGATGAACATAAGATTTGAAACTGGACGATAATTCGGAAATTGTTCTGGGTCTAAGCTCGGAGACTTAAGTAGGGGCTTCACGACGGTTTCTTTCAAGACATGTGGGAAAAGAGCTTGGTCGAGTGACAAATTAACAATTTTTAGTGATAATTTGGTATCAAAATGTCAACAGTTGCTTTTAAAGCTGAGGCAGGAAGAGTCGAGATCACATCGTCGAGAAAATAATGCTTGAAAGCACATCAGATGAAACGGGTTGATTACTCAGGTCTGAGCAAGAGACTTTAGAGATGTTGTGAGTGGACAAATCCTAGTCATTTAATTGGCTCATCCCAGAATCAACACCAGGCCTGATTTTGGAGATCTTCTCTGTAAAATGATCAATTTTTCACCGAGTACCTGCGAGTTGTCACAATAGGGAAGCTATCTTTATCTCGCCCGATAAATGTAAAAACTTGTCAACTGTAGCAAACAATTTTTTAGGGTCTGACTGATGATCAGCGACCAGATGAGAAAAATGTTCCATCTTCGACTGGTGAATTAAATCATTCACAGTTGTGCAGTGATTAACATATGCATGGCGATCAACAGTCAAACGAGAGGTACGCCAGCGCCTCTCCAACTTTCTGCGTTTGCGCTTTTCCACATTGATCTCAGCTTTAAACCAAGGAGCAGCCGGACATAATCAGAGTTCTGCATTTCAAGGTTAAAATACAAAGTTAATGGACAAAAAATGGAAAGAGAAAGTTCAAAAGAATTCTCAGTTTTCTTTCTGTGGAGGAAGGGAAGCTTTTCATCAAGAAATCGTCCTTTGAGGAATTCAACCTTGTTTTCTTCACGACGGAACGCATGGTCTGTTTCGAAATGCAACCAAAGCAGCGAAGTTTTTGCTGAATTTTCAGGTACATTTTGCACTCTGTGAGCAAGAAAATGACGTTTTTAAAAGGCAATTTATGTATTTATAAATAATTCGTAGACGTTTTATACATTTTTTGTTCGGCGCTAAAGAAAAATTACAAAATGCGCCCCGATTTGAGATGGATTTTGTGTTGGATTTTGCCATGTGCTCAGCCGATGCGGATTCACGTTCCAGATAGTGTTACGCGAATTGCTTTAAAGGATTAACTTTTTGGATTTTAAATAAAAATTTTTAAGAAACGGCTTCTCTATTGTTTTTTCAGTTTGTTCATTCATAAAATTAGTTCAAAACACAATCGTGATACTACAGCATCCAAGCTTAATTCTCACATTACACGCATCACTTTTGCGAAGATGTCGGCGAATTCTATACAATTTTTACTTTCGGGCTCAGTTTTTGGACAATTTTCGATACGCAGCGAAAGAATTTTAATTGAAAATAATATGTTTTACTGGTTATTCTACACTTTCAATATGAGAATTTTAAACGGCTATTTGCAGTGTAAGTTTACTGCGCAGAGGGTCACCGACGTATCATTTTTTGAAGTGACAGTTTCAAGAAGTCGCGCGGTCGTCAGTGGGTTTCATTATGTTAGGTTTGGCCGGGTGTTAAACCAATTTCCTACTCAGTATTCCCTGGTTTCACCCTTTGAAAGCTTACTCGGCTTTCGGGAGTTTTTCCCCCGTTTGTCGGCCATTTTTTTAAGCGGGCGCGGGAACTCTGAAGTAAAATTACGTGACGTCGTTTACGAAGTACGATTGGTCAGTTACATCTGATGGGCTCCTGTCAGTTATTTTCTTTTCTTCTCGTTCCAAATATGGTACTTTCGAAAATGAATAATCAGGAGCATCGGACAAAGCAAAAATGATAGTTACACCTTTCAACCCTTATGAGTTTCTGATATTATACCACGCACACCTATTCTCATTGCAGCGTCGACAGCAAATAATAGGAGTAGTTATCGAAGGTAGTAAATGGTAACGGCGCATGCTCTGTCCGTTGACATCATAAGCACAGGCGTTAGAGGCCTTCTTGATAGTGGTGAATGACGACAGTAACGTTAACCAATTGCAAGGTGGTCTTCATATTGTAACACACCAACAACATTAATAATAAAGTGTAATAACGCCGTGGAATAAGGAAAACGTGTAGTTTTTAAGCCGCCACAAACGAATCCAGGTGGTAATTGTTTTGTTTTGCCAATTAAAAACAGCAGGACCATTCGATATGATGCCATATTGAACTAAAACTTCAAACTTGCCACCTCTACCCATTTTCTACTCAAAGTTAATAATGGTATTGGGACTGAGTGGGGTCCAATTCGTACAGGTAACAGCATGATTTGCAGTGATATTTGGCATAAATTCCACTAGCGATATTTCGAAATTGTTGTACGTAATTTGAGATAATTTTGAAATATCATGAGTGGAATTTATGCCAAATATCACGTACAAATCATGCTGTTATTTGTTTATACAGTTACCCACAAAAGGTTTGTAATTTTCACACCTAGGTATTTCAAACTGAGCTAAAATACCACTGCTCTAAGCCAATTAAATTGCAGAAATTTGTAATGTAGTAGTATAAGGTCTGTAATCGTACTAGTAATAAACGCGGGAGTTTGATTTCTTTAATCACGAGTATGATTACAGACTGAATTGGACGACATGAAGTTCTGTTACCAATTAATCATAGTTATAACAAAATTTGTGATATTGTAGGCTTTTTTCTAATTAAAACACGAGAAATTCCGAGAGTTGTTTTGCTAGCAGTGAAAAAGATCCATTTAAGCCCACGCATACGACCGCGTGGACTGTCCAATTACAGGCATGACGCGTACTTTCCTATTACACTGTCCTATTAGTGCTGAAATCAGGACAGTTGATAGCCAATCACATTTGAGAATTTTGTTATAGTTATGATTAAAGGTGATATTTACCTGTGCAGTTGAGTTAACTTGCTGCTTGACCTCTCCGGCTGCGGCTATCATTGTTGCCACTTGATTGAAGTCCGACAAAGTTGAGATCGGAATTTTAGAGACCTTATCGATGACAGTGTAACGTACCTAAAAGGAAAAACGTGGCATGAGATGAGAGGACAACGAAGGGGTCCTACATTCGATATTAGGAAGCGTAAGCAAGTACAAGGGCAAAAACAACGGCAACGCGAACGTCTAAAGCCAGAGGTTTTAAAAGCAAACACAACTCTGCTTGTGCACCATACTTTTTGGTCCATTTTTTGCCATCACTGCACGGCTACGAAGCAGGTCGCCGTTGAGCTCCTTGTTAGATATAATAATCTTTCCAGCTTTCGTTTAGGGTAACACGTAGGTGCTCTGTGTAGCAGCCATCAAGCTGTTATTTTAATGCAATTATCAATGTCAAACTCTCTGAACTGTACAATAGAACAGATTCAAATGAAGCTTTAAAGAAACGTATGTTCAGATCTCTGCTGAGGTTGGATTTCCACACCACTGTTAGCTTGTTGAGCGGTCCATGCTTTTGCTTTACGGATCTCAAGGTCTTTCAATTCTTCGTTGGATCTAATCAAGCGCCTAGGTACGGGAAGTCGTCCACCTGTTTCATTTTTGAATTGTCTAGGGTAGCAAGGTCGCCCTGTTGTCGTAGAGTACATGCCATGTATTCGGTCTTGATGCTGTTTATATAAAGACCAACCTCTGTAGCAGCAGGTTCATCTCGCTCTAACAGTAATTGGGATTTATCTAAGTTGTCTGAAATCAATGCAATGTCATCAGCTAAATCTGTGTCAGTCATTGTGAATCCAAGTTCTTCATAGTCTTCAATTGCGGATCTCATTGCATAGACTAAAGTTATGATGAACAGGAACGGAGCCCACGTGTCGTCCTGTAGCAGTCCGGCCCATATAGTAAAGAAATAAGTTCCCCCCTCAGGTAAAGGAACTTTTGCCTCAGTGTTATTGCATGTACATCGACGCCATAGCCGAGACAGTTTGATCTACAATGCCGCAAGCCTTCATAATGTCGAAGAGTTTTTCTGTTCACCGAACACTGGCTGGTCCAACGGTGTGGAAAAAGGAACCTTCCATTTCACTTCAGCTGTCTCCCCTTTAAGACGCCCAGAACTTACGAGTTCCTTCCCGTTATCTCATTGGCGGTGTCCCAGGCTCTTTTTGCCTGATGCTAAGCGGCAGAGTTTTCAATCTCGGCGAATTTCTTCCACCAGATATTCCGCTTGACCTTGGCCATATGCAGTTTGAAGTTCCTCCTTCGCTTGTTTTTAGCCTGCAAGCAGGCTCACCCGGGCAAATTAGGAGGAAATACGCAAAAGTGCGCCTACTCGCAGGCTAGTTGTTTTAGATGGTACGAATTGTCATAGTTGGCGATGTGCTTATTTTTCAAATAGGCTTTCTTCAATACGCTCCTTTTCTCCTTGACAAGTTCTTCCTTTCAGGGCACTAGTTTTTTCACTCTTTTACGCTTACGCGTGCACTTCTCAGCTGCATCTATGTGGGCGTTGATCATTAATAGTATAATATCAAAGGACTGTATCTAAACATACCAGTAATCATTTTCTTGTGTTGACGTCCTTCATAAAATGTGAAATTAGAACGTTAGCAAACGCTTTACGTCGTAGACGTCCAACAACGGCAAAGTAATGAACAAAAAAGCCTGACGTGCGCGCAGAGTTATGGTTCAATGTCATTGTTCTTAAGAACCCTACTAACGAAGGAGCGCGACCTTGAAACTTCAAGCAAGCAAGACCTCAAAAACTCTTAAGACTACTTATTCTTTCCAGCTGCGATAATTGATTATCGAAAGCGCGCAAACTCTGCTTGAAAACACGTTAACGTGCTCAGTTTTGTACTTTGTAGTCGAATCTTTAGGTTCCAGTGCTGTCAATACTACCGAGTTGTTAAAGGACTGTGGTCCAGTACTGACAGTGATTTAAGTTCAAGAGATGGGCTGTACAACCATTTAAATACTTAGAGCTACTTTCCTGTTGGAGCAAAAAATTTTAGTCGTTTGAACATGACATGTAAATCCCCTTATAGATGTTTCTGCACCGCAGATTTCACAAATACAAGCACAATGTGTTTAGGGGAAAAAATTGGTACATACTCTGGAAACTAAGAGTGTACTTAAGCACTTTCTCAGCATCAATTTTAGTATACTTACCAGACTTTGAAATTCACTCTCTTGGTCTGTCAGGTTACCTCCATATTGCTCTACTTTCTGGTGGAGGCTAGAGAGCACGCCGCTGACCAATTCGGAAACTGCATTAATGTCTCCAATGTTAAGAAGGAAATCAATTTTGCTATTATCGTTTAAAAACAGACCCTCAAGTTCAGACTGGGTGAGGTTACGAGGAAGAACCTACAATAGAGTTAAGATAAATGTTTGATGCGTATCGTAGATTATCGTACAAGACGATCGAGTGTAAAACGTCTTTTGCGTTTCCCCTCTCACGGATCTGTTTTCAACATTAATGTTTTAAAAGACAAAAAGGCTCTATTTGGTACACTGAATGCAACCCTAAAACCTCTAAAAACTAAAAATATGACTTTGCATGGACTGTCCTTTGTTCTTAGATGAAAAATAAATATACAAAGCACAAATAAGCCTGGGATGGAAACTGATCCTTGTAATCATACCAAGAAGGGATACCCTTTGAAGGAAAAACAGAATACCTTGATTTGTGTCTGATTTTCTGTCCGCGCTCCAAGCGAATCTATCACACTGAAAAATACTTGTAAGTGGAAGTTCTCCTTTTGTTCTCCTGGAGCAAGTCTCACTGAAAACTCCTCTTCTTCGGCTCGGAAGATGATTGGCCTCAGAAGCGTAAATGGGTCATGATAAGCGAATACGTAGTGAAGAGGCTGATGATCAGCCTTCCAGCCAGCACATCTAAAGGTAAACGTGGTATCGTAAGCTGTTCCTTCTGAGGGAAGAACAGAACAGTTTCCACCCCATGGTGGTCTACTAGTTGTAAAGCTGTACTCTGATAGTCCTTCAAAATCATCTGATCCATGCCTCATTTGTATGACATACGTCATTTCTGGCTTTAAGGCGTTAACCTTTACCACCAGACTTCTTGCGGATTTGTTCGATAATGTCAAGGCCTCAAGGTCGCCTACTTTATTCCAGTTCAAATTGTCCGTTATGTTAGCTTTTCTGTAGAACAGTTGCCAAGAATACGATTCAGATGTTGTATTCTTACAAGGGCCAGAAATGCAGTGACTGCTCACTGACAGGACATCACTTGTGATGGCCAAATATTTACAGTTAATTTCGCACCTGTAATACAAAAAGAATATAACCCACAACCTGTAGCCTGTGTACAGCCGCCCCCTCCCTCAAAAAAAATCGGGGAGAGAGACGTCTGTGTCGTGCCCCTTGTTCTGGTTTCCCTGAAATGTCGGGGAAAGCCTCTGATTGGCCGTTATGTTAATGCTGTGACGTAAGAAATTTCCGGTGTTGTGATTGGATGAAAGAGTCTTTCCTGAGGAAAACCTGGGCGTTTGCAGACATTTTACCGAAACACTTCATGCTCACTCGTTTTGCGGCTTTCTGGAAATAAGCATGTGAAGTGAAATCACTGATGTTTGCAGCACCGATTGCGGATGCATGTGTTCTCATTCACGTTATAGCCGAGTTATATGAAGGCTGAGAATAACTAGGCAAGTGCTGCACAAGAACACCTCTTAAACCTGTCAGAGGAAAAACAAAAATAATTTCTGCAAATCATTCAAGAACACAATTTACGGCAGCGTGACACGGGCGTCTCTCTGCCCACTTTCGTTTGAGGTGAGGGGCGGCTGAACACAAGCCAACAACAGGTTCTAGACAATAATTTAATCGGTTTATTCTTTGACAAGCTTTATCTGTGTGGTATTTGGAACCATTTGCTAGTTTTAATGTCAAAGCAAAAGTAATAGTGTTTTTATCTTAAGCTAAAGTAGTCAGCTAGCCAGTCTCAATGAAGAACGTTTTATAGCAATTTTTACAAACAGGCTGTATATTTTACCATGACTGCCGTAAGTATTCTTTAGCTTTTTAATTAATGTGTTTCATTCATTTCTTAGTAAATTCTGGTAAGTATTTACCCTGTAACATAATAAAGATTTAAAGATGTGGGATTTAAAGACAACGCTTTTGAAATTCAGCGCATTTAATTCCACTTTGAACAGTGCTACTTGCAAGAAAATTGCGTTGGAAAATTACATCCCGTAGCTTTTTGTACGGACGACTCATTACGACTCTAAAAAATATGTCAACAGATTAAGTTGATATTTCTCCCGTTTCAATTTGATGCACCGCAACTGCAGATGCTACAGCGAACGTGTTGCATCTCCCGATGCTGAAAAATTAATAATTCGTATCTATTACCTTATATGGAAATGGGAAATCTGCCCGTGGGAAATCTGAACAACGGTTCCTTTCCTCGCTTCTCTGTTTCCTGTTTTTAAAACTAGCATGACCAAATAAACTCCATTTTGTAACATATTTTGCCGTGGAAGATCGATAAAAGATCCATTCATCGTTAAATTTCCGTCTTCACTGAAGCAGCCATTGGGTAAAGTATTTTCTTGTTTAAGGACACTCTGCAGAGTTGACAAAGGATATTCCGTGTCATTAAATTCCAGCCACCGGTCACTCATATTATAGCAGTACCAGCTGAATTCTAAACCACTCTGATCGGTTGTGTCAGGATCCTTTGAACCAGTTGCGTTGATAGTTATTGGCTGGGAAAACATTCTCATGTTGGCGGATCCTTCTTGCATATCTATAATGAGGTCGGAAGTAACGATTTTTAAGTAGCCTTCAGCTGCTCCAAAAAGTCCGTACGCGTTAGTCAACAAAAATTTTAGCTTAATGCAGTACGTGCCGTAATCTAACACATTGGGTTGTATTATCAGGCTCGATGTTTTTGTTTCATTTCTTGCGTGAAGTACAAGTCCTTTATCAGTTTCGTTTCTGAAGATTTCCCACTGAAGAACTGCTCCGGTTGCCCCCTCACAGTCTATTTCGTATCGAGAACGAATGATAAATTGAACAGAGCGGAAAATCCCGGTTGCTTGAAGTGGATTGTCTGCAATATTAGGCAGGGATACTTTTGGCGTGCTGCAAGGAAGTTCTGTTATTCGCACAGTAGTGTGCACGGAAGCATTCTCGATGCCACTCTGGCCAATCCATGAAATGTTATAAGTTCCAGCAACAGTGTAAGTATAATTGTAGTAGACCAAAGGATACACAAACGAAGAAATTTGTTCGAAACCGGTTGTATTGGCTAAGCTGCAGTTCGATGATCCAAACAACACCCCATCATCATTTCCAAGATCCAAAACAAAGCAAGACGAAACCCTTGTCTCACTTGCTCTTAGGGTTAACGTCAATACATTATTCGCCGTGACTGGGCCATTATGACTTATATCAATCTCCAAACTCTGCCGAGATTTCTTGGTTATAAACTCGACGCTGTTTTCACTTATTTTGTTGTTACAGGCAAACCTGACAGTGTACTCACCATATGACGTGTAGTTATGTACAACTGAGGAAGAAAGATTAACATATGTAAAATATTTATCGTCATCTCCCCCGTCACCCATACTCAATAAGCAACCAAATGCCGTTCCTTTGGCTAAGCCAAGATTACATACAGTCAAGTCGGATAACCTCACGGTCTTGTTACAGTCTAGATAAGCGCCTTGTACGGGCACAAGTTCCTCAACGATGATTTCACGACGAAGGCTTATGCTACTAACATTGTTATATGCTGTTATATTAATGTGAAAAGTTCCGTGTGAGGTGTAAGAGTAGACGAGACTTTTGTTTGATGAAGTGATGATGGTGCCATCAGCCATGTCAAGCCAAAATTTAGGATGGGTTCCATTAGTAACATTCAGCTGAAACAAGACTAGATCTTTTTGGAAACAAGATGGATACTGACTCAGACACTCAAAAGTTACGTTGAACCCATCGATAGCAATTTCACTTATGACTAAGGCGGAGGTGTTGGCTCGGCTGACGGCATTTGCAGCATAAAACTTTGCAGTACAAGTTCCAACTGCGTGAAAGGCACTCGTTAGATAGTTGGTTAACTGATCCGGGCCGTGGAGCGAGGTAATCAAAAATGGAAGTCCACATTCATCAAATGAAGTGTTTACTGAAACATTTGACCCGCCAGTTATAGAAAGAAGAAAGCGTGCATCATTTCCTAATGGAAACTTGAAAACATCGCTATCCACCATAAAATTCTTTATTGGGTCCTGAACTGTAATCCAACAAACTGAAGATAAGATGTTCACTTTGTTCACGACTATGACATTAACAGCAAACACACCAGCCTGAGAATATGAATGATTCGCCTTGAACCTGGTCGAAGTTACAGCTGAGCCATCTCCAAACTTGATTGTGACGTTGGGTGGACTAAGTGAGACAACATCAAGCGATACATTGACTTGAAACGATGTGTTCGTTGCGACAACGGAAGGCACAGTAAAATTTAGTCCCGAGAGCAGTGCTTGAACGTAAACCATTTTTGAGATGGTCTGGTTACTGAAGAAATTAAACACGAAAAGCCTTACTTCATAATCGCCTTCTGCGGAGTAATTGTGCTTGTTGCTTTGGAAAAATGGTGTCGTTGCATTTGCCAAGATATATCGAGAAAGAGTTTCATTGCCGCTGTTATCTCCCCAGTCTATAACTGCAGTCGCGTTCGTACCAAACTTTAATTCCCAGTCAATGGTCAGGATTTGCCCCAACACGACGAAAGAGTTGTTTATCATCATTGATAGCTCTTGAACTAATAAAAGAGGATATTTTTTAAGTCAATAAATGACTAGTGTGAGACCAAGCGATGGCTTTCCCTACCATTTCTATCCTCATCTGGTATTTCTTAAAACGACAATAACCTCACATCAAGTCAATACTAGTCTATATCCTTATTGGGCTATACTAATCATAGTCACCAATTTAAACAAATCTTTGGTCCTTTGAAATCACAATTTCATAACTTGAAGTACTTAACACACTTGCCTGCCTGAATTGCACTTTGACGACGGACCGAAGTTAAACTTTTTGACGGTTCAACAAGTAGAAACAAACGTTTGAACTTCCAGGAAAGACATAAAAATTATCATAAAAAATCCATCACTGGAAGAGTGATGCACTATTTACAATTTCCTCTAGTTTCCAGATCGCAGTTGTTCAAAAGCAGTGGATAAATATTAGGGGAGCCAATTGAGCTACCCAGAGGATAGAGATTTATCCGGTGGATAGTGCTATCCACCTTTTGAACAACTGGAGCCAGACGCTCTGAAAAAACAAAGAAAACTTTTCGAAATAATCTTGCAGTCCTTTCTCCCCCTACCCTACACAATGTTGAAACTCGGAAATAATTCTGGATACATGCGTCTAACGCTTTATGTTGTTTGTCCATGATTGTAGGTCGCAAAAAAGAACGCCTAACCCAGAGAGGTTTACAGGCAAGACACACACTGAAAAATTCTAAATATCAGTACCATCATATCATCAAGTACTAGGATCATTAACTGTTCGTTTGTTAAATGTATTGTTTAATGACGAAAGAAACCAACCTGGGCATGGGAAGTAACAGGCAGCAATTTGTTGAATCAATGGACAGTGAGCTCCGCTGGTTTTCGAAACGGGACTTAGACACGTTTTGACACGTCTTTTAATTGGTGCATGGCCACATCCTGAACAGTTGCTCCAGGCCGACCACTCAGTATCCAGACCTCCGTTTGCTGTAGAGGGAAAGTATAATGACAAATTTGAATCCAAAACATGCCTAGTTCGATACTAGGACGAAGTCCCCTGTGTGGTGGTCTATCTCAAATTCAACCTCATAGGGGGCATGATTACTCATAACTTCAATACCTGTAAACTGCACCATAAACAGCCTGGCAAAAGTTCCCAGCCAGTGGACAGACGGTGGATATAGTTTTGGCTACTTTGGAAATTTTTGGCCAAAACAAAACTGCATGATGGAAGGGGTCTATTTAGCAGTAACGTTTTCAAAATAAATGTGATCTTACCTAAAATTTGGTGTGTTCAGGGGCGAAAAAGCCCCTGCCTGGGTGTGTTACTTATAATGTCACATTTTTAGAGTTCTCCGAGTACGCATTTTCTTCCATATCCTAAGCAAACCTCAGGCTACGTAGACTACACTAATCTTACCTGTCTGGCAGCTGTAATACATAACAAAGCGCATCCAGAACAGGTCAGGACAAGGATCCCCAAGAACTGACCTCGTATATCGCACATAACAATAGTCTTCGCCGTCGCATCTGCTTTGAATAGCGTGCATAGATTCTGGCTGAGTTTCACAATCGGATTTACTCCAGGAGACGAAGTGCGTGACAATGACCATGTTGTCATAGCAACGAAGATTACGAGGTGTCAATCCATATCCTTCCGTCACCTCCATTTTATAAACTTAGGATTAAAAGAAAGATAATAGATAATGATTATCATTTTAAAATTGTTTATTTTTCATTTACTCGGCTTGAATTGAACAATGATCATGTTTAACTTATTAGCGCATGCAAAATACCCTGTCAACAATAACACGAATTGAGAATATGTAGGCATAAAAATCTGAAAAACTACGATAAAAAGCCTTGATCGAGGGCATTTGGCTAACTAGCTAACATCAAATTTTAAACACAAGACGACACATACATAAGCTGCGCAAAATTTTCATGTTGATCACTTCTTGGTTTCCATCATGCTCTTGAAAATACCTTACACAGTAAGTTCGCTCTGAATGGCCGAGAAGTGGGTTTCCATGAGAATTGTAAACAGGTCAACATAATTTGCTGTACACCCTCTAATCTCACAACCACAAAAAGAAATGTACAAACTTGCTGCAATAAAGTTTTTTCGTTTAACTTGACTTTTTCAAGAAAGCATATTTTTCTGCAAAACAAGAACTGATTACGCATACAAAATTTTGAAAGTTTTGTAAACGCGAGACGAAATTTCTTGAATTCTCCCGGCACCCACTCGTGTTTATATCAGGCTATGCAAACACAGAAAACTTTTTCTATTTGGCTTAGATATTAATATGCATTAACGAAGTTGATTCTCTATCAATCAACTTTTCTACTCACTTGATTGGCATTTGTAGGTGACGTTTAGAAATTTCTCGATGCCCGGACACGAATCGTTAAACGCTTCTTCAGAAGCTTCAAGAAGGCACGTGTTTCTTCCTTGGCAACGTTTCATCACTTCTACCTTGCTCTGGTTTTTTGATAGGCAACTAACATTTCCGTAGATGACCGACCGTATCTCAATCACAGTATGGAAGCCGTTGTACTTGGGACAGTCTATTGTACTGTTTTCTCCATCTCTCAAAGTCAAGTTATGCTCTAAAAGTCATTGGAAACATTTCTATAAATTAGTATCCGTGGAACGTACAGGCAGCCGCTTCACGCACATGGAATTTACTATATATGTCCGATTGTTTGGCATGGTACAGTATATTACTGCATGGGTAAAATGGCATTGTATGGCGTCTTATGGTTAAGCATAAGTATGGTGTAGTGTGGCATGGTATGGTATGGTAGTGTTATGGCATGGTATGGCATGGTATGGCATGGCATGACATGGCGTGGTATTATGTGATATGTTATGTTATAGTATTCGGGTGTAAAAAGGCTTAGCTTAGTATGATCTGGAATTATATAAAATGACATGTCTGGCAGGGTATAGAATGAAGCCACATGCTATAGCGCCCAGAAATTAATAATAGGGTATAATATGGAATAAGGTGTTACGATATGCAGTGCAATACACACGAGCAAGAATAGCTAAAACGTTTCTAAATACACATGGTTTAGACAGTCAATGAACATTTTAACCGTGAACTACCATTTCAGACCACTTTCCTTGCAGCCAAAAAAGCACAAATGTTGCGAGAAAAGTTTGCAGCTTCACGAGGTATAAAAATCCTTTTTCAGGCTGAGGGTACGAAGACGTTACAATATAACCCGGCAATGGAACATTTCCTTAAGAAATACTAAACGCAGAAAAAAACCCACCTGCACAGGGAATGTAGCATTCCTCTTCTTGCCTTTTATCGCTGGACCAGCAAGCGTCTGGAGTATCGTAGGTAATTCCAGGGGAGATGCAATCGCGCCAGCGCCTTCTACGGGAAGTAAGGCCACAAGCTTCGCATTCACTCCACTCGCCCCAAGCAGTGTAAATTGACTCCCCTTAGGAAACAAAGGGAATCAAAAGCAGGGTAGTTGTTAAATAATAACATAACGGATAATGCTCTAATGGACAATTTAATCCGAAGCTATTTATATAACTATATATATCTGACTGGATTTGAGCCAAGCCCAACAACCAAAAACTCAACCTTCCCACCTAAGACGCTCATCACTGGCTATCCCACAGAGAAAATTCATTGACTTTGCATTGCCTTGTAACTTAAAACTCTAATCAAAGTGTCAAAAGCCCCTTCTCCCAACCTCCTTTCTTTTGACACGGAGCTGCCAGCCGCACACCAACTGTTAAGTCTGTCCAACTTCTGGCTGTGCCAACCCCTAGTGTCAAACTTTCATGGGTTGCCAAAGAGGGAAGGGAGGGCACATATCACAGAGCCTCTGCTAGCCGTCCGTGCCATTCCAAATACAACCCTTTTTACACTGAATGCAGACTTTTCCTTCAAGGTTAGCCCTCTGCCAAATAAAAATCTAGATGCGCCCAAGAGAGTCATGGAAAATTAATCAACCGGGGTGGCTGATGAGAGAACAAACTGAAAAACGGCCAAGAGAAACAAGCTGGGGCTGAAACAGTACATACTGAGTCTTAACAACCTTGCCTTCTTGTTTGATAACTAGGTAAGGTATAAAGTTAAAGCTCAACTGATGTATAAACGGGCCAGTACTCACTTCCCTGACAACTCTGCGATAACGTGAGATAATTGCTACTATATTTGCACTCTTTCTTCCCTAGAGTACTATAAGACACTGGAGATATGGTACAAGTGGTTCCAGAGCAAAATCCATCTAGTTCGTAGAGACTAACATCAGAAGTGCAGGTTATATTATTAGTTGTTGGGCAGAATTCTGAGGGATTCATACGACCATAGAAGGCGCGCTCATGGAGCACCAGTTGTTGATCGGAAGGACAGCTCATAAGGGCTATGTCATCATCGCAGAATGTTCTTGTAAAAACTGCAAAAAAGAAAAATGGCCATTTTCAACTGGGTTTCTTGTAAGGTACATGACGAAGAGAAAGCTTGAAAGGGATGGCATACGACGGGAAACTGTCAACAGGCTGGAACGTCTTAGAGAAAACTGCGGGGAAGATGACCTGCAAAGGTTTATGCGTCGAGGTGAGAGATGATTTCGCCAGTCTTGTATGGTGCTTTTCGAGTTCTGACTACCTGTGAGAAATACCTTTAATTTCTAGGCTTAAAAGTAAAATCCGCAAAAAAAAAGCAAAATAAAAACACAGCTCCCCAACGGTAAGCAAATCCCGGGGATCAATAGTAACTAATAATGCAAAATATAGAGCCAAGTGCTTACTTGGGCTACAGGAATATTGAATTTTCAAAACCTTCTTCACTCCAGGGCATGGATCGCGAAACGTATCATTGGAGACCATTACAGTGCAATCTCCTCTCATCTGGCATCTTTCATAAACCTGGGCACTGTTATGACCTGCCATGTCATTCGAAGGTATACAAGATCCATTGAGAGGGCTGTCAATACTGCAGTTGTTATAAATGTCTTGATCTCGACCATAAAATATGCTATTGATATTTATGAATGTCTCATTTGGGCAAGACAAATTGGCCTTCATCAACTCGCAGGTTGTTGAATTGCGCTCTAAAAAGAAAAAGAAAACAAGGCGCTGTCACAGTATTCACTTGGGCCTCAAAAGATGGTATGTCAGTTATTGACAATGTATTGGTTAATATGGTAGTGAAAAATATACCAGTTAAAGAATGTTATCACCCAAGTTACATAACAGTATTCATGAGATAAGCCACAGAAAATTGTTACCAATTTGTAGATATACCCAGAGGGTTACTCGACCAATATTTGGGTATAGGTGAGCCGCTGAAGGTTTAAAACTCGGGCCTTGTTTAGGAAAAAAAATCCTAAAATACATACCCTGTTCAGGGCAATGGACAAAATGCGCGCCGTCTTGTTTTAAAGCAACTTATTGGCAATTGCAATAGAGCAAATCCACGTTATAAATTCAGCAAAGTAATCAATCAGTCACGCAGGATATACCTTTATAGATTTCTTATTAGATTTCTAGTTAAATGTAAATTTAAGTCTAAACCGTGTAAAAAGGTTTTTGACTGTGTAAAGCTAACGAAAACCAATGCACTAAATCGAGGGCCTGCCCAGGTCTGAAAGGATCACAAAACCTGCATTAGATCGGTAAAAACATACCTAAACATGGTTTATAGCATGGGTTTGTCTGGGTTTCTGAGGTTGGTGCAAAGCAGTCTGCGCCTCCACTGGGTGTGGGCGGGTTGGCACAAACCCTTCTCCTTGTTTGATGATACCTAATGCCACAAACGTCAGGACAGGAACTCCAGCTTCCCCACTGCAGAAAGCCACCTAACGCTGTTTATGCAAATAAAAGCACGTTTATAGTGAGTAACTTTCCGCAGAGATTGTGTCTTAATGGGGCAGAAGTAGCAAAATAACTCACTAGGCCTTGGATATCTTACAGCAGCGTACCCGAGTGATTGAAGGCCTGAACTTCAGCAGGCCCCGAGTTCAAGTCCCCCCTGACTACTAGCTGGAGTTTTGAACAGCTGAATTCAAATCCTCGGTCACACTTGTGAAAAAGCCAGCTGGTTCGCTTCCTACTAATGATGCATTTCTTTGTATTATTTTTTCATTATCTATGAAAAGCCCCATAATTAAGGAGAGAGGATAATGAAGTATTTATTTGTTTGCTTATCTCTTTATTTATTGATGTTGCTATATACGGACCATATAAACGAGAACTACACCTCCCAGAAAGTGGGATGATCCTAACTTCATGTTTTCTTCTTGAAAGCTTTCGTTATTCCAATATTTCACCCCCTGAAAAAGCCATATCATTCATATCTATACCGTTTAATATTCCTACTCGAAATTTAGTACAAATTAGCCTGCGTAGAGGGAGACACTACTTCCAAGCGGCAGGCGCTTAGTGGGCGAAAGAGAGAACAGGCGCGCGCGAGGGAGACACTAATTCCAAGCACCTGCTACGCAGGCTAAGTACAAATCAAAATGATCATGGAAGCAATATTGGTCGCAGTAGAGAGCTAACCAAACCTTTAATATACCCTTACCCAGCTGACAGCTGTGCGTGATAAATATTCGCAACAGTGTAATTTTTCCGGGATATGGATCACCAAATTTGTTAGTCGATACATCAAACGAGCATTTCCGTGTTCCCGTGCACTTCATCAATTTTGTGTGGTGTACCCGTACTGGTGTAAGTACTTCTGTCACATTGTAAAACTCATAATTTACTGACGATAACCAGAGCGTTGACGATGATAATATTTGCGATACAGAAGATAGAAACTGCGGTGAAGAATGTGACACTGCTGATGGTGGTAATGATGATAATGATGACGATGGTGATAATGATGATAATGATGATGATGAAAACGACGACGACAATGACGACGATGAGGAGGAGGATGATGATGTTGATAAGGTTGATGAAGTAGGTACTTGTGACTGCGATAACGAGAACGAAGACTGTAGAAGATTCGTCGACACAATTGCCTCAGACGACAGATGAATGGTTAATATTGTAGCCGTATTACGAATAATATTGGAATTTGTGGCAGAAATTCCCAAACTTCCATGAGGCAACATTCCTTGAGAGGTCACGCTAGAGTGAGGAAAACTTGTAGCCATGGACGTGACGGATGTTGTCGAACTGTGATTGAAACTTGCGCTATTGCTAGATACAGTTCGATTTTTTAAAATAAATTCTATTCCTCGCCATTCAAGGTAGTGAAGAACAATAACTTGTCCTTTTGGACAGGTAAGGTTTCCAGTTGTATTGTCTGCAAACTCCCCCTCATTGACTGTGTGGAAAAAAAATTGAAAAATTGCTGATATCAAGCTAGATTACAGAATACCCGTCCATTTAGAATATACTTAATTTAACCTCAAAAAGCTTCCACCGCAGTCCCGATCCCGGAGTAGTCTTAAATTTACAAATCAAATTCCTTCTTTAATTGAGCAACGAACCGAAACAAGCACACTACAGACGAATCTCTCCTGTTCATATTTAACATGAAATAGTCCAGCAATCAAAGACAAGTCAAAAATATAACAAGGCTTTCGCTGGGTCACATAATCACAAACTCATCTAACACCTGTGCTGATCAAAGGAATAAAACGTTACCCTGGTTACTTAGGTAAGGCGATCAAGAAACCAAAGGAGGTCGAAACGCTAGATGCTAACCTCTTCCATTTACATGGTCGAATGAAAGAGCGCCTAATTCGTGGATAACAGACATCCGCGCGACTGAACGGGCGCGTGACTTCATTTTAATTATGGCAGGAGAGTGCCGCGACACTTTCCACTTCAAGACGGGAATTAAAGCAAAGAAACAACCCTTGTAACTTACGTGTTTTACAGTCATAGGAGATGTTGAAATAACTGCTGATACACGGCGAGCCTAACCCGTCAAACGAGCCAGAAACAACACAGGATGATTTCCCTTGACAGACCGGAAGCACTCGCCAGCTCACGTCGACCAACGTATTGCATGACGACACTTCCTGTCCACTCAGACATCTGAAGTTGTTCGATCGACCATACAGAGCTGACTGGATGAATATCTTGGTATTGTTGTAGCAAGTGATGGGTGTCTCGTACATGGCACAAACCTCGACAAAAGTAGCTGAATAGAAAAAGAACATGCACAGTAGAGCATAATAGAAAACATCATGGCTCACTTAAATATCTAAGAAACACTACCTGTCGCGGTTTAAGAGAAATCATTTTTAAGGTTAAATGAAGTTCGTGGCCTCTTTAGTTTTGGTTTGCTTTAGTTTCCACGAATGGCACCGATACTGCAGTTGGTCTGGCTTACAAACAGAAATAACGCTTTCGCGCTCACGGCTCTCTCAGCCTATTGAAACCGGGTCTTTCAACATGTTGCCTGGGGGGCTTTCCTGATCACTAGTCACACCACAGAGTAGACACGAGGTAGGTTAGTTCCCAAAGACAACGCAACTTCAGATGAGAACGGGGAGCTTGCGGAAAGGGCCAGACGCGACATCGGGTGATATTCATTTTACAGCGCTGACATTGGTCAATTCTGCTTTTTAGATCGGCGCACGCGTTCGGTACTGACCTCACGTTGTCTTTGATAAATCTACCTACAAATTATCATGACGCATCATCACTAGAGACACAAGCTTAAAATTCATGGGTTAATTAACTTTTTGCAATGTTTAATAATTGGTATTCTTAGGGCTCTCCCTGCCAGAAGACAGATAGACACTGACCAGATAGGCGCTGGTATACAACAGAGTTTTATGTAGTAAAATGGTCATACTACTCTCTTATGCAGCCATTCTTTGTAGGGTCTCATTTTCGGTATCAACTTTTAAGAAACATGCACTCACCGTTTGAAGTCCTGACGTAGGCAAGAATGAGAATAAAAACGCAAAAATAAAACATATTCCTTAGCGTCCAGTGAGTGTAATTCTGGGAAGGAAAATTAGCTTACATCAACAAACTGAAAAAGGCGTACCAAACGAAATGGGATTTCCTTTTTAATATCATGGGTGACAAATTGCTCTTTAATTTTGGGGCGAAAATTTGAACGTTAATTTATAATTTCACATAAGAAATCACAAAAGGTGCAATGGCAACATTTGCCATCTCAGCCCTAGGGTTGCAATGCGCACTGGATTAAACATGCCAAAGGAGAAAATGTTGTTGCGTTCACAATAGGACAATTGCACGATGACGACATTTGACTACAACTACCAGAATTCAATTCGGTTTTGCTTTGTTATTTAAATTTGTCAATCCCGCTGAGGATTAAAGAACAATAGCCTTAATTTGCACAAGAAAACAACAAACTCAAGGATTCTGGTAGTTGTAGTAAAATGACGTCATCGTGCAATTGTCCTATTGCTGTAGAAAAGGTTTACGTTAACAGGTGAAAGATTACTGGCATAAAAAGACTAAGAGGGATTCGGATGTGCTATTTATAGAAAATTTAGAACATTTATGAATCTTCTCGTTCCCATTTGTTTTCCCCACAAAATTTTGTATAAACATTATTCTCAATTTTCTCTTGGGAATAACAATCGTCCCTTAAGAAAATGAAAACTTATGCAAAATTTTTTGAGACAGACCATCAATGCATCATGGGAACGTAAAAGTAGCAGAATTTGATTGAAAACCTTAAACTTTCTATGCTTACACTTCTCGATACAATTGACGTGTCATAAAACTACACAACTGTGAGCTTAATTTCTCACCCGTGATAGTAACGTTACGGTATTAGCTAACGGAAAGATATACTAACGAAGTAAGCAAATACTAATTTTACGCCTGTTTCTCAAAATTCTAATAATTTTCCAAACCTTTAGACCCAAGTTCAATTTTTTCTTCCGTTTCACTCCGGAACAGCAATGGTGACATTAATTTTAATTCAAGTGGCAATGGCAAAGTGCTTGATTAAGTTCAAACCATTATAATGTATGGTTAACAAGTTTTCTCATGATAAGGATACGAGATACTAACAGGATAAACATGATAAAAAGAATAAATACATAGATATATACCTCTTTGAGAGGAACTCATAGGTTTTAGTCAAGAGCGATATCAGGCAATTGAGAGGTGTGTACATTATGAAAATAATTATACTTTTGGTTAATATTTTTCTCGCTATTTCTCGTTGATTAAATGCCGATGAATTTACCAAACCGTTGTATCCTTCACGTACCATATTAAAATTACCCCCCTCAGTAAATAATGATGCTTTTCTTCGTTGCTGTAGTCAACTTTTACAAAACATTGAATAACAAACAGGAGCCTGAATGTCTGATGACACTAAAACAGATTCTTTAGACTTACCTTTAATTAGCGATTGCCAGCAAGTCACGTTGATCCCAGAGTAGTGTATTGGCAATTAAAGTTGATTTCAGCCCCATCTTAAGCAAAAAAAAAGCGTTTTCAGAAAAGTGTTCACAAGTTTATAAAGCATCAGGAAAACGATTACGTTAAACTGATATTTTAACTCTAGGAAGCTAACATAATGATAAGTCGGCATAAGTCTTTCAATATTTGTTCCCTTAAATTTTGGATGTTTGCCGTTGAAACAAATGATGAGTTTTATTCATCCACTTATTATATGCTTTTCAAGAGTGACAGAACCCTTTCAACGACAACATGTTTTGGCTAAAGCGTAAAAAATCCCCTGATAAGGTGAAACCAGTAGACCATTTTCGATATATTAAAATTCATACTCAGCTCCGAGGCTTGGGGCAATAAGACTAAGAAGAATTCACGGCTGAACCCAAGGTGATTTCTTTTTTATTATTATTCCCCACAAGCAACGCAGCCAAGTGTGAATTTTAATATATCGGAATCATGAGACCAATTCCTTAATTTTTCATGTTGTACCAGTGACGTGATCAAAGTTGGAAATAAAGCTCCAATCTACTTCATTATGCTACATCACTGAGATTCAAATTTGATGAGAAGTATCTCGAAGACTTTCCGAAGATTTTTATACAGAAATTGACCCTAAAATTTTCGATGTTATTTCAAAGGCTTTTAAAAATTTTCGACACTGACCTACATCCGTGCTGGATTTCCACTGTCGCACAATTTTTACGTACCAGTTACCACCCTGTCCACCCTCACTTGGTAGTCATCCCTAGTCATCCCTATTCATCCCTTACCAACAATAATTTCTCTGAAAGTTACCCGACGTATACTGCCTAAAGAAAATTCCTGAAAGACTTGACACTACACAAAGAGGAAAATACGGTGACTTGAAGACATCACAATGATTCTGGTTAATTTGATATCTTAAAGTAGCGTTAGGATTAACAATGTTCTCGTCAGTAATTTGTTAAGAATTAAGCTTATACGCTGCCTATGATATAGTTTGGAAGTCAAACTGACTTTTTCTAAAAGGTCTGCTTTTCTTACAAAGATGATCATCTGACCTTACATTAGGTATTTGAACACTGTTTACTAGTAATAGGGCCTCCGTTAGAAGGAATCTAACAAAACAAGTGACATTCGAAAATGTAAGCGTATTTCTTTGAGCACTGAACAGCTATCAATTAATTGTCGTCTTCACGAAAAACGGTATTAATCTCACAATGTAACAACGTGGTATTGTCCGAAATTTAGAGAAAGTAAATCAATCGAACAATGAAGTGGTTTTCCAGCAGAAATATTTTTTTTAGGCGAGCATGATATAGCTGAACTGAGAAACGAACTAGCCACTAATACTGATACCATACAGGGTCGACCCACTAAATGAAATAAATCAGTTTAGGCCAGTATAGCTGCTTAGTGAGGAAGTCATGTTAGTGAGGAAGTCATGTTAGCATTAATATCCATAACACACAGTGAGAACTGGGCCAAACACGTCACCGTCGTGGTAATTGTGCGTCTTGTCTGAGGAGAAGGCTGGAATTCGGGTAAGTCAGATATAATTTCCTAAATTTTTAATGGTAATAGGTCTGAGTGGAGTCCAATTAAGAAATGGTAAACGTGCAGCTGTGCCTTCATAGAGTTATGCCTAGGAGGTTTGCTAAGCACTCAAGAAGCACTCAAGAACTCTTACGCTTCTTAATTTCGTGCTTAGCAACCTCCCGCGTGCATCAGTATTTAAGGTGATTCCCTAGTTTTGCACTGCGCATCTCTTACTGCGCATAACAAGATGGCCGCCGTAAAAAAGAGCATGTGAAGTAATATTATTAAAATGAAGTTGACTGAAGAGAAACGCTATTGGAATTTTTGCTTGCTGTTGTTTCTTGCCGAGGTGAGACTCAATGTGTTGGGAATGTGCATAACGTAAGCAGTACGCGTGTTGCTGAGTTCGACCTCCTCTCGGAGAACCTCGATAGTGGATGTTTAACTTGTGCTTACTCACTTTGATTTTCATTTAAACACTTTCTTTATCAGATTGTGTCCTAAATGTGATATCTCGATGTAAATTCTGTAAAAAGGGATTTTTTTAATACTTTCTTCCCCTTTTCACATACATTCTATTTTGAAACTCGCCCCAGTCCTCTCTCAAAATCGGAGAAAATGCGTTTGGTGCGCACTTTCTGCAGCTCTACCGCAAAAACGAGTACGGTGACCCCCATTTTTTATTTCATGATTTTAATGAGGACAGTGCTTCCTTTCGATGAGAAAAAAATTGGCACAAATCCATGTTCAGTTTTTTGGCAATTTTACTAAATTGTACGGATTGAGCCATCACGGGACGAAAAGCGCGCGTCCAATTTAATTCTACTTTGAAGCGTAAAGTAAAAACAAGGGCATTAAAAGGCATTTTTCTGGTACGTAAGTGGATAAACAATACATTAAAGTCAAATTCTGTGTGATGCCACATGCATCATCGAAAAAATCTCTCCTTTTTGTCTAGTTTTGGGCTGCCCGCGGTTTGAAGGTCCTAAATAGCCGTATTTGTCAGCATTGTGACGTCAAAACGAGCACGGTGACCCCCACTTTTTATTACTTTTTTATCATCTTCTTAACTTGTTACATCAGTGTACCAAGTTTTAGCTACAATCTATGTTAGGTTCTTTTACTATGGAATCACCTTAACAATTATTCCTCGAGCGCGAATGGGCTCTGAGTCAACATGTTCGGCCTCATGGGCTATTGACTCAGAGGCCATGAGGGCGAGAGGAATAATTGTTTTAGCAAAATCCAACTAGTTGGTCAAAAAATATCGAGACAAAACAACTTTAGTTGCCTCTCAGCTAGATAAAGCTAGACTTTAATCCTTTTTGCCGCCAAAAAGCCGGCGCTTTTCGCTACTAGTGGGTATAACATATAGCCAAGTAGTAGCTCAACCAATCAGAACGCAGCATTGATGATAGACCACTAGTTGGGTTTCGCTGAATCAACCGTTCTCCGTCTTAAGGTAAACTGCAAAACGTTTTTTGTTGTTATTCTGAATGGCATCTGTCTACTTGCTCTTAATATTAGAGTTAATACTTTGAGAGAAAACTAAAGCTGCAACTATAAACACTAAAAACAGACTCTCAAAAACAGTTTTTGCAATAAACGTAAAGAAGAAATGAGAAAAATTGACTGTATTTCCTTTAGGCAACATAGGTAAAACGAGGTTAACTACCTTCGTATCGAAATTTGTCTGGGGAAATCAAGCTGAAAGTCAAAATTGCAAAAATTCGCCGACACAGCCAGCGCTGAAGCGAAGCGTGAGCAATTTAGATGCTGTTATTTTACGATCGTTCTTTGAACTACTGTTATGAATGAACGTAAACAAAATAATAAACAGAGAAGTCATTTTTTGAATAATTTATTCCAAAACCTCAAATGCTTCTGTACTCAATGAAATTCGCTTTACAATTCCAGCGTAATGTGTCCGTAACTCGACTAAAATTATTAATCCATGCGATGAAAACCACACAACAAAGCTGTCTCGAATCTGAGCGTCTTTTCTAAAAAAAACTGCTTGAATTTAACATCAACTCGACTAAAAAGTCAATGACACAATGCTAATTGATAAATCTCCATTTCAAAACAGACTTTCTCGTCTATAAAAACAAACAAAATGTACCTTAAATCTCGGGCTTAAATCCTCAAAAAGTTTCGCTCTCTCGGTTTTTCTTCTGAGATCCTAGCCGCGAAGAAAACAGTTCATTCACCGCAAATTTGTCGTTTGATCTTTTGACTTTTTTCTTCAAAACGACAAGTGAGTATTTTCTTCAACTTCCACTTTTCATTTCGTTTCATCGGTGCATTTTATTGACAGGAGAGGAGATTTGCTGAATTTCCTCAATTTTACTGCGCTAGCTCAGTTTCTTGGCGTGCACCAACAAACAAATGGTAGATGGATAACTGACCAATCAGAGCGCGCTTTACTTTCGTTATGTTATATTTAGTTCGGTCTGTAATCATAAGAGAGATAAACAAAATCGGACGACCGCGTAGCGGGAGTCCGATTTGTTTAATCACGAGAATGATTACAGACCGAACTGGACGACAAGAAGTTCTGTTACCAATTAATCACGACTATAACAAATTTGTGATATTTTAGGCTTTTTTAAATCAAAACCCACGAAATTCCGAGGGTCTTTTGATCTTTTTTGCTAGCAGTGATAAAAAAAGCCATTTAAGCGCGCGCGTTATGGTGCTTACTGTCCATTACTTAGGCATGACGCGTACTGTCCTATTACATTGTCCTATTAGTGCTGAAATCAGGACAGTTGATAGCCAATCAGATTTGAGAATTTTGTTATAGTTATGATTAAAAAAGAAATTTAGGCATTGATACAGGCCTTATCTCATTAAAACTTGCCTTGATCTCGATCTTTGTCGGCTTAATTATCTTGTAGAAAGCAGAATAACAAAATAAGGCTTTAGATGGTGAAGCTGCTTCGGTCGAGCCGCCATAACACGCCGCGCGACTCGTGCTCTCAACAACTTAAAATGAATCAGTGGCTTTTGTCAAATTCACTAATATTTACAAAGTAGAAAGCTTCGGGCAGTCATTAATTGAGAAGTGCTTTTAACATACATGTAGGCTGTTTGCCCACAAGAGGTTCCCACAGAATTGCATGCGTTCTTATTAGGAAGTCACTGTTTAAACCGAGGTCAGACCGGAGGGTCGTGAAATTTCATTGGTTTGTCAACCTTATGTATTCGTTGAAGCAAAGTGGGAATTCAATGTTTGAGGTCCATTTCATTTGTTATGAGCATTATATAATTTTTATCAAGATGAAATAAAAAAAAAACAGAAAACCTTTATTTTTGTAGATTGCGAATCTGACAGAGTTTTCGACGCAAAAAAAATCAGAATTTTTTTTCTGTTGAAGAAAGAACTTTAGTCCCCCCAACTCTGAAGTACCAGCGGATACGTTTAAGATCCCATGCATGAGTTGTTTAAAGGCAGGTCATCATAAGAACTCAAAGGTGCAAAGAAGAAATATTGAGAAAAGCCTAGCTGTTATAAAGCCCAACGAGTTGCAGCCGTACGACGAACGGTGTCAGAAAAAAATATGGCAGTCGAAATTTTCATATCACACTGAAGTGGATTTTAAAAAACAGTATTAAGGTTTTAAAAACCAGATTTTATAAAATTCGAATTATAGGATACTACAAAATATAGAAAACCACTCATAATTTTCAGCTTCACTCTTAGTTACGAGAGTACGATCGTAGGTCTTTTTTGCCTTTATTTTATTTTTAGTATTAGAATAATGTACGACCAGGAAATATTTTGTCCAAAGAAGTCATGATATCTGATTGTACACTGTAAAGGAAACTTTCCCAAAAATCACTGGGTAATTCTTCTTCTGTAAATATTAAATGACTTTTACGTTTTAAAATTTTCTGCAATTGCTTCTTGAATACTAATATTTAACTTCGTCTGAGAATTCACAAATAGGGATAACCTCAGAATCTTAATTCAAGATACTAATTTGTATCACTTATTATTATTTGACGGAAAGGTCATTTTCCTAATAAAAAACAAAGTTAACATACTTTATGCATATTTTAAAGGCGCATCGTTAAGTTCCAGTCTGCCCCTTTCGCCTTAAATCCTTAATGTTAGAAAATAATCGGTCGTTAAAAAAATGAATAGCATTTCGAGGGTTGGAATAGAACGAAAGAAGATGTTAGTAAGCGTTAGTTTAAAACTGAAACAACTAGACTCATGTCTTCAAAACGAGTTACGTAACCGTTTGAAGGCTGCATTTAAATTGGTATCGAAATGGTGGTATATACGTTTGTAACGAAACTGTGTTTTATTGGTGTGAATGTGTTTGTGTTGGTAAGGGGGGGGGGGCGATTGTTTAAAGTCTGGTCGTTTTTGCTTGCAATTTCAATGTTAAGTGTTTAAGAGAATACCTATTAGAGTTAAGATATTCAATCAACTTAATGAAAATGATACAGTTAGCTGCTATAATAAAATTAGTACAAAATCCTTGAGGCATAATTTCTTGTCATTGCTGAAAAAGAGTGTAAATTACAAATGAAAATTCAAAATTTAGGAAGAAGCTTGACAGCACATGTCTACTTTCAAAATCAGTCTTGTTTATAAGATAACTGTGAGAATGGATCCATCAGAGAGTTTCCTCTTCTACGCGAAATTATTTTAAGGTAATTATTCTTACCGCTAGGTTTGAGAAGTCCGTAAAATTTAAGGATGCAGTATCTCGAAGATAAGCCCGTTTTTACCTACAATAGTTCCTCATAAAAGATACAAACTAGTTGTTGGTAAGTTTACGAAACTGATTAAGCCCGAAATCGATGCTAACACTGCATGGTATTTTTATGAAACAGCATGCTATCAAAGTTTACAAATAAAACTATTCAAATTCAACAGTTTCTGTTATCCCCCTCTTGCGTCAGTGGATGCAATGTTAATGTATTTTTTTAAAGAAGTGCTTGTCAAAGATACACGAATTTTCTGAAGACAGAAAAAAAGAAGAGTTAATTGAACTTAGGTAGCTAAACCTAATTTATTCTAACATAAAGGTGTTAAACGCGCAGTTGTAGTGTTAATCAATAAATTGAAATGAAAAGAAGGTGTTTTGCTTAAATCTTAAGTGAACCAGATTAAAAAAAAGTATTCTTAAAAATAAGCCAGGAAGTTTAAAAGTTACGTAATATGACAGGCGAAAACATATACGAATGCCACAGGTCAACATCAGTTTTTAAACACCCTAGGATTTGTTAAATTGGCGTCTGAGTGCCATCAACCCCGGACAGAAAAAAAAAACTGAAAACTTCTTTTATGAGTTTTTTTTCTCCGTGTGTTGTTTTGATTTGTTTTGACGCGATTTTTTAATCGAATCCGACACATGCATTATTTTAAAAGGAAAGAGATTAAAGTAGAAAAAGTAACTGAATGGATAATTCTAATCTTACCTCTCTACTAGGCAATTACTGGTAGGCAGGACCAATGTTGCAATGTCTGATCATTAGTGAGAGTAACTTTTTAAACAGAGTATACTTCCTTCATCCTATGGGCTGCATATGGTTATTTATTTTATCTTCCCCTAAATTGTAACAAAATGGCTGCAAAGAGGCAAATTCTGGTTGAATTCTGTATTGAAGCCTCGATTAATAATTTATGCTGAGTTAAAAGCAAGGACGAATCAGTGATTTGTGACTTTGCCTCCGGTTTCCATGGTAAATCAATCAGACTCTTTCATCAAAGTTGTTAGTAAATAAAAGCTAAATGTGGCACACAGCACGCAATAGAAGACATCTGTTTCAATTAGCGGCCCGTTGGAACGTGGCAAGCGGAATTTTTAAGTAACAGGAGGTTAAAGCTGTGTCCTGGGAGAAACATCCTGGGCGATTGACGACAAGACCCTGTCAAGTGACGATTCAAATGAATCCTCTTCAGAAAAAGTACTTTCCCTCTTTTACGATATGAAATTAAATATGGAACTTTGGTTTGGTCCCTTTCAGAAATCAGTAAGTGTACGTAATCTACTTTTTTAGAGGAAGAATCACTTTGAGGTTTATAAACCGACATTCTCTGAATTCTCTTGAAGTTAAGTTCGCATTCATTTTGTTTTTAGATATCAAACCAGTCCCTTTTTAGCAGGATTATGGTCGTACTAAGTGCGCCGGAGTACTTTATACAATTTTCATGTTAACAGCGTCGGTAAACAGATGCACGCCTGATTACCAGCGTGAATTCGAGACGCCTGTGATACCAATGGCGTGACTCGTTTTTTTTAAAATAGAGAGACTGATCCAGGATTAAAGCATCGCGTTTACGGCAAACAGCAAACGTGAATTTGTACCACGTGACCAATTTTTCCCCTTAATTATCGTTTACTGTTCATCATAACTAAGCGAAAATCAAAAGTCTGGCTGCCAGTGAACACAAAAAAACACCAGCGAAGTGCAAACTGGGGTAAAATAAGTGCGAGATGGAGCACGGATGACTTGATTGAGTATCGAACTGAACCAAAGCACAGACGGAGGGTATCAACCAGTTTTTTAGTTTATTTAGAAAACGCGATTCCTTGATAATATATTTCTCTGGAACAAGATGAATACCCTATGGTCTTCAGTCTTATTCCTAGCCTGCGAACAGCAGACGCATTTCCGGTCGTCGCTGCTCTTCCTCCGAAAATTTTCGAAGGGAGAGAAGCGACGACCGGAAAACGCGTCTGCTGTTCGCAGGCTATCTTATTCCTAGACGCATAATTTTTGTCACGTGATATACGTGATAAACGAAATGAAAAATTTTACAGAAATAATTAAGATGCTGATGCACTTTTGTCTTTGTATGTACGAAATCTTTTTATTCCTTTACATCTTCTATTCCTTTCTTTTCACAATGAACCATCTCTCTACCTAGTTTAAAAACCGTTAAGCTATCGTCAGGCTTAGCAAGTTTCTTTGAAAAAAGTGTGCATCAAAAAGCCCAGAAATCAAATTTTAAGACTAGTAGCACCGACCGTGATGCACACGAACTCGCAAACGCCCGAAAGAGCCGTCGAGGTGACGGCTAAAATTCAAGCTAAAAGAAAATATCATAACTAAAGACAGTCCTTGTATTAAAAGCCTAAACTCTATTGGAGTGATACTCATTAAAATTTTACCATAAGTAATGGCGAAACATTTAACTACACAGGCCTTGGGCGATCTATATTGATATGTTTAAAAAGCTGTTATCTGTGTTGTTGTTGTTGTTTTTTTTGTTTTTTTTTTTTTTAATAATCATTTAGTTTGTGGGAATGAGTTGCCACATAGCATCGTGACTGTACATTTAGACTTCAAGATTGCGCCATTGAACTACAACAACTAGAATTTGTCTTGTTTTTCTTTCTCTTGTTTAAGTCAGTCTTTAAGTCTTATAAGTTTCTTATGCTTTAACTAGAAATACGTGACTCGCAAACCCTCGCAACGTTTTTTTATGTTTTAATCAATAGCCTGATTTGCATGATGAAAGAAATTCTTAAGTCCAAGCGAGATGACGCAGCAATCGCGTTAACA
The DNA here is from genome assembly GCA_942486035.1 of Porites lobata. Taxonomy (NCBI): domain Eukaryota; kingdom Metazoa; phylum Cnidaria; class Anthozoa; order Scleractinia; family Poritidae; genus Porites; species Porites lobata. The sequence goes on along the minus strand of CALNXK010000214.1, from coordinate 662,044 downwards.
TAAATTCAATGTAATGAAAGAACAGAACGAGCGTTCCCTTAATATTTAAACGAGACTTGAGAGCATTTATTTTTTTAATAGGTTCCAGTAACTTCTTCCTTTGTCAACATCTAACTGATCTCACTGGCTAATCGTTTTTTTGTTGTTTTTTTTTGGTAATTTCCGCCTCAAAATGAAATGTAACAGATTCGAAACATCTACTTGTTATCAAAATCATGCATGTCCATACAAACTTTGCTTCAATGCAAGCTCGACAAAAGATATTGCGAGTACTTTTTTGAACGTTCTTGTTCCTTCAAAAAATCGTTCTTGATTCCCTGACTTACTCATTTTTTGGAACACTTTGAAAACTGAGTTTGAGCCCAAGGTTTTTGATCAGTTCCTTCCCTGGTACATTGCGAAGGAACTTAGAAAGATGGCAAACTAGCTATAAGCACGGCAGCAATCATAAATGAAAAAGATGTCTCAATGATTAGGCGGGAGGGATACAGTGGGAAAGAGAAGAAAATCTTGAATCTCAAACGGCTTGGAAACTATGTCCTCCGCTACACGCCCCTTGCATCCATCCTGTTAAGATAGAAGCATATCACATGCTTCTATTTAGCTTAATCTGACATACATATACGATAGAGGACCATAAAGAAGGCTTCCGATACAAGAGAAATTTGCAAAGCTAAGCAAAGTACTTCAAAGTTAAGGTTACTACTGTCATTGTTGGAAGCTTACGATATTCCCAATACATTTTAGTTTACTAAAAAAGTTCCAAGTGTTTGAAAACTGAAACAGGCGTCATCGTGGGCGCCATTTTTACAGCATAATTAAATCTCGGGCGTGAACCGTTTTCCACGGAAAGAGGCTCAATATTTTAAGAAAAGTCAAAAGATCTGAAAAGTTAAATTTCAAATAAATTATTTTGTACATCAATTGCCTATTTTTCACTTAATAATGAATGAAATCCCAAAATCTAACACAAAAAATATATTAGACGTTTGAGCGTGCTGGAAGCGGGCTTTCGACCTTCTGACTTATTTTGTATGCACGACGCGTGTCATATAAAGAAACTCTGTGCTGGCCTTTTTTTCCTCAGTCGATAGAGCGCCAGGCGCGTGTTCGGGAGTTCATTAGCTGGAATCCTGCCGAGGAATCCCGAGTGTCCCACTGCAATCGTGACATGAAAAGTATTGCATCTACATCTTTTTCATTTCTTTTTACTAACTGATTATCTAGAAGCGATTTTTTTTCACCAAAAAAATGAAAATTGACATTAACAATGCCCCCCTAAATGAGCAAATTTATCTCTGGCAACCTCAGCTTCTGGTGCAAATTGTTTTTCTGTAAACGTTAATTATGAAAGAGAACTTATGTTTTTCCTTGGAGATGTACTTTTTGTTTTGTACGTTTTGTTTTGCTTTTTTTCATCCTTGTTGATTGACTGCAGAATCATACGAGACGGCCATATCTTTTAAAGATATCAAGTAAAATCTATATTCCATACAAACGCAACTGCGCAAAGAACGATTTTAAATGAACATTACTTGTTTCCTTCCAAAGATAATTTTTGATGACTTCCACGTTGAAGTATTAGCACCTAAGCAGTCAAAACTATTTTTTACAATAAAAAGGGTTTTTTCATGGTAACACTGGCCTAGTTGCTCGAACGACAAGTGTTGCGGATTACTAGATCATACAAAAATTCTCTCTCAAAGTTCTGTTTTTTAGTCTGACTAAAAACTATAAATGTTTTATGACGGTAAGCTGGTACTCTTAAAACCCGAAATATCAACTTTGCCTCATTGTTTTGCACAAGATTTCAACAGTACCACGCAAATAAAGCTTTAAGATACTTCGTCAGGTCTTTGACAGTTTTTTTTTTTTTCAGTTTTGTGTGACTGCTCTGCTTCTGAAAAATTGCTTGCAAAAATAAATTATTGACAATGCTCAACTTGCACACAAGCAGAAGCAGTGTCGAATGTCAATCAGATTCACGGAAAAGCTCAACTTCGAATCACTGGTTTGCACAAAAAATCGACTACGACGCAATAAAGCTTTAAAGCAACTTCATTCATCTCTTTGCTGATTATTGCTATCATTCTTATGATTTAGTTCTTCCGTAAAGCGGCGTATCCATCTAAATGTCGTTTTTGCAGCCAGCCTCAGTTTCACTCAAAATGCGGGCTATAACTGCGCAAGATTAAACTTAATGGACAAACCTGTTGTTTCGCGATCAGTTTTCTTCTGCTTCGTTCAGATCTAATTCCTATCCAACTCACCAGAAAATAAAACTTTTAAAATGAGTTCTCTATATATAGCTTCCGGCCACTACCATGTACTTGATTTGAAATTCCAATTTGTAAATTGTAAATTACTGTTGTAAATTACTGTTTTCGATAAATAACACATAATTTAGCTCAAATCGATTCAAAGCCAATTCTGAAATTGTATTGAAATTCGGCCACCAGCCGCGGTAAACGCACCGGGTAATTAAGCTACCCTTTTAAAGATATCTCACGAAAAATTTACCCGTCGTTCGCATTTCAATCAAGCACCAATCTCTTCTTACATCACTTCACGAAACAAAAAATGACTGTTATCAAGCGCTCTCTTTACTAAAGTCAGTGATCCCAATGATTATCCGTTTATATCGATTTGTGTTTCGATTTCTGAACGAGAGGGATTAAGTCTCACACTCAAGTTATTGTCGAAGGATTTACAAAGATTACAATTTGAGTTTAGTTATAATCACAAGCTAAGTACATAGTTTAATTTGCCATAACGTTTTTAAAGCTATGGATGGTTTTCACTGCGACGTCATCAAACTGTAAAGGTTTTACGAATTCTTATTTATACTAAGTTGAAGATAAACAAAAAATAAATCTTTGTACAAGTTTCCATTTCCGTATCATGTTTCATTTCGAAAATACAGCAATTTGAACTTCCGAGTTTTCACAGTGCGTGACACCAAAATAGGAACGCTGTCTCGTTGAAAAAAAGTCTCTCCTCTTGATTTTCAGCAATATAACCACTTCAAGTATTACAAGATATGTTTATGCGTACGAACGCTAGTTCTCGAGTGAAAAGAAAGGGCTTTTTAGAAAAAGCGAACTCCAGATGTTTTTGTTGATTTTCGGCGACCATCTTAGTGCACCAGAACGGTGCACCAATATGGCGTCTCCATACAAAGCTCTACAAAGGTGCGTGAAACGTTTCGGCAAATAACTCAGAAACTGTGGGCCACAAAGACCTGAGACTTGGAAAAATTGTTTATATATTAGGCTTTTATAGCATGTCATTTTTTTGGCTTCTTCCACTGGACGGTTTCCAATTTAATTTTTTGTTGCGTGACAGTGAAAACGATCTAGATATTATATTCCACCGTTAAAGTCACAGGCACCCAAAGTCTTTGGAAGTTCGTTGGAATTTGAATTTTACAAGAGAAAGTATTAGAATAGACAAAATACGTACAACATTTCTCATTATAAGTACAACTCGAAATCTTAAACTCACCAAACAGCTTCGAAATGGTTCTAGATTGAACATACAGTAACAGAAACAACTCAGAAATCAAAGGTAAGTCATCTTTATTTCGAATCTTTTCAAAAAGTTGAATTCTCCTATAAAATTCAAATTCCAACTAACTCCCATAGAGTCTGGGTTGCCTGTGGTTATATTCAGTAATAATGAAAGATATTGCGGATCTTTTTGTGCTTCATAAGCCCTAACTAATCTGCATTTATAAACGAACTTCGTTTTTTTCAGTTTTTGCACTCACTAAAATATTGGTAAGCATAGTACTTCTGTCGATAGACAGGGGCACCCAACGACAATTTTCGGAAAATATCTGTTCGGAAGACGATTTGAGATCTAGAATTTTCGGAACATTTGTTGTAAAATTTTTTGCTTGCCTGCCTCTCCTAGGATTTTCGAACATCTAAAAAATGGTATAATTGCCCAATTTTTAACGGATTTTTTACTCTTAAAAGGTCACCTAGAATTTTCGGGAGCCTTTTTTCTGGCTGAAATTTTAGAAAAGGTAACTTTTAATCCCTATAGTTTTCGGATCACTAGACTTTCAGCTAGGAAATCCGAACAGATGAAAAATTTTTAGGGGATAAAAATATGCCTATATCTACCGTTTAAATACTAAAATACATTTAACAATGCTATGTTTAAGTGGTTTTGAATTATATTCTCGTTGGGTGCCCCTGGATAGATTTATTTCAACTGGTCTTTTGTGCAAAAGAATCATATATGGTTTTTATAGCGATCTAACACGCTTGGCTAAAACAGCCATTGTCAAACGGCACGATTTTGTGCTGCTTGAAGAGGAGTTTGTATCGATATGATAAATCCACTAAAAGTAGCTTCATCTGTGCGAATGTTTTTGGCTAAATGCAGAACTAATATGATGTAAAACTTGAAACGTCGGCCTGTTACGGCGTGTTCCGAAGTTAAACATGAGACCCAGTAGAGGAGTTTGTATAGATAAATATCCACTAAAAGAAACCTGATATGTGCAGCAAGTTATAAACACACTGGCACATAAATACTGTCAAATGTCTTCGGTTACGGGAAGCGATTGGCATTAGAACTGGTCTAAAACTTGTGTTCCGATTTTAACAGTGCTTGTCCGAAAAAGATCTTAAAAAATGGATTAATTATCATTAATAGAGGTTTTCTTACACCAAAAAATAGATTAGTATTTTTTCTTGTTTTACGGAAGCTATTACATGCAGGAGCGGGGGTAGGTACAGTTGACTCTCGATAACTCGAACCTCGCGTTAACTCGAACCAAAATCGATTTCCCCTGGATTTCCGTCATACAGTTACTGTAATGTTACCCTCGGTAACTCGAACCCTCGACGACTCGAATCTCCCGCTAACCAGAAGTAATTTTTGTTTCCCCACAGATCATTTCTATATAATTTTACCCTCGATAACTTGAATCATGTTTTGAGCCTTAAAATGTCGGGAAAAAAACAGTGTACTGGCGTCTGAAACATTGAATTTTGAATTTCCCATTGACGTGTTGTAGGCGTATAGTTTACTAGTGGAGCCTTATGTTGTTTGTCACAAATCTAACATGAAACAGCTTTACTTCTGAAAACAGTAAAACGCATGCTCTATTTAGGCAATGTTCTGTTACGTTACGTTCTGGTTTGTAATCTAGAAGTATCTTTCAATTTTCACTTGACATTGCTACAATTAAATGTGATTAAAATGTTCTCTGTGCAGTAAAAGCTGTTTTTTTTTCCTTACCTCCGGCTATTTTCCTCGATAAGTAGTTTCTTAGAAATCGATTTTGCGATAAATATTAGCGATAAAAAATCACGACGTTTCGACCTCTCCGAGGTCATTTTCAAGTGTATAAAAGTTCTCTAAATTAGCATAGATAAGTTAAAAGCAAGTTATAATAGATAAAAATGTGGTGAACGCTAAAATGTGATAAAATATGTAAAAATGTAAAAAGTGCTAAAAAAATATTTATAAAGTCAAAAAACAATGGAAATAAAACAATGTTAACAAGAACTACTCTAAACATTTTCCTCGAGCTCCCGATAACTCGAGCTTTTTTCGATTTCCCTTGGAGGTTCGAGTTATCAGCGGTCGACTGTAGCTTCATAATTCAGCGCAGGTTATAGTATCTTTGTTTTTAGAATTACCGAAACGAAACAGTAAACTTGTCTGATTCATCAAAGAGTTAAAGAGATGCTGGGTCTGTGTAATTTGTTCTATAGAGTGGGCCCACCCACTTAAATATTAAAACTTTACTTACGAAGGATGATCGAAGGTGAAAACCATTATTAGCTCGTATTTAGAACTCCAAACAGTTACGCAGTGAAACGGGATCTGGTGGTGAATTAGTTTACACTCTTTACACTCATCGATTGTATAAGAATATCAATAAGCCAGTATTTGAGCTTTGCATTTGCAATGTTGTCATATCTGAAAATCTAATTGTTTCTATGAAAAAGTTAAATAATGAGGCTTCTTTTTATCATGACTAATCTTGACGTAAACCATTAAGTCAGTCCTTATTTTACTTTTTAATCACAGTCCCACCAAGTTCTGGTCACTATCCCACCATCCCAAAGAGAAAAGTTGAATAAAAGACTCCATACAGACTGACCAAGTATCAAGATGAACGACTCAATTTTTTTCTCAAATAAAGACGCTAAGCTTGGAGAAATCAACGATGCTAATGAACTTTTTCTCCATGAATATGAATTACGCTTTAACCTACGTTGATAAGAACTCTTTTTTATACTGTTCTCTTTACATACATAACCGAAAACAATTACAGGCATGATTATTTGGATGATATTTTTAAGGCGGTGATTGAATGCGAACATAATACTTGACCAGCTATTTCCATTAGGCGAAAAGCCTTCACACCTTGCATATAACCCCTTTTGATTGAACAACTCTTTCTCCAATAGTGAGCCTGCACTGGCCAAGTAACGTCAGATATTAAATTGAGATACAATAGGGCTCATTTCTCCTTTTATTGCGACAATAAAAAGGTTCTTTTTACTTTATCAGTATTTTTTCAGATGGCTTTCGGAGACATTTTCACACTCACTCGTTTGGTCCAAGACATTTTATGACTGAGACGAACGTTTACCGCGGTAAAATGTTGCAATTTATTTTTGAAACATATCTTGGCTGCCTCTTTATACATCGTTTAAGCTTCCGTGCCCAAGAAGTGCCCAAATGTTTCATAACCTAGTCCCAGAATGCTTGTCATCGCAATTTTACCCCAAACAAACCAATACAGTATTTTCACAATTTTAGTCATCTTTGTTTTATCATACGACGCGAAAACGTTTCCATACGAAAAGGTGGCTATATTTTTAAAGCGGCAATAAACCACATGTTCCCCATTAACGATTGTGGCAAAAGTATGGGAAATTTCCATCTTCGCAGTAAAAGGAGTAATCAACACTCAATGCAATTATCGTCAAGGGCTTGATATAGTGCAAGGAGAAAAGAAAAGAAAAATATTTTGCTGATACAGCTGGAGTACTTTTTCTAAATGTACATATTATCTTACCTAAATATAACTGTCACTTCCATTTAACAATTAGTTCATGCGTCAGCGTGCGCATGTCGAGATATTAAGCACTTGGGAAGTTTGGAGAGCACGAAAGAGGCGTAAGAGTTGCTCGAGGCACAGCCGAGAGCAAGTCTAGCCTCCTGAGTGCTCTCCAAACTTCCCAAGTGCTCAATATCTTGACATACGCACAGCTGAAGCATGAACTAATTATTTTATAACATTATCAAAGCGATCAATGCAGCAGCTTAAACTAATATTTATCATATTGTAGCGCACGCTTAAAGCAGTACGCGTCAATGTCTGCGTGACTATATTTTTTACCTCACAGTTATCTTTTCGTCTTCAAACTGAGAGAGAGTTTACTCAAGTCGCTGAAGATAACATCAAAAGAGATTGTAAAATTGATATTGAGTTTCCCGAAAACAATTAATTCACCGAAAAATTCTTTTTGAAAGAAATAACTTTGCAAAGAATGATTTCCACATGCCACAGCCCGCACAGCTCGAGGAGATGACAACAACAACAACACTCACCTCTTTTCCCTGCTATCGGTTGACAAATTCAAAAGAGTTCTCTTTATAAAGCACATGGTTAACGCCTGATAGTGTACTGTTGAGTTATGGATGCACTTGGGAGACTTCTTGGGAGGATTTCTAAGCTCACAAAAACTCGAGGAATACTTTATTGATGTCATCAGCGTGCTCAATGGGAATATGAAGCACGCTCGCGCTATTGAATTTGATTAGGCGAATATTCTAGCTATGTTATAATATACACTTAATGTCAGATCCCGAGGGAAACAGTTAGTTTTGTTTTCCCAAGAGTCCTGATGTTTCCCGAGACGAAGTCGAGGGAAACATCAGGACTCGAGGGAAAACAAAACTAACTGGTTTCCCGCGGGGACCTGACATTAAGTGTTTTGTTATATTTCTAGACTTTCACTTCAACAGCAACAAGAGAATAACCGGAGCGAACCCAAACAGTCGACTCGGGGGAGTAGATATAAATGCAAATTTTGCATTTAAGTATGTCTACAGATGGACGACAAACTTTCGCAATTAATCATCTCAGTGAAAAGTAAAATTAGTAAAAAAATACTATGCATATATATATACTGATACAAATCTCGCAGTTAACCATTGTCATTAATTGCGAAATTTCTCTCTGTTTATAGTGAGAAACACAAATCTCGTAGTTAACCATTTTTCATTAACTGCGAAATGTCTCTGTTTATATGAAGGAACAGACATCTCTCAGGTAACCATTTTTGTTAACTGCGAAATGTCTCTCTGTTTATGTGAAGAAACACAAATCTCGTAGTTAACTACTTTTCATTAACTGCGAAATGTCTCTGTTTATATGAAGGAACAGAAATCTCGCAGGTAACCATTTTCTGGGTTACTATAGCTGACAAAGATCGATATAAAGACCGGCGAATACCGTCTTGGGTGAATCGATCCGTGTAAACTTCATGTCCTGTCAAAACCAAACCACAGTCATTCGAAAACATTGCGTACATTTTGAAAGCAATGCAATTGCTGAAAATTCATCACGCAAAACAAAATGGTTCAAGAATCACGTTTCGAATCTGTTGATGTCACCCTTCATTCACCTAGGTCACGTTGAAATAAAAAATTTGTTCACGTGGACATGTCGGTTCAATTTCCTCCGTCTTCTCTAGTCTGGTCTTTCGAGCCTAGTGGAAAACGATTTTAATGAAAAAAATTTAAAATCGTGATTTTCATCACTAATAAAAAATTTTTAAATCATGATTCATCAGAAATAAATCGCCTAATCATGCTTCACGTAACTAAAAAGTGTTGGAGACCCTTTCCACTGACAAAAGACTTGAGAGGGAGATGTCCGAAATTCCAGGTGAGCGGGGCAAAGCATTCCTGAAAATGACTGGGCTTTTCTGACTTCTTTACCACCAAAAAAATCCTTTGTAAGTTGAAACAAATGAATTCTTGAACTGGGGACAAGCAATTTTCACCAGCCATTGTCTGGCAATTATCAACAGCAACATCGGCGGGGCCGCTTCATTTTTTCATTAGATTCTCAAAGAGATCGGTAGTGTGTCATAATGGGTCTCATTATGGCTCTTCTAGATATTTAATTTACTATTGATTTACTATCAGATTCCCTGTTTGAAGTCTACTTATACGTACGTAAGTTTAACCATTAAACTAACTTGATTTGGAAAGCAAAAAGAGGAAAAACTCGAGGTTCACAAATTGCTTAGCGCGCATGCATAAGTCCTATTGAGCTGCTAAGAACAAAATCTTTATTTACGCACGCCCGAAGAAAGATTTTCTTCATGAAGACGTGTTCAGCTGTGTATTTCGTTTCTTTTCCTAAGTACTAAGTACCCATAAATCGATGGCCATGATACTGAAGCTTTCTAGCATTTTTGGAGTTGAGCTTGTTGCCACTCATCCAACAGCAAAAACGGGAAAAATGTTTCGCAAATAACAGAGCCTGACAGACTGA
>CALNXK010000214.1:640000-647500 GCA_942486035.1 Porites lobata | reverse complement strand
CGAGCAAGAGTTCTCGATCAAGTTACATGTACAAGGCGTTTAAGTTGTTATTGTTTACTAGTTGACCTTTTGGAATGTTTGACCTTCGCACGTGTTTGATGATTCAAGGTTTATATGCCTTCTTACTTCAGGCGTCAACAGTAAGTGTGTATCACACGCCTTTCCCTTCTCTAAGTGGCCAAAATATTCCTCCTGAAAGCCATAAATTAAAATCTTGTCTGAGCAAACAGCGACAATTGTAGGCCGCGAAATTTGCGCGCTCCTAACGTGGCTCAAACCCTGAGACAGATTACGCTTCAGGGCATTGGATTCCATGAGTGAAAAACAAGGAGAATGATATTTTAGCGGCGGAAAAAACTGATTCACCCACGTGGACTGGTCATCTCTGACGTTTTTCATTTGTCGTAAATATGAAGGTCAAACTTTCTGATCTAGGATAGGTGTGCATAGCGAAAGTTCTTGAAAACTGACAGCCACCTAAATCCCTCAAAACGGAAAACCCTAATTTAAGGGAAAGCCGATGACAAAAACCTGTAAGTGTAAACTGGCTTTTTAAATTTCTTTCTCGGTAAAGACATTCATAAAGCGTCGCCGAAATTCTAGAGTAAGCCTCGTCAATTAAGTCATTTTGTATGGGTAATCACCAGCCTAGTCCCCAGGCGTTTTCGGCTCGGTCATTCCTGGACTCTACCATGAGCTGTGACGTCACCGAGAGATACCCGCCGAGAACGCGTTCCATCGCCCGCTCTCACCCAGACTTCGCGCGGACAACGGATCAAGAGAGAACGCCTCGGGACTACCACATGTTAGTTCCATGCATTTAAAGGTATAGCTCAGACGTTTTGAGAGCGGCTTAGGTCCAGGTGTTTTTTAGCAAACCCATTAAAGGACTGTCAATGTAGTAGCAAAAAGGACATCCTGTTCAGGAAAGGACTGATTCCCTCCAAAACAACACCCTTACCTGCACCCATCGTTGTGGTTGTTAAGGTCTTCTTAGATGCAAAACCCACAGGCCGACAGTATGGTAATCGACCCAACAATCACGAGGCTTAAAATGTTTGTCAGTTAGCTTCTACGTCAAAAGAGACAGTGAAGGATCATAAGTACAATTAAAAGTAAATTCTTTACTAGTTATTTTGTCATTGAAGATTTCTTGTAGTTTCACACGAATTACAAGTCAAAGGACATTGTGATTTGATATTCGGGTAAACGTTGCAAAAGAGTCGAAACTCTTGACATTTGCCGGGATCTATGTCTTCACAAGCTACAAAGAAAAGAAGAGGATGTAGTTAATCTATTTAATTCGCGTTTGAGATGTTTTTTTTCCTTAATCATAACAATAACAAAATTCTTAAATCTGACTGGCTATCAACTGTCCCGATTTTAGCACTCAGTACGGGTCATGATACCTGAGTATTGGACAGCCCCATCGCTCGCACTTGAATGGTTTTTTTGGTTGTTTTTCTATAGTTGTTGTTGCTGTTATTGTTTGTTTGTTTATTTTTTTTTTCACTGCTAGCAAAAATCTCTGGGAGTTTCTTGTGTTTTACTTTTACAAAAAAGTAAAAAATATCACAAATTTTGTTATACCGATAACTAAGTAACCCTCACTTTCAAAATGAGGCCAAGTGCACAACCTTTCTTGTGGAATTGAGTTTTACTTGTATGAGAATGAAAAATCATTTCCATATCAAAGGCTGAGCACTTAACCTCGTTTTGATACTGAGGCCCGGAAGAACTCGGAAATGGCGTATTGGAAACGGACTTCTTGTCGTCCAATTTGGTCTATAATCATGCAAGCTTGGATTGAACATACCGGATTCCTGCTATGCGGTCGCCCTTATGATTACACGTAATCACTGCTGTATGATAACAGACCGAATTGGACTCCGGACATTAGGGCTCAAAAATATAGACCATAATATCAGCATTTATATTTTTTGCAATAATCTTTGTTCATTTTTCTATATGCTAATGAAGAAAATTTACTTTAAAATCAAACAATTTTCAGGGGGTAATGACCTTTACGTAGTAACGACCGTCCTTAAAAATCACTTCATTAAAACGAAGGGGTGACACACTCCGTACAAAAATCAATGAACACTTGCTTTTACGTTTATACATGGTTATTAATTTACCTGGAGACGACTGGCCCAAATTAATCCTATAAACGTAGTTCACGTTTTCTTCTCCTGCACAGCTTGAGAAGGAGGCATCGCATGGGAGAAAATTTTGACCAAAACAAGAATTTGATTTTCCACCAGAATCGTATGCCACATCCGGGTTCTCTCCTGTCCAACACTCGCCAAAGAACTGAATACCAAAATATGTGTAGCCAGCGGCAGCAGTTACGTTAGCGCACTCGCACACCAACCTGCGAGCGGAACGAATCAAAAACTGATTTTTGCAAAGCGGTGAGAGGACTCACCTCAGTGTGGCAGGGGTTCGTCCCGAAGGTGACATCATTTGTTGCCGGGTTGAGTCAAGAGCCGAGTTGAGTAAAGCCTTTCTCGTCTTAGGTTATTTATAGAAATGATTTTCGCCGAAACTTTGTCACGCCCTATTGGTAATAACCAATCAGAGCACAGCTATGCTCATGCTCCGATTTACATATGCTTTTACGCGTTCTGAAGAAATCTTTGACATCAGCAATGGCAGAAAGCATGGAGAAATTATCGGATTCATTAATCGGCCCCTGGTTGAGTTTATTTTTCCATGAAATGTGGTTTAACAACTGTATTACAATCGTAACTATTGTTAGTTACGCGGACTGAAATTATAGGTACCTTTAATTATAGAAATGACTTATTAGTGCACTCACGTTTCAAGGAACTCGTTCCAGTTTTCCCAGTTGATTATTTTTCTTTTGTTTAGTAATAACTGTGGAAAAGGTCGACTTCCGTGATCCTCAAAACATCCAATCTTCTCGTAGGAAATCCAACATGCTTCAGCATCTGCTAAAACAGAAATTTAGTAAATCCATGTTCCTGACCTTTTCAAGCTTAGTGAGAGCAATGTCAGCTTAATTTATGATTGCACTGGGCAGAAGAAATTACAAAATTTAGAGCGATGTCAAATTTCTTTATAACATAACACATCTCTCTTAATTTTCCTTAAACTGTCGGTTTCAGACAAAAAACCAACATAATAATACACTGAAGTTCAGCGGCACAATTTCTTTACAGTTTTTCTAACTTAGATCCAACCTTGGTCAAAACCTTTTACGGACACATGGCAAATGTACCTATTTTTTTCTGTAGTCCTGGTGAAAAAGGGAAACCGTCGTCAACTAAATGCCAGTGTTCCCCCCTCACCTTATCCAATGTTGTCTAGGGTAACACGAGAATTATACACGTTGGTTTTTAGACCAAAACAACTTTGAAAAGGGGGTGGAGAGGGGTCTTACTTTTTCTGTTTAGAGGAGATGGTAGTTATAGAATAGACGGAACTGTCTTAATAGTTTTGTCCGAGTTTGTCCCTCAGAGCACTCTAATTTTGCTCAATCGACAAAAAATAAGCTAGTTCACACAATGGCAATAGCGGCGATCAAGATGAAATTCGGCGCCTTAAACTTAATCAAGATTTACTCCATAACAGTTCTATCGCCAAACACGTTTGTATCATCGAATAGTAATGGCAAACACAGTATACACAGTAGAAATATTCAAATTGACCGTTAGTTTAATCCAAATCTCCGCTTCTGTGCATCACATTTTGTTTTAAATTACATGACTTTCCTAATTTAAACGTATAAAGGTACTCTTTCCGGCTGGTTTATACCTCTGAACCTATAACTACAATTAGAATTTCTACCCGCAGCTCAGACAAATTTGGCTTGTGGTTTTGTGCACTGTAGCGACTCTGATAAACTACAGTACACCAAGCTAATTAACCACCTACTGTTCGTTTGGCTCGTTTCAATCCACCGCCGAACTAAACGAGGTGAAACGAGCGGCTAAATTATAGACTAAGCAATCGGCAGCGGAGGCAGAACGAGCCAAAGGCATGCGCACGGAGCCTTCGATGGAATATATAGATCTAATTAAGACGACGCATACATATATACCGTTTTCAGTCTCCCACCATTTCTCCATTCCAACGCCAAGACACAAATACAAGAACCTAAGAACCTCTGCTTTACCTCCACTGCCAACGAGCCGCGAAAATTAGTTTGATCATCCACACTGTACTGAGACGTCGCGCTGAATAACAGTAAGCAGGTCCCAGGCTTTCAGATAGTAGAACGGGGGAAAAAACTGATTGAGGTGGAAACAAAAAACGAGTGGAGCTCTAGCCTGAATTTCATCCTATTAATTCGAGTCGTTATTGCTCCCTAAGTAACGTCGTTACCGAAGGAGTAATAACAACTCGAAGTAATCGGATGAAATTCAGGCTAGTGGACCTCGGGTTTTTCCTCGTTTTCGTTTTCCGCTTCCCAGGTACGATTAACTCGCTCCCCACTATCTGAACGACTATAGAACAGGCTAGTTAACAGTCTGCTGCTAATATTTTCAAGTGACGCGGATTACACAAAAGGCTTCAGTACACAAAGCAATAGACAGAACTGATCGCATAAATATCAGGAAATGAACATGAATACGTCTCCTTTTTAAAGCCCTGTAAAACGGTCGCAGTGATTGTTATAAGCATTCTCATGGATCACATAAACACTTTTTCTTTGCCCTTCAACAGTCTTACAAATAATCGCGCTTGATCTCCTATTTTTCGTCCTTCATTATCAGAAATGCAAAATGGCTTAATATCAATCAGTCAATTATTCAAGACGATATTCCAGAATAACTAAATTAAACGGTCATTGAGAGTCAGATCAAGATTGAGCTTATAATGCATCAAATGTGAAAAATCTCTTCTGAAATAAACCAGTCAGTACCTGATACTTTTTCACTGCCAAAAATGATCACCAAAGTCATCCAGACTTCAACCATTAAGACCAACTTGTCCATTGAGAAAACAAACAGCTTTGAGAGCAAAGAAGATAGTCAATTTTAGGTATCAAAAATGAAAACACTTTGTAGAAGGTTTCTTTTCGACTAACTTTCCGAGTCTTTAGCTTCCACGCTAACGCTAGCGGATGCCCTCTCTTTCCGCACTGGTACCAATGCTATAATATGAACTGTTCGTGATAAACTAGGATAAGACTTTTAGCTTATAATAGTGATACATGACGTTTTGTATGTTTGCAAATTGGAAAGAGAAGGATTTTTTTCAAAGCGTTGTGATAACGTCCTGTAGCCTTTCTTCAAGATGTAAATAGCATTGTTGTTCGTACAGAGAAATATCCTTCCTCTATAGATAGCAAAACTGTCTCAATTTAAATTTGAATTTAAATTAAGCTGTGTCCGTAAACAGATTGGCTTTATTTGACCAGTTTATTGGATTACACAAAGACGTCGTCGTCTTATTTTGAATGTTTTATTAGTTATATTTCTCTAGGTTGGTACTGACAACTAAATTAAATTTGCTCAGTGTGCGCGTGCCCGTGGTAGGAAATGCGTCACTTTCGCTGCATGTAACAATTTAATTAGGAAAAATTGTTTTTTGTTAAGTACATGTATTCCCTGAGTTTAAAATAAGTTTCAAGAATAAAGAAAAACAGTGTGAAAAAAAAACAAGACGTTACTCAGGTAGATGGATTATTCAGTCTTGCTAACTAAAGAAAGAAACAGATGTTACTCCCTTTGTGAATAGAAAAGATTTCATTGCCTGTTTCGTGGGGGCCGTATTTCGACACATATATGCCTGTGCAAACTTTAAAATCTTTCTTTCTACTATCAATACAGACATTGCTGGCAAGGATGACAGGCACACAGAGTTTCTAAATTGTCATTTCTTCGGACGCGGGAAATAACAGACAAATTCTTGACAACAACAGGAAACCGTTAAGCATCAAGTTTGCCAAAAAAGAAGAGCACTGAACTCAGGCTCTTCACACCAAATTTTTAACCAGAGTCTGAGAATAAAGGGCCACACTGACGGCGGGGCTGCAAAAAAGTACACAGAACTTTCAACTGAAACAAATTATTATAGTCAATTGTAGCAAAGCCTGAGTGTTGAAAATTATGGAGACTGATCATGGAACGCTCCTGAACGCCGGAAAGGCTGCCCAATTCAGTAACCTGCCGATTTTAAATACTCGTAGAGTCTCAAGTGTGGGCAGAGTGCAGTGAGAGTAAATACATACTCGACTGGATTTTTAAACGTGAAGGCATTGAAAATTACATTTGACCAACACCCCCCACCCCAAAAAACCTGAAATCACGCTGAGAAAGAAAAGAAAAAGGAAAGGAAGGGGAAATTACTATTGTTAGTAGCTGTTTTTTTTTCTTTCTTTTTTTTTTTCATTGCTATCATGATTAAAAATAGATTTTGAACGTTTTCCAAATCCAGTCACATGAAGTCTTCAACAGAGTGAAAGTTTTCTCGATAAGGACTATATTCTTCGTCTGTTGTTTCCGGCAGAGATTGTTGTACAAGGCAGTTCATCAACACGGTACTTAAGAGAAAGTTTTTTTTCCGATTGTCGATCATACTAAATTCTTGACGAACTGAGTGAGTCGCTTGTAAAAAAAAATGTGGCTTGTCTTAATTTCAATTCTTCAGATTCTTATTTAATTAAAAGTAAAGTTTGAATTGTTAACCTTTATATTGTTATTATTAGTTGATAGTTTTTGGACTTTTCTGCTAATTATGACTAAACAGTGAGTGAGATACTCGATTTGACAGCGCGATGAAGCCGGCAATGACATGATTTGGCCCGCAAAGTAACATAAAAACTGAGGAAATTAAAGTTTCTTTCCGGCGGCGCCATAAATTATATCAAGAGCTTTATCGGTGCTTTATCTGTCTGACAAGAAATTTTTTAAAAGAAACGGCAATTACAATGACAGGAAGTCCTCCTCGAAGGAGATAATTAATGATTTTTTTTCCTTATCCAAACTAAAACTTTTTTCACCCATCTGGAGGCAGTTGCCGGTTGAACTGATCTGCGCTGACTGAATGGAACGCTATCTTCTAGATCAACGTGTCTGCCTTGAAAGGTGAGCATAACCACTCGACGCCTTCTAAAAACTTTTCAGCATAGTTAGAAATTGAATGAATCATATCTTCGTGACGTGCGTAAATTTAAGAGAAAACATTTACCAAACACAAGTGTTTCACTCGAGATAAAATACCGCCTTTTAAATTAGCCTGTTCAAGGCGTTCAGATAGTAGAGCGCGGTCGAAAGATTGACGAGAAAAAATAAACGGTATAGACCACTCTCCCCTCGTTTTTTCCCCTCGCCGTGGTTTCCTCCACGTACGATTAAACTCGCTCCCCATCATCCGAACACCGCGCTCTACTATCTGAACGCATGGAACAGGTTATTTTAAAATCTGATTTGGCGAAAAGCACATGCTAAATACAAGTGTACTTGCGTGTCTGTCCGTGCTACCCGTTCTTGTCAGTGAGTCCGAATCCAAAGAAACGGTACATTCTGA
>CALNXK010000214.1:550000-632500 GCA_942486035.1 Porites lobata | reverse complement strand
AAGATAGTCAATTTTAGGTATAAAAAATGAAATCACTTTGTAGAAGGTTTCTTTTCGACTAACTTAGACTTGCTCACAAGTCGAGCTTTTGAGCGCGTAGCGCGACAGTGAGCGCGAAGCGAGATCGTACGAGCACGAAGCGCGAGCGAGCGAAAGCTCGTCGTTCGTGCCGGGTCCTACCACACCAGACCAGAAAACCAAGCGAACGACTTTGAGAAAGTCTACGACTAACTCTCCGAGTCTTTCGCTTCCACGCTAACGCGAGCGGATGCCCTTTCTTTCCGCACTGGTACCAGAGGTATAATATGAACTGTTCGTGATAAGCTAGGATAAGACTTTTAGCTTATAATGATACATGACGTTATTGTATGTGTGCAAATTGGAAAGACAAGGATTATTTCAAAGCGTTGTGATAACGTGTCCTATGGCCTTTCTTCAAGATATAAATAGCATTGTTGTTCGTACAGGGAAATATCCTCCCTCTATAGATAACAAAACTGTCTCAATATTAAATTAAAGTAAGCTGTGTCCGAAAACAGATTATTTGAGCAATATTATTAGATGAGGCAAAACGACGTCGTCTTATTTTGACTGTTTTATTAAATTATATTTCTCTAGGTTGGTACTGACAACTAAATTAAATTTGCTCAGTGTTCGCGTGCCCGTGGTAGGAAATGAGTCACTATAGCTACATGTAACCATTTTAGCAATTTAATTATTAGGTAAAATTGTTTAAGTTATATACATTTATTAGCTGAGTCTAAAATGAGTTTCAAGAACAAAGAAAACCTTTTTGAAAAAAAAAACAAAAAGAAGTTACTCAGATAGATTCAGTCTTGTTAACTAAAGAAAGAAACAGATGTTACCCCTTTTGTGAATACTGAGAGATTTCATTACCTTGGCTTGTTACGTTCGCTGAACACGGGGATCATTTCGAGAAATATCTGTTCAAATCTAAAATCGTTCTTTCTACTATCAATATAGACATTGCCGGCAAGGATGACAGGCACACGGAGTTTCTAAATTGTCATTTCTTCGGAAATAACGGATAAATTCTTGATTACAACAACAGGAAACCGTTAAGCTTAGTTTGCCAAAGGAGAAGAGCACTGATCTGATCTGATCGCAGGCTCTTCAGAGTAGATTTTTCCAGAGTCTGATAATAAGAGACCGCACTGACAGCAGTGGCTGCGAAAAAAACACACATAACTCTATACTGACACAAATTATTATTAATATAAGCCAAGTTAGCAAAGGCTCAGTGTTGCAAATTATGAAGACTGGTCAAACGCCGGAAAGGCTGTACAATTTAAAAATTGTGCCAATTGTTAATACTCGTAGAGTCTCAAGTGTGAGTACATACCCGACTGAGTTTTTTAAACGTGATAAGGACTATTAATAATCTTCGTCCGATGTTTCAGAGATTGTTATACAAGGCAGTTTATCAACACGGTGCACACTTAAGAGAAAGTTTTTTTGCCGATTGTCGGTAGTACTGACTTCTTGATGCACTGAGTGAGTCACTTGTAGAAAAAATTGTGGCTTGTCTTAGTTTCAACTAACCTTCAGATTGTTATGTAATAAAAGTAAAGTTTGAAATGTTAACCTTTCTATAGTTATCAATTAGTTGATAGATTTGGACTTTTCTGCTAAGTATGACTAAAAAGTGAGTGAGATACTCGATTTGACAGCATGACGTGATTTGGCCTGCAAAGAAACATAAAAAGTGACAAAATTGAAGTTTCTTTCCGGCGGCGCCATAAATTATATCAAGAGCTTTATCAGTCTGACAAGAAATTTTTTAAAAGAAACGGCAATTACAATGACAGGAAGTCTTCCTCGAAGGAGATAACTAAAGATTTTTTTCCTTTTACTGATCCACCCCAAAACTTTGTTCACCCATCTGGAGGCAGTCGCCGGTTGAATTGATCCTCTCAGAAGAGATCAAGGTGTCTGCCTTGAAAGGTGAACATAACCACTCGACGCCTTCTAAAAACATTTCAGCGTTTAGAAATTGAATGAATCATATCTTTGACGTACGTAAATTCAAGCGACATTTGCAGTACCAAACACAAGTGTTCCATTTAAGAAAAAATACCGGGTAAGTCCTTTTAAAATCATTTAGCTAAAAGCACTTGCAAAACAAACTTGCGTGTCTGTCCGTGAAACTTTCTTGTCAGTGAATCCAAATCCAAAGAAACGATGCATTCGTTTATATAAGGGCCGTCCTGTTATGAAAAAAGGCATTGCTTATATTTTGGCAAAAATAATGGTGAATCTTTGAACGTGGATTCGTTTGAGTATATACCTAATTCATCTAGCTTCATCTCGTTTTAATTTGGTTCTTATTTCCCTTAATCGAAACGAGGTTTCATGACATTTACCTTTCATAACAGTCCCAAATTATACAACCAACACACCTTGACGCGTTGCCTGCAGTTTAGTGTAAAATCATTTACCATGCTCAGTGCACTGTGGGTGCAGGTAACATTGTTTGTTTGTTATGCACCTTATTATCGCCGTAGTTCCAGAACATTATTTTTATATAGGCAATTGTTTGCGTGTCATGTGGTAGGCTCTCGGCCAATGAAAAGAAAAATTTGCTTCGAATGATAATGATGAAAGATCAGCTAGCAAGATGACAACAAATATGGTGAAAAAGCGTGTGCGTGAAAGAAGTAAATTGCAACCTTATCCCCTAGGGCTTTCCCTTAAAAAATGGAAGGGACCTTGCCTAGTCCCTAGGCCTCATTATTCCGCGCGGCCAAAGCGTTTCGGTTCACGTGCATACGTTACTGAAGTGAATTGACCGAGAAGGCCTGGGAAAACGCCGTACAAGGACTAGGCAAGTAGAGGCCATGGGTTGAAAGTCCTGCGTTGGGTTGAGGTTGGGTTAATTGATATCAAACTGAAGTTTGGTGCCGAGCCTTGTGCCGCACATTTATTTGTAAGTAACAAGGCTACAAATTGACGTCGTTTAATTTGCTGCCTCGTACACTGCAGTTGTCGTCGGCACTTTAGTCATCTAAAATCTCCAAAAATGAAAGTAAAAATACGAATAAAAAACTGCGCTTTATGAATTTTTATTTACTTGCCAAAAACAATATTAACATAAATAACAGCTAGGTGTTTATAAGGGCCGTTCTGTTATGAGAAAAAAAATGACACCCCTTATAATTTAATATTAAAAGTCGACATCAGGTCCAAGTTCTGAGAACTAGCCTTTCTTCCTCCGAAAACTTACTTATGATTGTAAAATTTATTCTGCAGCTCTACTCTGTTCTTCAATGCTGCTCCAGCTTCTAAGAACTGGCTCTTTCGTTGTCGTTAACCAGGTTGATCGATCGTCTATTCCTTGTGGATGAACGAAAATACGATGATGTCATACATCATAAAGCGCACGCTTTGTAAGCAACGCCATTTGAAAAGCGATTTGAACACGCTACGTGTGGATGTGTAATTTTTCGAAAACGGAGGAAAACATTTCCGTTTTCCAAAATATTTGGATACGTGTAGACTAGGCCAATGTTTGCTCTAAGAAAAGCACGCTTGGGTAATTGATGGAAATTAAATTATTGAAAAAATGCGTCGATTCGTTCTGTCACGCTGATTTTGTCCCAGTTTGGAGTATGTTTAAAAGTCATGATGATTGATCAAATAGACTACATGCTCTTTGGAAAGAGATTAATTTTGAAAGATGAACAGTTAAGCTACTTGTAACTCTTGAAATGCAAAAAAAAACACAGTTGCACCAACAGAAAAACACAACCAATTTTACTGACTTACGGGACAACTGAACGGTAAATCTCCTCTTACTAGTTTAGATATTATCGAATCTAGTCAGTTGTTCTCTGATGTTCGTGTACCATTACTAGCGGTATCTATTTTAGTTACCCTTTCAACGGAATCTGCAAGTCACATCAAGCCCACAAAATATTACTGTCTTCACTTACGTCTGCAGAATCCGCAAAGCTTAACGAATCCTCCAACCACGGGTATAAGCCTATTATTGAAAACATACGGCGGTATTCAAATGCATACTTGACTGATCATCCTTGATATTTTAACAAGACTTTACCGCAGTTGATCCAATTTAAGGAATCACAAACGATTCGTCCATCACGTACGCACAATTTTGTGGTATGCTCTTCCCAAATTATTTTATTCATAATAACCTTCCGTAGAGGGATAAACTTCAACCACGGGCGCGACAGTGGTCCATAGGTACCGGACATACAGTGTATCTTACTACAGTCGAACTTTGCGGGTCCTTATACGGATTCCTCACTAAAGCACAGACCTACGTATCTGCATTACAGAGGTGTTTGTATTATGTTGGTACAGGTGCGGATGTAGGAATGGTATAAGGTTTCGTATCCTCTCTACCGACAGAGCTGTCAGAGAGAGGTTTCGGTAAGCACAAGTCGATTAGTGTTGCAGTCCGTTGTTATTGTAAAAACGAGGATATTTTTCTTTAATAAAGGATTAAATTAACAGCAAAAACCATGGACGAAGATCCTGCTAGTTGCAAACGTTGGATCTCTAGAAAAGAGATCAAATCAGCCAAAATATAACGAACCAAGAACGAGAAGTCCAGCTAAGTCCAAAGACTACTGCAAAGTTGATTTGAAACAACGTGTATTGTTTTTTATAACAGTATTTCGGTATGGCCAGCCAAAATATTGTTATAAAAAACAATACACGTTGTTTTAAATCGGCTTTGCAGTAGTCTTTGGACTTCTCGTTCTTGATATTTTTCATCCTTTTTTTGCAATTCATTCCTGTGTCTTCGCCCATAGCAACAATCAATGCAACCGCCAAAAGAGTGGTTTCGTCAACCATCGACACCACTACGTGCACGTGCAATTTGTTACCGTCCCGTTCTGTGTCAGCTCCAGAGAGTGGGGGTAGCTCCCATATGAAAGTAATGGGGATGCAAATTTTGGTCTCACTTAGAGTGATAATTTTAACCCCTAAACGTATCGCTCAGGGTTGTGTGTAGAGAAGGAACTTAACATATAAAACACAAATGCCTTCATATTGTGTAGGAGTATCGTCACATCAAGCCTGAACCACATCTAAACTGGTCTCCTTTGGGATCTAACTCAAAACCTCTGATGAGCATCCCCGGCTCATCCAAATGGGAGTACCCCCCTCCCCCCTCCCACCCCGGCCTCAGCTCACCTTCTCACAAAAAAAAAAAAAACAGTTAAAGTACAGACAAACACGTGAAGGTTTGTCCTGACTGAGAAAACAAAAACTTACATATTCATCAAAAACCTCCAACTTTTAACTACGATTGAACATTTTCATCGTAGTTCAGGTTTTCCATCTTTAAAAGCATCAGCTAAAGAGAAAGACTTCATTCAAGACTTCTAATTCTATCATTCTAATGACCCATTAATGTTTAAAAATAAAAGGTCATTCAATTTGAAGTCTTTTGTTTTCACTTTCTGGCGTAAGATTCAATCATTTGGTTTCAATCGTCTTTCATATCTGAAATTTAAAGGTTGAGAAGGACATTTTGAATAGAAGACCTTTAAATATAATATGGGGTTTTCTTGCATTGCTGTATCATTCCCGTGTGACGTTTAGGTAGAGCGACTTCACTTTATTACGCACAGATTGCGTCTAATCGAGTTTAAAACGACCCTGCTTCCGGAGAAAGAAGCGCGATTTGTTCCTTTATTTTTTGATTGACCTCGTATCCTCTAATTATAGCAAGCGCTAATCAGTTGTGATCTCGGTACAAACTTCTAACAGACTATAATGAAGCCTTCATAATCATAGACTTGAACTGAATAACAAAACTCGCCACTGATCATGCTTTAACTTCATCATCAGTCAAAAAGCACCATCTAACGGAATCGGGTTTGTATAACCAAGAAAATGTTACGAAAGTTCAGCAAGTTACGCTGCTAAGCTAGCCGTCTCTTGAAAAGCATGGAAGCTGTTTCTGTAGATGCTTGAAAAAAATCGACGATAACCGGGACTCCCTCGGATATCACATTAAGGGTACGGTAAGGGCACTGTGCCTACTGTCGGTTAACTATCAAGATCGAGCTAGGAGTCAGCAGGCGTCAGAAACACCGCTATCTCACAAAAATAGTTATTAAATGCGTTTCTCATGTTTTCAACGATACAAATTAAGACATATTAAGACTATGGTATGGTGATTTCGTCAAGATTTTCATTCAACGGGTTATCAACTGGTTCAATATAGAAAACAAGATCAATTTCAACCCATCTAGCGAAGAAAGACTGTTCGGCATCCTCTCGGACTTACATGAAAAGGTACTAGTAAGGAAATTCAATTATACCATGTTGTTTATGAGATACTACATCTACGCCAACAAACTACACAACAAACCAATTCTCCTCCAAGACTTCGTTGGTAAAATGATAATTAAATACAGAATTGAAAAGCTATAAAATAGACATGAAAAAAAAAAAAAAAAAAAAAAAAAAAAAAATGGTGATGGCTGTTCAAAGAAATCAGTGGTTTTGAGTGGCACTTCCCAAGAAAGTACACACGTATGTAGAAAGAAGTTTTATAGAAGTTACTGTAATTTTTTTTAACTCTGGAAATTTGCATTTTACTTTATCTTCGTGCAGAAATGAATTATTATCCATCTCCCTATCTATCTTTCAGTGACAAAGGATCTGTATAATTTCTAATTTTACACCTCGATTCTGTTAAGAGGAACATTGGATGTTATGTAAAATTTTTTCATTCCCCATGGACGATGATTTTAAAATGCTCCCCGGGAAAAGCTCATAGGGTTTTAAAGAATAGGAAATCGATATTTTTGAGATAAGTAGCGCTTTGGTGAGTGTTTACAAGCTAAGGGGGTTTAGTCAAGTATGTAATAACATATGGGATATCAAGTCAAAAACTCGAACTTATCGTCTAAAGAGGCAAGCAGCGAAAATTAGTGAATTTCCTTCAGCAAATGACGCATTGACGGAATGATAACACGTCAAAACCCTAAAATAGAAAAATTAAAATAACCCACGGAGAAAAGGTGATGCAAGAGAGGAAGGAAACCAAATACTTGAGAGAACACATAAAAATGTTCGAAAAAATTCAATTGACTTGTAAACATTGAAGTGCTCAGCAAGTCACGTGTTTAATTCAATTCAGCCGATCTACACAGCGTATTAACCCTTAACCCCTAAAATACTGCAAACAGGACAAACAGGACAAACAACGTCTGGTGGCCAACTGGGAAATATTTGCAAAGAAAAAATCAGCTCAATAAAGAATCTCATCACATAATATAATTTTATCTTTGTTGCTCGATCAGCACACTCAAAGTACGGCAGGCAGGCTCTTAGGGTACGTCTCTTAAAGAATAGGAGTTTGCAGACTGGCAGGTTTTGCTTGGTGTTACGGTGTGTGCTAATATGTATGCTGGTTGCAACCTACTCAAAAAAATCTAACAATAAGAGTTTGCAGACTCGCAGGTTTTGCTCGGTGTTACGGTATGTGCTAATATGTATGCTGGCTGCAACCGACTGAAAAAAATGAAGTTTCATATCAGACACAGACAGACACAATTCGTCTCACACATGCACTTCTCAGTTAGGGATGTAAAGGTTGTTTTTAAATGGTGAACAGATTGATGAAAGACCGGTAAATTTAAATGTTGATTGATCCAAAGTATAAAATGTCAGGATTTGATCTCACTTGCCTTAGGGTGATTCACATGACAGATGTGATTTTAATTTGACACAGAATACCTGACTCCGTAGTAGTATGGAAGTCAAATAAAATGGAACTGTGATACGATGTCACTTGAACCTCTTCTGTGGCCCAAGGCGGATTGTAAGACAAGGTTTTAAGAGATTGCTTGATAGCGGTTTAAATTAGAAAAAGTACTGCTGTACAATGATATGTGATCAATGGTGATCAATTGATTGAGATAACAGTTAAGAAAATCCCGTTTTTAATATGGGCTTGTAAAGCCTCAAAAGTGAGTTTGTCTAGCCAGCGTTAAGACATGATAAATTCACGTTAGTACGTTTCTTCGGCGAGAGCAATTCTTTTACCGTAGAGGAATGCAAATAGAACCGACACAGGTATACCAAGCTTAGTGCCAGCATGAGATATCACGTCCCGGGGATTTGTATGACATCAATAAAAATCGATTTACTAAGACTCTAGATAGTCTATAATAAAGAATGTCGGATTATAAAAACTATCTACCTGTACCTAACCTCATATATCACTTTGGAGTCAATGATTTAAGCCGAGGCACTACCTCCTGGTTATATAAGGTATTGAGGGCTTAAGATTCACCCATCAATTCCATATTACCCTTATATTCCAACATTAACATTAACCGTATACAGACTTTCTTTACTCCTATTGAAATTAACCAATTGCCGTCCTCATGCTGGATAAGAGCCTACGTATAAATCTTTTTAACTTGTGTTTTCAGTACTACTCTTAATTTGTGCGTGTCCTTCTCCTAGCTTGGGTATCCTGTGACCCTGAATTCTTTTATAAGAAAAGAAATTCAATGTTTTCAGAGATCGTAGCTACCTTAATTTACCCTGCTTTATCTGTTATCTAGGTGCTTGGTTAAGATAACACCTCTCATCCAAATTTAGCTTGAACCAAAAGGAGATTCAGATTTATGCGTTGTTAATTAAAAAAAAACCGGTGGAGAGTGAATGGCAAATGTTTATCTGTTTTAATGAAGGCACGGTAATTAAGGAAAATTTCTAATTTGAGGCAATAATCTCAGAACTTTGCACACAGACACGTAAACCTCCGAGCTCTATCCAAGCGTGTTACGCGGATAGTTAACAGTCACTGGAAGTTTCGATGGCAAATCTTGCCAAATTTGTTTCGCAATACCTTGGTGATAAATCATTTGTTGATTAGTCAATGTGAAGTGTGCTCAAATGATCAAGCTACTTCCTGAATCCTGAAAGGGCGGAAGAAACCTGTCCGACCCGTTTTTTTTTATATACCAGCAAACTCGGGCTTCCTTGTGTCAGGCGAACCTACGATCTCGCGTGCAGTTTTAACGAGGGTTGTTAAAATCTATCATCTCTTTCCTATAAATGAATTAAGCACCTGCCGTGTTCGATTGTAATTAATTCAACGCCTAATAAATAACGACCCAATGACCGTTTCTGCGCCTTTTTACGATCCAAACAACGCATGGAGAAATTAAAGAGAAAACAAAGCATGACCTCAGTTAGTTCAACTGACTCATCTGGAATTGACTTCCCATCTCATGCAAATCATTTAACAAGTTTTCAACACCAAAATAATTATATCTATTTAACAGAAGTAAAGTAAAAAAAAAAACACATTGTTCGTAAATAGCTCCGGGCAGCCGTTGCTTTTATCTGACGGGCAAGATTACTGCTAAAAGAGTCACAGATTGTGTCACCGATTCATGTGTTTATCAGTCGTATTTTAGGGACTCCTTATAACAAAACACGATAAAAAAAAATAGTGATTTGAAGAAATGCATAAGATGTATGCTTAAACTAAACATCCTGGATTAAAAGACAGTTTTTTCCAGGTTATTTTGATAAAAGCTTAACGGGACACGCGCCGTGAGATAATCAAGAATAGCAATTATGCCTGCAATTGTTGTGCGGAAACCCAAGCCTTCACTGCTGTTGTTTTTCCATCCTGCCAGTGAGTGAGTGCTGTTGACCTTTTCCTGAGCTGGGAGGATATAAATACAAATCAAAAAGAAGCTCGCCACAGGTCAGCAATCCATTTAGCTCGCGCTGTCGTTGCGTCAAGAACGCGTGTGAAGATGATTTTCATCTTCCAAAAAGTGCGTTCTTTCGCACTATACTCTCTTCTGGTGATCGCCTTTCGGCTGGGAACGCTTTTAAGGGTGTTTCCATTTTTCAAGCGTTTAATTTCTAACGCAATTGACGCGATGTTTGGGCTCAAGATGCCACAAGAAGATTACTGGGACTCGATGTTTAGTCGACAGATGCTGACGGGTTTGTGGAGATTTATTCTCCTCGACATCAACAAGAAAACCAAACAAGGGAGCAAGGCTTACAACTCCCCTCTGGTTTCATTGGACGGAAAAAACTGTTTCCGTCTCCTGGACAGTTCAAAGCAAGGTCGCCCTCTAGTAGTCAACTTTGGAAGCTCGAGCTGACGTCCGTTTGTGGCGAAGTTACATGATTTCGGGGAAATTGTTCGCGATTTTTCTGACGTCGCAGACTTCGTAATTGTATACATAGAAGAGGCACATCCATCGGATGGCTGGGCTCTAAAGGTAAGCCTGTCTCTATAGGTTCAGTACAGGTTAATAAACATACAGTCCACCCTTTAGCTTATACATACTTCCGTTTCATAAAGTCGTAGTCACAAAGCAATTTGTCTCTGTTCAGTTCATCTCTTGTTGTTAAGTTCGTGTTAACTTGTCTCTCCTTTTACGAAAGTATTTAGCTTTCAAAGAATAGACTATAGAATGAAGAATGACTATAAACCTCGCGAATATTTAAAAATTTAGCATTTTTCGACAAGTTATGAAGACTTATCTTGTAAAAGTCATGCGGTTTTCCACTGATGTAATTTTTGTTTAATAAACTAATTTCATATGGATCACTCTGGAAGATATGTTCTTCCTCTAGGAGAATCTGTTTCCGCCGGATATATTAAGGAACATTGTGAAAACGCGTCAGCAAAACTAGTTCCAGTCTCTAGATAAAACTATTAAACAACACTTCGCATGTAGTCCTTTATCTTTCTTCAACGTGACTTTAGTTTAAATTTTTTTTTCTGCTAAATTATCTGGCCTATCTATTGATGTTCTTTCTTCATTCTTACATGTAATACTACTGCTTAACATTTCTCGGATGCTAATGTTATGAAAACGAACTTCCTATCAGAAAATCTTCTTCCACAAAGATATGATCTAAAGTTATTAAAGGCCACTGTATATCTTTTGACACAAAAACGGAAAATTTTTCTTTCTGAAACCGACTCGCTGCCAATTAGGATTTACAAGCTATTATCCCGTCTTATAGGACAACTTAGAAGAAGTTTGTTTTCTCAGCTGATTGGCTTTTTAAGAGTGGCTTATTGACTTCAATTATCATCCAGTGTCGCTCCAACATTCTTTTTTCAGAAAAGTTCAAGGTAAGCATTTGAAAAATTAAATGCACTGCATATCCGTGACCTGGTTGTAATAACAAGCTAGCCCCATGCTGAAATTGAGTGTTTAAAAATGTTTAAGTTTTCCGGTATGTACGTGGAGATTAGCGGTTGAATGTCACGAGAAATTATGAAGCCTCTTGATACATAGCTTTGAATGTTATGGATTAGCAGAGACCACCGTGGTTAAGGAAGAAAAAATTCGAAACAATACTGTGAAAACTACTCAGTCAATTAACTGAAGCAATACAGGACAGCTACAATAATTTGTTCTTTTTTATGGTACTAACGGGGAACAAACAAGGTTACCATTCCCGGGGTCATACTTTATTGTAACAGGGGCCAAGAGAATTGTTCGTAACACTGGCGTGTTCCTTTACACGGCCGTGACGTTCGTTATTATAAAGCGCTTCCTCTGTAGAACCACTCTCAATGCTAAGGAATTGAAAACACAACTCGTATAACAGATGTTATGGCAGTAAACTTTGATTGGCGGGGGACCCTTGTCTCATGAGCAGCTGAGAAGGCGTTCAGAGGTGTTAGCCTGCTACGAGTAAACACTGCAGCTTCTCGCATAAACTCTGCTGCTAATCCTTCGCGGCAGTGAATAGGCTAGAAAGCGTGTATATTCTTTGTTTCTTGTCTTGGATCATGAGAAAGAACTTGGCGTAGATTATCTCTTTTTGACCAAAAATCCAGCTCGTGTTTTGTAGTTTATCTCCCAACAAATCATTAAATTAAAGACTACAAGAATTTATCCCACCTCCCCGGCTTTTCGCAAAAGATAACTCTGTTGGATTTCGTGGTTCTTATCTCTGTCCAGTTGTTATTAAACATGCGTGCTGTTTATTCAAAACTATTCCTGCTGTATCAATTTTCTTTTATCATGGCCACGAATTTTTTTTTTTTTAAATGTTGCTCCTTAGTTTTTTTCTATTTGTTTCAAGGTCCATTGTTTTTCTTTTTTGAGTGCTTGATTACTACCGACATCAAGGACATAAAGTGCTTTTTGAAACTCTCCAGTCACTATTTCTATTGTAGATATACTGATATGATGAAATTGTTGAGCAGAACTTTCCTACATTATTTTTGTAGCTGCTTTTTGTGTTTATTTAAATTAATATTTCCTTGGCGGACATGCAGTTGCGAAATAGTATTTTGTATACTTTAGCCATCTCCGGAGATTAGAGACAAACTATACTGTTCACTCGTCTCTTCGGACAAAGGTCGTTAAATGGATAAGAATTATCCGTATCAATTTTACTTATAAGTTATAAGACTTTTTAAGGAAATTCGTACCTTTAGAGACCACCATGGCCGTTCAGATCTTTATTTTAACCTTACTTAAAAGAAAACATTTAATATTTAGCACGGCAGCTCAGGGCCACGTACTCAGAGCAGAATGAGTGGGAACACAACCACCTACATGTATTGTACCTGATGTTTATGTCGACTGACCGTAAGAAGTATACATGTATGAAGACTGAGCCACATTGGTTCATACCTGGCTCAAAAAAGGAAACTTTTGGTCCTCCATAGGGTATAAATACATACCAAATTTTAATTTTGGGACCCCAAACGGGGACGCTAAATAAATAGTAGGTGCTTATTCTCATAACTGTAACAAACTCCTATACGACAATTAAGCTAATATGCTTGCAAATAGCAGTGAGAATACCCAGTCTATCCATTGATTTGTCTAGGCCGTTTAGAGCTGAGATCCACATCGTTTAAAGCTCAACTTCGATGTTAGAATCCTCACTTTGAACTTGAATGAATGATTTTTCTATATTTCGCTATTTCCTAGTATTTTGGAGTTATTTTCATAAATTATATTGCATGCAGGGGCGTCTATTAGACAGGGGGCGTTTAATAGCGAGTGGCATCTAATACAAACTTAAAGAGCGTTGGAGGGGCGCTTATTAGACAAGAGGCGTGAGAGAGGACGTCTATTAGATCATGTCAAGTCTGCTCCTTTGTTGAAACTCTGCAGGGCCCAGTTGTTCGAACGCCTATTAGCGCTAACCCGCGGTTACCTTTTAACGCGGGTTTCTTTTTCTTTTTATCAAAAGCACTCCTTCGGAAAATTTTTTCTATTCTTTTTAGAGTATCCTATCATCAAATTGTAGGCAAAGAGAATTAAACTGAACTTGCTTTTTAAGCTCTGATTTCCGAGTTCAAATTTCGCACTAACCCCTAGCTTCGAACAACCCGGTCCAGAGTGATAAATATGACGGAAGATTTTTCAGGTTTCATCTTAAGACAAAGAAACTTTTCAGTTTTTAAGTAGGAATAGATTAAAACGAATTTCCGCTCATCCCCGCCTTGAATCTAGCCTACGAGCAAGCACGCTAAACTTTGAATAACGTGACTGCTCGCAACATTATCCAATGCATCGCCCATGTATCCGGGAAATCCGAAAGTAGTGGAAGCCTAGGCTTTGGAATCCGGAATTCAAGGATTCCGAAATCCTGAAAGAGATTGGAATCTGGAATCCAAGTTCCATTGACAAAGGATTCCAGGATCCAGTGCCTGGAATCCGTGATCCACAGCGTGGAATCCACAATCCAAGACTGTCTTGGCTGAACATGCAGCAGAGCTTAGCTTACTTAAAAGCATCCTATTCATCCTAGGATCGTTTCTCCTCCTCCGTTTCCTCTTTTATTAGACGCGCGGTGTCAAGAAGGAAGAAGCTCGAGGGCAAGTTAAAATAAGGGCGAGCGATTTAACTTCCCATTTCTGCTCTCATTTTTTAGTTTTCCTGTAAAAATTCCAAAACCAAATGTATTTATATTATCAATCGACTCGTCATAATGCCGGCTTGCTGTTGTTTAACCTCCCTTGATGTTGTAAGTGCCACAAGAGGCATCCGACATTTCAAAATAGCTATACCTTTTTCAAATTACCGCTCCACAAACTACATCGTTGAAAAAAACCATCTCTTCTTGAACTGAAATTCAATCATTGATAACGGATCTTCTAAGCTGTTCAGATAATTTGGGCATGCATGGGTCAAGCAATTCATAAATAACCCTCTCAAATCATCCATCTTCAACGCTCGCCAGGTCAGATGCTAGAATTTTCACCTTAAGCTAGGGTTTCTTCTTCTTGAAAGACAACGTTCTTTTAGGATCTTATTGGGTTTTCTAACTGCCTAATTAGCTAAAAATGAGCTGCGAAATGAAACCCAGGTCGGATACCCGGTAAGACAAAGTTTTGAAGTAGTGAGTAAGCTAAGCAAATAACATATTTGAGTTTGTATAGGTAATAGCATGATTTGTGGTGATATTTGGTATAAATACCAAGAGTGATATTTCGAAATTGTTATACATGTACGTAATTTCACGAGCCGTTAGACGAGTGAAATTTGAGACAATTTTGAAATATCACGAGTGGTATTTAAATGCCAAATATCACGTACAAATCATGCGATTATTTGTTTATACTACTACCCGCAAAAGGTTTGTAATTTTCACATGTAGGTATTTCAAATTAAGCTGAAATACCACTGCTCTAATCCAATCAGATTGCAGAAATTTCTCATGTAGTAGTATAATTCAATGAAGAGTTTAATATAACCTGTGCCAGGCTCTCATCAGTTTTAGAGATCTCTGCTCATTTCTAGCTTGCAGCCTGGAACAGGCTAGTGTAATAATTCTCTTGGATGTACACATTTGCAATGATTTAGGCGGACGAATGTAAACATGAGCCATTTTATGAATGTCTTTCTGTTGCGACTTTATCTGTGTCAGGCTAATAAAACTTAGCGAGTTAAGAATGTAGAAAAATATGGCACGGTAGCACTGCTGATGTGACGAAAACTTCGTTTCAACACTTTTACTAAAAGGTCTACCAAGGTCATTAATGACGAAATCTTATGTTAAAGAGCGTGGGAGAAAGAAAAAATGTATGGTTCTCCATGAGATTTTGAGCACGTGATCTCCGGATGTACTAGCGTGCTAGTCAAGCTCTCTGTCCACTGTCCAAGTTATTATTGTCTTAATCGTGATGGATTAACTCTTGTGATAAATCAGTCATTTAGTGTTTGTTTTCATGAACGAGTGGCTCGATTCCCGCGATTCATTCATTCATCATTATTCATTCTCCGGGGGGGGGGGGAACTCCCATATAAAAGTGACGGGCATGCTCGTCATCTCGCTTAAGGGTGTAAATTGCAGATTTCGGTTTCACTTAGGGTGTTTGGGACGGAAAGTCACTATATTTGCCCATTCAGGTATCTCTTAGGGCTGTGCATAAATAAATTTACAAAAAATGCCGAGATGTCTGTTTTAGTATGGTCTCCTTTAGGGGTCGTCCGTTTAAGCTTGAGCCACGCCCATATTGGTCTCCCTTAGGGGTTCAATTCTAATTTTCCCACGTGCATCCTCGTCACTTATATGGGAGTCATCCCCCGGGTATCGGCATAACTGAGCGACACAACGTTTTTAATGCATGCTACAATCCTAAACCTGGGCCGGTCAGTTTTAATAAGATAAACCACGATTATTCAAATGTGAACGAATACGAACCAATTTCTATAAACCCTTTTTGCCTTCAATTTGATATTTGGACGCCCTAAATTGGCTTATTAAGATTTTCAGGGGAAATGCATTTGAACACAAGAAACAAGACCCTAGATTAAAACTTAGCCCTGGGTTAGCGGTAAACAACCTTTGGACAACTGGGCCCTAGAGAACATTGTCCATTCTTCTTGATTTGAAAACAGGTCACGCAACACTTTCTCTCCCACAGCGCCGGGCCTAGTGCTGTAGGTTCTAAAGGCGTGGTGGTTGCGGACAGGGGAAAAAGGGCGTGGAGAACTAGAGGAAGTAGAACGATCAGTTATTCCATGGTCCCACGCCAGGAGTATGCCGCGGGGGAGATGGGGAGGGCACTCTAAGGAAGTTTTGGTAGAGGTGTGCTGCCGAGGCCTTGAAACCCTGACTCTGACAAACCTCTGACAAAAATCGTTCACTTCGCTACCCTTTTTAAGACGAGAGACCTTATATTATGACCCTGATTAATTTCGTTTCGCATAGAGAATTAACTAATTTTTAAAATTTTTGGAAAAAAATCTTGGTACCACAAAATGTAGACCTTTCATAGCTAGCCCAGCTCTCTCAGCAGCCCCCCCTCCAGTTAAAATATCCTCTCCCCTAATTTCTAAGGAGGGCCCGTTACTCAGGCTACTGAAAACCATGGCCATACCGTGTTCAGCGGCGCATACATATTTCTGACGTATTTTTTTATAAATCTATTTGGTAACTAACAGGAGAATCTGTGATAGAGAAAGCATAGTTTTATGGTGCAGTTGTTTTTAAATTCCTGCTAAATTTCTCCGCCACATACCATAAAATACTGTAAATCATCTTCTTTACCTTCCAGAACAACTACAACATTCCTAAACATCGCACACTAGTGGAAAGGTGCGCGGCTGCTCAGCTTCTCCTGTCCCATAATCCACCATGCACCGTAAGAGTAGACAGCATGCTTGACGCAGCCAATCTGGCGTACGGCGCCAGCCCAGAAAGACTCTACATCATCCGGGACTCTACAATAGTGTATCAGGGAGGGCCTGGACCCATGTCATATAGCACCCATGAAGTGAGAGCTTGGTTAGAGAACTACGCCCCTAAAAGGAGATCGCGCTGAAAAAATACAAGCGGTAGCATCATGAACTGAATGGCGAAAGTGAAAGTGAGGTGAAATCATGTGCCATTCCCGTGAGCCTTTAAAGGGTGCACACGATTGACCGCCGTATTCTGGAATAACATTACATGGAATAAACTCTAAAAATCACCTGTTTTGGCTTTCGCTGCCTGATAAAATCCAGAAAGCTGGTGGTCATTAATAATTAACATGAATATAGGATTCTAATAGCCTAAAAATTTGCGGTTAAGCTACAGTAAAATGGGCAACAAAAATGGGCAACTAGTTTTGGAGAATTAGTAGAAAAGGAGTTGAACGCGATGTTGCCCGTTTTACCACCCACTAATCAAACCTGTCTTGCAACAAATCAGGTTTTTGCATGTTGCGTGAATACTGACTTTTGATTGGATAAAATTACGCGGGAATCACGTCATACACCGGACTTGCTGCAAAACAAGAATCCCTTGGGCGGTAAAAAGCGAACATGCACAGATTT
Source organism: Porites lobata (assembly GCA_942486035.1). Lineage (NCBI taxonomy): Eukaryota > Metazoa > Cnidaria > Anthozoa > Scleractinia > Poritidae > Porites > Porites lobata. Next base: position 615,206 of record CALNXK010000214.1, on the reverse strand, counting down.
TGTTGCAAAAAGTATAACTTCTCTCTAATTTCTACAACAACTTTTTGAAACCTGCAAAAACCGAATTGTTGCAAGACAGGTTTGAATCGTTGGTGGTAAACGCGAAACATCGGTTTTCAACTAGTTTTGCAGCAATGCTGCAAAACAAGTTTTTGTTGCCCGTTTACCGTACCTGAAGACCGGAGTGTCATAAATTTCTGGCGTACCAACTTTTTGCAGAAAACGGTCAATCAAAAGCACCCTAATACGGACCTTTATTTTATGGAGGTGTTTTTTTTATATATAAGCATTTATTCAGACTTAACCGTTGTGTTATTTCAATGATTAGTTCTTTAATAGTATAACTAGCTGTATTTTCCATTGGTGTAGATAGTTTAAATATTTATCGCCTCGTGGTTCTTGTTGAAAGTATGTCCACCAAGACGCGTCAGAATTGGAGCCTGGTTGTCATATCAACATGCGCAAGTTATTTAGATGAAACTGAACAGTTCTTTGTAACAAAAATAACTTTATAACGGAACAGAACAAGACGAGTATAGAGCGGTTTCACTTGTTGTCAAGCCAGCCATATTGGTCTTCCAAACAATGAAATGGCGGCCATGTTGGAGTACTAAGCCAAGCCTGTGGGAGTTACTGACTTTTTTCATATGTAGACGCTTCCTTTGGCATAATTGCTAGCCACGTGGTCAAAACGCTCTATATAAGAAAACTTTCTCTGTTAGTCCGAAGGTGCCCGGGATTTTTTTTTTTTTTTTTCGCAATCTGGTCATATCAAGAGATTGGTCAGATTCACTCTCTTTTTTTTATATATCTGACCAGGTGGGGGAAATAGTTTTCCAGTTTAAGGAAAATCTCTCTTTCACTACCGTGATTACTCAAATAAGCATCGTGCCGTTAACTGAATTTTCGACGGACTTTTCAGTGAGGCGCTGATATAAACGTTTTCCAGGCTCACTCACGAATAACAATACGTATTTTCCTTTCTTTTCTTTCTTTCCAACAAAAGCGATGGGACCAGCGAAAGATATGAAGTCTCTGGTTTTTAATGTTTATTTCCTGTTCTCATACTTCATATTAGCATTGTTTAAAATAATGAAAATCAAAGAGCGCTGCATTGGGTGCCGGAAGGGCGCAGGGCTTGTTCGGGGTGGCGCTTATTCGAGTAATACGGTACTTCGTAAATCGAAAGCATTCCGTTTCTTAACTTTTCTTCCAACTGGCATAAAAGAAAAAAAACGCTTAGGGCCTGTTGCCCTTTTTAAAATATCAAAGGGGTGGAAAACTAAAAAGCGTAACAGTACTAACACCCACCGCCCTCTTCAAAAAACGTTATCCCATCGTCAGAATGCAAACTTCGTTTTACGTTATTACGTTTAGATGGTTATACAGAAGCTAGTTCCACTATATTTAAAGAGTTTTGACAGGAAAAAGTTATATTGTTATCTAGACAAAAAGTAGGTGGTTTCCTTTATCTTTTGAGCAAATTGGATCAATTACATCGGTTGACTCTATGAAGGCTAAGAGACCAAACTGCTTTAACGCGAGAGTCCTTAGCCAGATGCTGGTCGACTTGACGTCTTAGATACGAGTTATGCTTCTTAAGACTGTAAAGGAAAACAATTAAAATCACAAATCACAACGTTCCCTAATTGCCTGAGTCACTGTAAAGCCTACCGACCGGAGCAGGGCTGAAGATGCGTAGTACCAGAGGAACAGGTCCACTGAGCATCGTTGTGCGTTCTAGGAAACCAATAGTTACAGCTCTTTCATAGAGCTGAGTCTATGCATAGACGTGCGTGTTATATGACAGATCTACAAGCTTTGTTGAACTGGGTCCAGTTGTTCAAAAGATGGATAACGCTATCCAGTGGAACGCCTGCGTAGCAGGCGCTTGGAAGTAGTCGGCACAAGAAAAAGCGCGCGCGAGAGGAGACACCCCTCGCGTGTCTCCCTCTCGCGCGCCCGTTCTCTCTTTCGCCCACTACTTCCAAGCTTCTGCTACGCAGGCTTTCCAGTGGATAAATCTCTATTCAGTGGATGGTGCAATCGGTTTTCCTAATACTTTTCCGCCGGATAATGTTTTTTCCGATGGATAGCGCTATCCGACGTTTGAATAACCGGGGCCTGGAAGTAAATGTCTCGAGAACAACAGGCATTCTGCGTGATAAACACGGCTGCGCTGCAGACTGAAATTGTCCCTATATGTAAGCTGTATTTAAGGCTACGTCCGCACTGGACGAATTTTTGACCGGCTGAAAATTTGTCCGTTCAGGCGTTCGGTTCACACCTGTAGCACCTTAACCGTGCAAACATTTAGACGCCTGGCCATTCAAAGTTCCATGGGAACAGAGCGCAAATATTGAACGGTCCCGTGTGAACGTGGTGTCCCGTCAAATTTTTCAGTCGGTCGAAAATTCGTCGGATCAATTTAGGTTTGTGGGAAACTGCCCACCTACCCTTCCCCTAACGCAACGTTAACATTTGCGTCTCACTTGGGGCCAAACGTTGGGTTAGGGAAGGGGTAGGTGGGCAGTTTTCCAGAAACCTAAATTGATCAAGCTCGTCTGGTGCCATGTGAACATAGTCTAAGATGACCATTCGGCTGTATTTTCTTAGACCCTTACTTTTGGTTCTCGTGTTTTTTCCTTAATTTGCTGAGGTTTGTAGAGGTGCCCGCAGATCAATCTTGTTGATCGGCATGGACAACAGCTTCGGGGTATACTGTTTGTTTGTTTTAATTCGTTTGTTGTTGTTTTTTCGGAAAACTGACAGATTTACTCTGATTTGTTGCAAGCAATTGGAGTTACCATTACACGGGCATTTTTAGATGGCTAAGACACATGTCACAGCTGACTGTGAGAGAAGAATTTGTACATTTGTAGTGAAAATGCGAAAACAATGCGAACTTCTGGAAAATGTCTAAGTACGCTTCTGGACCAGCGCTGAATGGGTGGTAGCCGGGTGACACCGTACATGACCATTCGCCACAAGTGAAGGGAACTGGAGCTGAAATGCATCCCGCACTTGTTTCTGGGATTGTTTCTAGGGATTCTCTGGTCAGCTATTGGTCAATTTTTGTGGTCTCGTCTCAAGAAACAGACCCAGAAGTCTTTGCGAAAGTTTAACTCGGCCCAGTTTCCATCTCGTTTCTCGATGCCATACGCCACTTGCACATCTCCCATAATGCACCTTATTTGCCAGCCAAAATTTTTCATAACCAGGAGCCCATGAGCTCCTGGCATAACCTTTGTTTTTCATTTCCCCTGGATATCACAGCCGTCCCAAGAGAAATTAAAAACAATGCTTTTGCAAAATTTGCGGGGCAAAATAAGGCGCATTATGGGATATGTGCAAGTGCCATATCTACAGCTAGCAGAGATTCAATTCAAAAAGTGTACTTCATTTTATTACGTTCGTCTATTAGTCCAGTCCTCGTTTATTTATTTACTGATAAGGAAAGATGTATGGTCCTAAGTTTGTTCATACTTGCAAATTATTACAGGAAACGGAGATCGCATGTATACAATAATGCCTGCAAAAAGCAGGTACAGTATTACAATATACAATAAACTGATAGTTGCAGAACCAAAGAATAGCAGACATCGAAGTAAAAAATGTTACTAGAACAATTCAGCTTTCTTGTCGTCCCAACTCTAAAGTAATCGGTATTCTTCATATAAACTTTTGCACAAAACGTGCCAGCTACCCATTCTGTCATTGAACATTTTTAGATAGTAACCCAACCATTAAGTCACAACTTCATTTATTTATATAAAGTGCAATAGCTCTATGTACAATATTGAATATTGCAAATTCCAGGAATAGTTCATGAATTCTTTTGATTCTGATACTAGGCTTCATCCCATGTCTGGGGTACAGAATTTACAATACTGATAGTAAATAGGTTTACTAAAATCGTCTGAGTGAATGTACTGAGTCCTTAATAGGAATAATAACGTTTCAATAACCGATGCGGAAATACCCTTGACGTGAGTTTGAATGGAACAGAAGGAGACAAGAATTGGGGTCGCATCCTTTGCGTTTTCGTCGGATAAAAAGTCATAAAAAAAGCCAAATGCGTCTTTAATGACGACTGCCGGGCAATCATTTCTCAACCTTACCTACTGCAAAACCATTTACAAAGAATTTATTAAACCCTATTTATTAAATGCCACCTCCCCCAGTCCCCGTTATTCAACAGATGTAACAACCCTATTGCCAGAACATACTTCACTCGAGCAAGAAAACCACACGCTACTCTGCTCGCAGAGCCTTTTTTTTTTGCTTTGCTCAATTTTGGTGGACCGAAGAAAGAAAGCATGAACCGAGTAAGATCTTTGCTGGGCATGTGTTTCCTGTTGCTAAGATAAAAGTTTCAGTACAGGCCTGAAATGCGTAGAACGCACTTCGAAGTAATATGCGAGAAAGAACGGGGCGCGTGACTTTCTCGCGCGCCCCCTTCTTTCTTATGCCAGTTATTTCCAAGTGCGTGCTACGCCTGGGGGGGAGGGGTACTTTAGGAATTTCTGGGTGGGGATGTGCCGCTGGGACCCTGGAACCCTTAACCTATACCAGAGCTAGTTCAGCTGAATTTTGCTACCCTATACTAGAGTAAACTCCCCAAATCCCCCCATCCTAGAGTAGCTGTTTACCTAGTTTAGATAAAATCTTCAACCAACTGATCAGTTTCCTGAAAAATGATACCCTATTCTAGACTCAACGCTCTGATTTATATACCCTATCCTAGAGTAAACTGCTTGAAAACCACACCCTTCACAGCGGCACACCTATATAGCCCATATATGGCAGTACCCTCCCCCCCACAGGGGTGCTACGCAGGCTAACCCAGGTCTAATAGCCATACGATTTGCACAGCGGGCTCAGTTCTGACCATAAACAGATCAATAAACGGATGCTCGGCTCAAAAAACCAGTTTGACGACAGAGAACAAGATTGACTTACCCAGAAATTTAGGATTCGGCGACTTCAAAAGCTTGACGCAATTAAGACAAAGCCTCATTTTCTTCTCCTCAATCAAGAAGACAAGAGGAGACTCTTCTCGCAGGGTGAGTAACTGCAAACTTCAGTTAACCTCAACCTTGAAGACAGCTTATGTGCTGGCTTCAAAGCCCAACACTGGTAATAGAGAAATTAAACATCGCGTTTATGGCAAACGTGAGATTCAAGTTGATAAATTTCCAAATGAGAAATAGGCAGATAAAAACAGCTTAAAACGACAGTTCTGGATAGAATTGGCTTGAATCTACCGATTTTCATGTAGTTATAATGAACAGTAACAATAAATTAAGTAAATGGAAAACTTGGCCATGTGGTACAAATTCACGTTTGCTGTTTGCTGTAAACGCGATGCTTAATCTCTCTATTGCTACAGTGACTATAAGTAAACCTGCAGGTACCAGTAGCCAGCACAGAAAGTGTTCTCATGAGGGCAACCTCCACGAGTTCAGCATAAGAACAAAAATTGGGACAACAAGAAAAAAGTGACGAGTCTCTTCTCAAACTTGGGTGCCCTGCTTGCAAACACTTTTGTTTGCAGTCTAGCTCATAAGCCTTATGCATACCCCTACCTTAACCCCTTCAGAACCAAGATCAACATACAAATTCTCCTGATTGGCCTTCATACATTTCCTTGAAAAAGTGGTTGAAAAGATTTGTTTAAAGATCAAAGCATTTTTCTTTAGTGATCAGTATGTTAATTCTCGTAACCTTTCTACTTGATTATGCATTGAAATTGTTAGGAGAAAATTTATTTTGGTCACTCTTGGGACAGAAAGGGTTAAACCCAACTGCTTACTAGCTAATGCAGTCATTATCTATGTCCAGATGAAAACAGGTCACCAGCAGATGGCAGAGGGGCTAGGCCTCCTCCCACATCGGGGAGCTTGCTAAGGTCTGGTAAATTTTCTAAATGAGACTTAAGTTCTTGTCTCACTAACTGAACTTTCTCTTGTTTTGCTTTGTATTCCTGTAATAAAAGCAGTAACAGTCACATTAGTACAACTATAAATTATTCTGATTTATAGAGCTGCATTAGCAATTTTTTTCTCTAATTTCCACTTCACTCAGTATGAATCAAACTGCCAAACTGTATCAGGAAAACTGTAATTATAATGGCTAATCTGATATTTTCTGTCAAAATCGACTCTTCCACAGTTTTTTTGTGTTCCCACCAAATATAATATAACAAACATTTGTAAAATTTTGTGACTTTGAGGAGTTACATCTTAGTTTTCAACAAATCACCTTCAAACTAGGCAAAGGCGCTCTTTCCAGCAGAGTTGACGGATTTTCCATACTTTGTCCATGTCAAAAGTTGAACAAAACCATGGGAAGGTCTATTCAGGTTTGTAAGCAGCACTTCAATTTATCTTGCCATTATTACCTCCCCCACTGTCTTAACGTTAAAGCATTATCAAAGGTATTAAACATATAGCTTCTATGCTATACATAAGTTACAGAATCTGTCATAATGATAATTATAGTGACATACAATACAGTTCTGACTATTCAGTCTATAGAAGAAATTCTGTCATGTTGCTATTCAAATTAACACCTTCAGCAGCAGTAGTTTTAAATAGTGCTTCCATTTCATTATGATTTGACAAAAAGTGAAATTTGTGAAATTTGCAATTTTTTAAGAATTCTGACTTAGAAAACCTGTGGTATAGAAAATCCTTCAAAAACTAAAATTAATGGCCAACACAACTTTGAGTCTATTTTCTACAAAACAACAGACCTCAAGTTTTTTCTCGGACTCCGCAAGTTTGTCCCTCTGGAGTTGTATAAAAGCAGCAAGCATTTTGGATATCGTAGCTCTGTCTTCTAATTCAGCAGCAAGTCTTCCATTATAGTCAGCAAGCAACAGACAAGCTTCATCAACAATCTTTGACAAGCGATCACCAGTTTCTTTATCTACAATTTCAACAAAGCACATTGTGTTAACTACAAATTTAATAAAACAGTCTTCAAAACACAAGATTTACAGCAGTGCTGTGTGCATTGTCAATTAATATAATTTACAGCTCTTTGACTAATTTTTTTTGGGAAAACAAATGATTTGTTACCGTGAAGAACTGAAATCAATACTCATCATCAAAAATGTTTTTTAGGCTGGTTACAGCTCGCCCTAAGGGCAAGCTGTAAAACTGACTTTCTTTGCACCCTGTTTTATGATGTGTCTTGCAGAACCTAGGAAATCTCAAAGTTATTAAGCCCTGATGGGTGGGGGTTAAAAAGTGGACAGGTGACCAGCTGTGGAATATCCTGTTACATATAGAATCCTATTTTTACTTTTCTCTTTTGAAAAAGTATACTTTAAAGAATCATTTTAGCTGCCAGATAAAATGCAAATGGCAAGTTCAGGTGCAAACTCACTTAGTAGTACTGACCAACAGTATTATAGAGAACAAAGTACGTAAATGAGTATTCAAGTCTCATTTCAAGAAATTCTTCAGAGATATGCTGTTTCCTAATAATGGTTTTTACGGTTAAAAGCACATTTTTTTAATGCATCAGGCATAAGAAGGACTGGTAAGTCCTCAACCAAGGGGGAGCAACTTTGGACAGAAATTGCCCAATCCACTCATCTGTGATGTGTATAAATACCTTTCTTGGGCTAGCAGATATGTACAGGTATGTACATGTACTCACAGGTACAGCTGTACATACGGTACACGCAAGCTTATAAAAAGAGGTGAGTTTTAATTGCATAGGCTGGGTTACCTTCAATTTTTTCAAGGAGAGACACATCTTGCACTTCTGCGGGTAAATTAGCAATCTTTTCCCGAACAACAGCATCTTGTGAAGCAGAGTTTTCAAGTTCCATCAATGCCTTAATTAGATCCTCTGGCTGCAAGTGACAAAAATCTCAATTTCTTCCTCAACAAAAGGATAGAGTGCAGTCTGAAATGTTGGTCAAGACTCTGCACCCCTCGTGAACGGTTCGGAGACAGAGTGAGACATGCGTGCTGTTAAATTAAGTTTTTTTTCCATTTGACTCATTTTTAAGTACTTTGATTTTCATCTTTGAGACACTTTTTATAAATTGACAGAGTTTTATGCTGCGTAAACACCACTGCCAAACATAAGTATCAGTTGATACAAGTAACTGGATAGTCAACTATACTAACAATGGCCAGAAAATTATCTGATCTTTCTCATATCTCTTGCTGGTTAAACTCTTGGGAATGGCCAACAATCTTCAAACTTTACCATAAATGTTTGTCAAAGAAAATAGACAAAAAGTAATAAATAACTAAGGTAAATTATTTCATATGTTTAAACATGAAGCTTACATCTGGTGGCTCCATTGTTGACGCTTGTTTTTCATCATCAAGTTTTTGTTTCTTTTCAGGTGGTGGGGAGTCAGATTCTTGACCTGCAGAATATTAGAACTCTAAGCTACTCTTAATTTATTATCTTACAATCTATATCGCTTTAAATGTATCACTTATTTATTACACTAATGACTATAATGATACTTGAGGTGACAACAACCATGACAGTAAAGATAGTGATGATGATGGTGGTGGTGGAGAAGGGGAGATGATGGGAAGTAAAAGCAAGAGCAAGCAATAGCCATAGGTCTCAGAAAGAACAAATTACATCATGTACTTAACGTGCAGTCTTCTTTGCCAAGCTCAACGTACTGGGTAAGTGATTATCTATCTGGCACACACATGATGATAATAATGATGATGGCAGTGGTGGTAGCAGTGATAGTCAAGAGTCTTCATAGCCAATAAAATTAATAACATCATGGCTTAACCGACAGACGACCAATAACATTGCAACGTAATTGACCAATGCAATAAACAACAACCAGAGTATAATACCATCAACTGACATGATACAACTCACTTTGACCTGAAAATGACTACTGCACAGGTTGTCGAAACATCAGTCACTGTCAACAACAACAGTGCTATAAAGGGCTATAAGTTCACACTGACTATCAAACTCAACCTACTTTTGAAATGACTCCTGGGTTCAAACCTTTCACAAAAATTATTTAGTTCTATTACATTACATTAAAGTCTCAATGCTCTTACAATATTAATTAGAGATTACAGAAAAGAAAAAACTCAAAGTAAATATATTGCAGTAATTCTAAACTGGTTCTAAATTTTTGACAATGAGAAAATCCAGACTTGTCTAAAGTGCAGTTTGTAGGACTGGCTGCAACTTTTCGCCAGTGAATCAGTGAGCCATGATATTTCTTTCCAAGATATGAATATCGATAACCATCTTTTGCAACACCACCTTACAAATTGCTATGCATTAAAGAAAATAGGAATTATTTTTTAATTAGCAACCTGTCTCATGAACAATATTAATCTACTTACCTAAACACTTATGAAGTTTAACAAGGAAAGATGCATCATAAACGTTTCTTTCTGTCCAAATGGATATAAGCCTTTCAAGGCCCTTTATGTCATCTACTCTTCCACCCCTTGAAGAAATGAACAAGATTATAGGTAACCAAATGCATAAACTTGTATCTATTTTAAAGCTCATGACCGGCATGTCTACATGTACTTTAAAAACTAGTGGAAATATTACAGTTTACAAAATATTGCTCATTATAAAAATAAGATATGACAAAAGTATGAACTCATATAGTAGGTATAAAAATATCTATATATTTACTTACTGCGCACAGGTCTGAAATGCAGATGGAAGTATTTGTTTAAATTCATTTAAGAATTCTGTCCCTTTTCTTTTTCCATTTTGAAGGACATCATTAGCTAGATACATGAATGTAAGTCTCTTACTCTGCCTTGCTGCAAACAAACAAAAGCAAAAATAATAGGTTTTAGAATGTTGTCCAGCACTCTGTCCACATTAAACTAATGAAACATAAGAAAATGATTGAAAGAAACATAAACATGCATAATCTAATGAGATAGTGTTGCAACGTTTCTGCAACCTCATGACGCCATTTTCAAGAATTTGGACATATATAAATGTGAGTTTGAAAAGAGTTAAAGAACTCTAAATTTGCATAAAGGGAGTAGGGCTTAGAGACAAATACTTTAGCATGGGTTGAATCCTTTTGCATGTTCAAGGGTAGTCTTAATGGTTTGATGTACAGCATTTTGTTAACAAGACAGTCACATTTGTGCCTGCATTTTTTCAACACTTCAAAGAAACTTGGGAGGTCCTCAGCGCTGTCCCTGAAGTTAGAGATGTATCCCATGCCCCTTTAACTATTTGACAGCAGTGAACAGATTATCAATAAAGTCACAAGACACTCAACTCTGCATTTGGATCAAAAATGGTTTCCTTGATGGCAGGACATTGATCACCGTAGGGAGGTTGCTTATTGAACCCAAATGCTCATTGGTTTTGCAGATTTATCAGACCAACAATTCTAATGACAAGATATTTCACGCAAAAAGTTATTACAACAACTGTGCCAAGACCTAACTTTCTGCTTTTAAGTGTCTGCTCTGAGAATTAAAAAACATAGCTGATAATTTTAATTTATGAGCCATCTCCAACTTCAAGCAAAAAGGCCGAGCAGAAGCTTATTAACTCGATTAAATAAATTAAAATATACAAGTAACCCAATATGCGTTGTGGCTTAATTATATCCGTGGTTTAAATTTAGTTTTACTTTCGTATTTGGTTATATTAATGCAAGATAAGGAGCTCGAAACAAAAGAGAATATAATTTAAACCAAGGATATAACTGAACGACAACAATGAACGACCGTCAAGCTGATTTTTGCTGACATTAAGCTTATAATTGGCACCTTGAATCGGAATAACAGTCAACAAAACGGCTCAGGAGTTATATTATAACTGATGCATTAACGTTAATTGAAAGCATGCATGAAAAAGAAAGGGAAATTTTCAGCAATTTGCGAAGAAAACTTTCATTCTCCCGCTAAAGGGCTTAACATCAAAAGAAACACGAGGTGACCCAAACAGAAAACGGTTTCAACATGAGCTTACGTACCCTTGGAAAGTTCCTTGTACCACGCTTGCACTACGGCTTTAGCGTGCTTTCTGTGATGAATCAACCACAGCGAAAGTGTCTGGACACTGTGTTGAGTGTTTGAAAGATCGCTTAACTTTTTCTCCAGCGTTGATGTTGAAAAAGAAGTCATTTTTAACACTATTTATATAAACAACAAACAAAAACAACGAACGTTTACAAGCAATGGAGGCCAAAGAAACTGGGAACTAACCTGCCTCGATCTGACACAAAGTCCGCTGACATATTACTGACATCGCAGCCTCGTTTAAAGAAACCACGTTACTCTTGTTCAGCGGAAGATTTTCTCGGTGTGCATCACGCATATATTTTCTGTAAAACCGCTGTGTTGAAGCTTGAAGACTCACTTAGATCAACAACATGGCGGATAACGCGGTTTATCGAGCATTGAAGCTGTACGTATGCGATTTAATCTAACCACCCGTACTTTCGGAAACAGTTTAACTTTCAGAATTGTATGGGGCTTAGTTTTCTTTAATTTTGTTTATTCAACGATTTCTCTAGGCACATCGCACCAGACAAGTTTTATATAGAGCCTCGCGACCAGCATTCTGTGGGAGACAAGATTCTCGAGATAGACCGGGTGACACAAGAATTAATCCTAGCAGGTTGGTGAGACGATCTCAAATCATTTTGTTCTGTATTACTGGCACAATTTGAATTCAAAGTCTCTAAAACTTTTAGTTTATTTTCATTTTCCAATGCATTTTAAAAATTCGGCTTTCGTCACTTTTTTCGTACGTCGAGGCTCAATTTACAGTCTATTTACATAATGAATCATAGTTTAGTCAGCTGTTTAGTAACGTAGAGTGGTCTAAATTTTTTTTTTCTATCCAAAAATAAAGAAGATGAATGCGTCATTATCTCAATTAAGCTTATCGCTTTTATACTAGTAATACAGTCGGCTCCCGATAACTCGAACCCTCGTTAACTCGAACCTCGCGCTAACTCGAACCAAAATCGGTTTCCCTTGGATTTCCGTCATGCATTCACTGTAATTTTACCCTCGGTAATTCGAAGCCTCGATAACTCGAACTCCCGCCAACTCGAACCAATTTTCGTTTCCCTTCAGGTCATTTAACACATATTTTTACCCTCAATAACTCGAACCATCTTTTGGAGCCCTTAATAAGTCGGGAAAAAAGCCGTCTATTGGGGTCCGAAACATTGAATTTTGGATTTCCTTTTGACTTGTTGTAGGAGTATAGTTTACTAGTGGAGGCTAATGTTGATTGTCACAGGCTAACGTGAAGCAGCTTTTCTTCTCAACACAGTAAAACGCATGCTCAATAGGCTATGTTTTGTTACGTTACGTTCTGATTTATAAACTAAAAGTATCTTTTAATTTTCACTTGACATTTCTACAATTAAATGTGATTAAAATGTTCACTGTGCAGTAAACACTGTTTTTTACCTTACTCTCGGTTATTTTCTTCGAACTCCCGATAACTCGAACCTTTTTTCGATTTCCCTTGAAGGTTCAAGTTATCGGGAGTCGACTGTAGTTAACACTACAGCTGCCCCCGCTCTGTATATTGTCGGTCAATAGTATTCTTGCTGATTGTGTCGCTCTTTGAGATATAGCGATTCATAATGAAGATTTTCACACATATTCCATACAATAGGTGAGATAAATGCCGGAAACACAAGGTTGCATGCACAGTTTCAGTACGATGTACACAGCTTTGATCAAAACATTCTCAGTCTGGAGAATAGTTTATTCTAAACCATAAGAAAAGATTTAATTAGAAGTTGAATTTTTCGCTATTTCTCTTTCACTTTTTACATTCAGTTCATTTTACTTGCCGGAAAGTAAGCCTTAGAAATTAAAAGGATGTTTGATCAATTCACGCCCGGGCATTCTAGTCTTATTTTAAACTTTATAGCAGAAGGACATCTGTGAGCAGGGAATAAGTCAGCACAGAAGTTAATTGTCAGCAAATTTCTGTAACTGTCTATCATTCTGCTAGTGATAAGCTAGCCGTTGTTCACTCGTCTTGCTTGTTTGTAGCCTCCCCCGCAGACATTCTCAGGCATGCGTCAGACGTTCCTTCCCCACGAACGTCTGCTGACTTGAGCGGCAAAAAACGTGGACCAATCACAGCAGACTTCCAGATCTAGGAAGTGCACTTTGGACCTTGAGAAATTTCGCGCTTGACTTTATAGCTCCAGAAAACATCAGAAAGGTCTCATGAAAGGCGAAGACCTTACAGTTTTAGAACAAACTACTCAGTTAACTCACAAACGTTTGTAGTAATGGCTACCCTCAGAATCTCATTGACAAAAATTACCTCGGAGGTTAAATTTGCTGAAAGGAAGTCGGCTTTACTATAAAACGACAGCATGTGAAAAAAAATTCTGCCTTTTGTTCAGTCTTACAAGGTAACTCCACTGTTACATCACCCAAAGAACAAATTTATGAGCAAATGACACCTAATCCAGCTTTTACAGAGATAAATATACAAAAAGCCAACACTTATCTCCTATATTCTCGTCAGGAACAAAAATCTTTTGTCACGCATCACACTCTATAGAGCTTGTACGTATGTGTTTGGCTTGTCAACACTTTGACCTCAGCAGTGCTAATTGGATCTCTGATAATCTGCATGTGATCTCCAGCCAATATTTGCAAACAATGGGAAAGGAGTTTATTTTTCAGTTCAGCAGATGTTTGTGGGGAAGGAATGTGTGACACACGCCTAAGAATGTCTGCAGGGGAGGCTAGCTTGTTTGGGGCTAAGTCTTATTCTGGTCAAAGAGAGAGAAAGAGTGTCTGGTAAGGTTTCCAATCAAAGATTTGTGAACTCATGTCTGGCAAACTCTCCAAGTGCTTATATATACACAGTTATACACACCTTGTACTTTCATCTGCCGTTAAGGAGTGTGTTTTGGTCCACAACTTTCAAAACAACTGCTCCACAGAATGTCACTGATAACACGTAACACAAAAGAGTATCAAAGTATGACTGCACAATAAATGTCACAAAATCTACCTATAAAGCGGTCCCTTCGGGATTTTCTGTCTTTACATCATCCTAACCGTTTCATACTTGCGGCTGCAAACAACAGAAACCTACAAATTACCTACAAATTACCTACAAATTCCTTGCGGCCCCTGTTCAAGCAAATCGAGAGTTTTTCTGGCATACTGACTGTATATTTCAACTGTAAGTGATTTCCTTAATATACACACAAGTTACTAGATTTCCTTCTGGGCGAAATCCCTGCTGGGGCAATTATTTGCTGTATTTTTTAATTCTGGCAAGATTTTTTTGGTGCTGAAGGCTAACAGTCTATTTTTTTCTTTGAAAAGCTGCAATTACAATTTCAGAAGGATTTCATTATAAATGCTACTCGCTTAGATCTGATAATTATTGGTATAGGGGTTGGTAAGGGAAGGGAATGATATACTGTGCAGGAGATTGTGTGAATAGCAAATTTAGAAATTATGTCCTGCTTCTTTCGACTATTATGGTTGTCTTTGTATGTATAAAAGATACTTTGCAGTCCATTCAGCCAATATTATCTTGCCCAAAGATCTGCTTTGAAGCTTTTGCTCCAGATGGCAACACAGTCAATGCCTCCCCACGCTTATTTCTTCTTGCTTTTGGTGACAATAAGTACGCATTTTATAGGGTTCAGGGAATACACAACTTTGGACAAGATTGCTTTCGGTCAACTCCACTGGTTACCACCGGGATACAATGAGATAGAGACTTATGTCCTTAGTGACATGCTAATGAACATGAGGTTATATCAAGAGTCATCTGAACAAAGTGAAGATGACTGCGTAGAAGTCTGACTCAGTGTTCATGTAAAAAAGGGGCTACACCGGAGTCCTTCTTTTTTAGGAATGAAAGTTCAACACTTGGAGATTGCTAAATTAAAGCTGTTTTGTGTTATATACTCTTACGTTTACATGTAAGAGCAAAAGACTTAGTCAGGGCTCGAATTTAACGGTAACCCATTAACCAATGGTTAGTAGTTTCTTACGTTTGGTCACTAAAAATGAGCATTACTATCCTGACATAGTTAGTAAAAATCTCTGTCATTGAAAATCTTACACCTGTTTCTTTTTATGCATAACACTGTGTTCTATTTCATTCAATTTATTGTTCTAAAAGATATGCTTACAGTATAATCGAACAACAGGGAAAACGTACATTTCACAGAAATCAAGGTAACCAGGCTTTTGTTGGATGGGGAGATCTGTACACAGCCTTAAGCTTAACATATCTTTTGCAAGTGGCTTGTTTGCATCATGGAACCTATTTGTTATAAAGATCAGATACAGAGATGCTTGATAGGTTTTTCAGAAAAAGGTCGCCACCCAAAACATTTGAAGAGGAAATGGAAGATCGAGAATAATGACTAAAAAAATTAATACAGTTTCAAACACTACAGAAGGCTCCCGCGCAGAGGGCGTATGAAGAAAGAAAGAACTTTCCACCAAGAATCGAAAAAGGCATTCACCTGGCTGCAGTTTGATGAGTCTAAACAAACAACATGTTGCAGTTTCTATGGTGAATAATTATTTCGCACCCTCTCGTAACATAATTGAAAGGAAAATGTAAAGATGCATTAAATCATCTAGTATATTATTTCGTTTTGCAGATCATCGTGTAATTTGAACCAATCCATCCATACATAAGTTTGCCCCATTTATTAGCACTACTTTCAATAGTTAAAATGTTGTTATTTCAAGAACAGATTCTTGGATAATTAACTTTATCATTTGTTTAGTAGAGCGGTTTTCACTTGACTGTCGAAAGGGATTGGTTTTGGTTTTGGTTTTGGTTTTGGTTTTACTACGCCCTTTGGTTGGCTAGTGTATTTACTTTGGTTTTGGTTTTACGACAGTCAAGTGAAAACCACTCTAAAACTTATGCCCACTAACCCAAAGGGTTAGTTATCCAAAAAATCAATTTTGAGCCCTGCTTACACTGTAGGAAGAATTTTGTTATCGGGCTGGTGAATTCTGTTATAAACTTGCCCAACGGGCAAGTGAAGTCTTGTGGGGGAAATTCAAATTAAGAACTGTAACCAATGCTCATCAAAAAAATTTTCGGCTAGTTGAAATGACTTTTTGGCTAGTATGTACTAGCTACAGCTTGCCCGATTGGCAAGCTGTAAAACTGACTTTCTTTGCACCCTGATTCTTGAAATAAAGCCAAACTAAGTACAGTCAACTCCCGATAACTCGAACCCTCGCTAACTCGAACCTCGCGCTAACTCAAACCAAAATCGATTTCCCCTGGATTTCCATCATACATTCACTGTAATTTTACCCTGGGTACCTCAAACCCTCAATAACTCGAACTCCCGCTAACTCGAACCGATTTTCGTTTCCCGTCAGGTTATTTTCTATATATTTTACCCTCGACAACTCGAACCATGTTTTGAGCCCTTAAAAAGTCGGAAAAAAAGCCGTCTACGGGCGTCCAAAACATTGAATTTTGGATTTCCTATTGATTTCCTATTATAGCATTGTAGAGTATAGTTTGCTAGTGGAGGGTGACGTTGATTGTCACAGGCTAACGTGACGCAGCTTTTCTTCTCAAAACAGTAAAATGCATGTTCTATTTAGGCTATGTTTTATTACATTACGTTCTGATTTATAATCTAGAAGTATCTTTTATTTTTCACTTGACATTTCTACAATTAAATGTGATTAAAAATAATGTTCACTGTGCAGTAAAACTGTTTTTTACCTTACTCTCGGCCATTTTCTTTGAACTCCCGATAACTCGAACCTTTTTTCAATTTCCCTTGAAGGTTTGAGTGATCGGGAGTCAACTGTATATCAAACACTAACCTTGATGACCACTTAGTAGTGGTGACAACAGTGAGAACACTCTCGTCCAGAACAGCTAAAATGTGGCCGCCGCTTCTTAATAGAGGTTTAAGTTCCCATTCTTTTTCTACAATAATTTTGGGACTTCAAACACTGGTTACTTTAAATTGAGAGGGGTGCCGTTTAATGGAGATTCAACTGTAAAATAATTTCTATTTTGAATTTTATTTTTAGACAATGAAGGTCAGATTCCACCATCAGCTGAAAGTAGAGACATCTTTGGAATACTAGGAATCATTAATTTGTTAGCAGGTATAAATTATAACATTATGCTCTTCGTTTAGCACCACAAAGACACTTGCCCACTTACCAGCTATTAGATACTGTGTATTTTTCTGAGACTTTTATAAAAATACCGGTAATACAAAGGAAAACAAAAGAAAAAGGGGTGGCCCCAGCCCCCTTAATTGGCACACCCCTAAATCCACCCTTAATTTCTTTTATATGCAGTGTGCAAAGAAAGTAGTGGATTTTGTTATCAGGCTAGTAAATTCTGTTTTTAACTTGCCAATTGTTGTTTTTTGAGGAATTCAAATAACAGAAGAGCTGTCAAATCAATTCTGCTGGTCAAAAAGTTTTTGGGGCTAGTTGAAATGACATCTGGGCTGGTAAATGCTAGCTTCAGCTTGTCTGAATGGCAAGCTGTAAAATTGATTTTCTTTGCACCCTGATGTGTACAATTTTGTCAAGGTCAATTTACATGGTATGACTTTGTTGCATGTGATGTGCTTACCAAAGGCCTACGACATGAGCTGTTTAATGAAAATCAAACTGAGAGCATACTGTCTTGTGACTGATTTATACACAACACAACTGGTGTTACAAGCATCTGGTAAGTACTTCCTATGCTACAAAGTTATAGCATGTAAATTAGCCTTCAGCTTTGCACTATTTTCAAGAATCTTCACAGTAATATTTCTATTTATGTATTCTTACTATATGTACCATAGTTGGCTGTAATAAATAAATAAATTATCTTTATATGTGTATGTATAGTTAACTAATACCATGTTGTAATACTCTAGGACCATACTTGGTTGTTATAACCAAGAAGAGCCTTGTGGGTCACATCAAGGGACATGAAATATGGAAAGTAAAAGGAACAGATGTGTTGGCATTTCCAAGAGCAACTTTACATTTGACAGAAAGCCAGGTTTGCTAATTGGACGTGTCTGTTTGAGTCATCAGCAACGCCTGGATTGGATCAGACCGGATCAACCCATTAATCATTAACCCTTTTAAGTCCCAATAGTGACTAACTTCAATTTTCTCCTAACAATATCCACACATTGTCAAGAGATAAAGTTATGAGAATTAATAAAATAATCACCTAAGAGAAAATGCATTGATCTTTCATCAAATTCTCTCAACTCATTCTTTAAGGAAAAAACAGAGATCAGTTTGGAGAATTTGTATGTGGATATTGGGACTTAAAGGGTTAATCATTAAATGACAAAAGTTCAGAGATGGGTCACAGAGCTGATCGAATCTCGTCTGATCCAGGTTTTGTCAACAGTCTGGGCTAGTACATGTTAGCTCCAGCTTGCCCGAATGGCAGGCTGTAAAACTGACTTTCTTTGCACCCTGAAAGTATATACAAGGTTAATAGAGTATTGGAATGAGAATCTAGATTTTTATCAGAAGTCATGTGTGGATTTATTCCAGGCACCCAATAAATTCATTAAGGTTCCTTCTCATGAAATAATGTCTGAGGTTTTCCATGCCACAATTTTGAATGAAAAGATAGGCCTGAAGTACAGTTAGGTGTATCTATGATTTCTTTGTCTGTAATTTGACCTGATCTGATAATAATTAACAACATTATTCCATGAGTGCACGTTGGATATGAAATGGTAGGTAGCCAACGAGGTGCATAGTGCCGAGTTGGCTATAATTATCTCATATCCAACAAGCATGAGTGGAATAATCGTTTTATTAAAAATGCCCACAAAATATCGAGAATTCTTCCCGAATTTATCAACCAAATTTCATCTTGTTTTTGATTTTGAGCAGACGCGTACAGTTACCATAATAGGAGAGCATGGTATAATGGCTCATATACCATGATGGCTAAGCCAATCAGAACTCTAGAATTACATTATCCAATGATTCAGTTTTTAATACTGAATATTATTATTTCTTCTTGAAACAGCAACGGAACAACAATGTGTATTTGTCAATGGTGCGATCAGTTCTTCAAACTGACAGTTTCTACTTCTCGTGTACATATGATCTAACACATACACTGCAGCGACTTTCCCATACTAGTCCAGATTTTCTTCAGATGCCTTTGTTTGAAAGGGTATGTACCATGTAACTCCTTTATCAAGTTCGTTGAAAGAGGTGGTGTGTTCTTGGTGATGCAGAGACTATTTCAAGGTTAACTATCTATTGTACTGTGGTGTTGGTATTGTTTTATGTCTTTGTACCATGTCACTTGGTTGTTGCACCATCTAAAAGAAAAGAGACTGCCATTAGAGTTTGTATGATACTCTAGTGTGCTAACCATTTTCATCAGTTTCATCATGTGGTACGAACACATGCCAACATCACCAATTATTATTAAACGGTTATGTGACAACATAATATCATGTGCCAACTCTCCCCAGGTCATCCGGCAATCTCCTAGGTACAGCACAAATCTCCCAGTCTCCTGAATGGGTCACTGAATCCCACAGATGAAACTAAATGTAAACTTTTCTGTGCTTTAGTTTGAAATTAAGCTCATTTCCCTCAAATGGAAACACATTTTTCAGTCATGGTCTGGTTGTGTGTCAATTTGGCACATACTGACATTCATTGACAAGACTATTTCATCAATAAAGTGAATTTTGACTCTTTTATAGGCTGATCCTAGATTTGTTTGGAATGGTCATCTTTTGAGACCACTTGTGGTGCAACCAGAGGTAAAGGCTGTCATTAATAGCCATGTTTGTAGTTAGAAAATACTCAGAAGAGAAAAAATGAATTAAATGAGACAAAAGCATTGAAGCATTTTCAACTTACAATGTAGTAAGTCATTATTGTCAGATTATATATCTATCTTTGAAAATGAAATTTGCGTAAAATTTTTGGCACCCTAGTTTGATCCCCATTTTCCTTTGACATATATTATCAATGACTAGGGTTAGAATACAAAGGAAATTGAGAATCAAACTAAGTTGAAACCGTTTTAACCTGAATTTCATTCAACACGGTCACCACACTGAGGAGGTTTGAATTTCAGTGCAGGGAGCTAGTGAAGGCAGATCGACACAACATTTTCATTTTTTTACTTTTTTCTTTACTTTAATTTTTGATTTTTGTCTAATTAAAAGGTAGCTTGAACATTAAATTAATTTATTTTTGATTTCTTGTTTCATCAGCTTCACAGGTTTATACTTCCAGTGATGCATGGATGTATCCTTAAAAATCAGCATTTCATTGCATGTCCAACAGCCCATAATTTAAAGTTATTGTTCCATCAGTAAATTTTCCTTAATTTTCTTTAATTTTTGTGTTTTATTTATGCATTTTCTGTCTTAAGTTAGCTGTCAACAATAATATGGCAAATGACTTGTACTCCTGAAAGGCTTAAGAGTACTAAAACGTTGCAAAGACTGGTTTGGTTTTAATACAAGATATTGTGAATCTTGACAAAGGTTTCACTGGTTTTGCTTGCTTTGCAAAGGCCAGTCATACCTAAAATCATCCAAAACGGATGGCCGTTGTGCTAGTCTCTGTTAAAGTAAAGCATGTTACGGACGGCAGTGTTTCTTGTAAGGTGAGGCTAGACATTTCAACTGCTTTTTGAGTGAACACCCTTGATGTATCCGTTACTGGAGCTGGCTGCTTACAGGAATGGTTCTCATAAGTGGCCACTAGAGATGTAAGGGTTAAATGGCCGCTTATGGTAGCTTACCAAACTACCAATAAACGTTGGACATCAGATTTTATTTTAGTCTGCTTATGGCAGCTTACAAACAAAGCTAAAACCTAACTCATAAACCACGAAAGTGTCTGCAGTCACCAATGGGAATTATCCAGTTACGCAAATGTAACAATACAAAGTTTGTATGGGAGTTGAAACAGGGTTTCATGAAGGTGGCCATAAGTAGAGCTGTTGGCTTTAAAGAGTGTCTGGAGAGCTTGCACTGTATCAGCAAAAAAATGAATGAATAAATAATTATGGTGGCAAGAATTACACGCTCAGTAAGTACAATGTACATGTATGTACCGAAACAACATTGCAAACATCCTTAAGACAGACTTTATTATTATCCTTTCATGAGTAACATAACTTAAACTGCATCATCACTGACTTTAAGTGTTTTCCTTGACCTCATGAAGTTGTTTCTATAACATCCTGTATTATAAAACAAAGTACATTTGATTTTATCCTTATTTCAAGAAGGAGTTGTTTTCGGGCAGGTATGTCAAAAATCTGGTTTAATTAAAGATAAAGTTAAAGAAAGGTGTAAACATAATGGTTTGTGTTTGATAGGTTCCTGTATAGTTTGCCTCTAATATTTTAGTAAGATCATGTTCCTCTCTATCATGTTAAGGTACTCGTTATTATATAAGAGGAGTGGATACTGAAGGAAATGCAGCTAACAATGTTGAAACAGAGCAGATTGCACAGTTTGGGTCTGGAGTATGCTCCTTTGTGCAGGTATGCTTCTCCACAGATTATTGTCCATCTGTTCAGGGATACATACATGTATGCATACATACATAACCTTTATTTCAACACGAAGTTTAGAGTAGCTATGCTATATAGCTAATATCTGCGAGAATCAAATTATGATTTCTTAAACCTGAAAAAAAAACACAAAATAAGACAAAAATTAGTGAAAATGACAAAGCGGTCCAAACTTGCGCATGACATTAAAACTTCCTTTAGAGTTATTATTTTCTACTTCACGTTTCTTTACCACTGGATATACTTTGTTGCTACAAATACTTTCCTTCACAATCCTTAGGTGGCAATTAAAGTAATAACCTTTTTCTCAAAGCGCCTCATGATACTGATCTGATGGGTGTCGTACAGGGGGTCTGAAAAGCTGGACTCTTCCGCTTGATCTGCTGCCAAGGATGTGTTCCTTTACTGCTAGTTTCCTGTTTTGGAATATTGCAAAAAAATACATTAAAATAACATGATCCTCATTAAGTGTCAAAAAATATGTACTTTATCAGTAAAACCTTACTGGTCAGAAATAATTGAGCACTGCCAGTAGGAATGATCAACTACAATGTGCATTCAAATGAAATTCAAATTTTAATGTATGCATGACCAAGACTTTTGTGCTTTCTATAAAAATATAAAGATTATCAGCATGTTACAAGCATTATAAAATTACTGACCCTTTGAAAGTTGTTGTTTGTTGTTTTAGTAACCTAATTTTTTTGGTTAAATTGCAGACAAGAGGTTCTATTCCATTGTTTTGGTCACAGAGACCAAATCTCAAATACAAACCTACCCCTGTTCTAAACTCTGGAGCTGATCATGTGAGTACATCGTGTCACCTTTATCATGTCCTCTCGTTTGCCAGTGACGTTTCTAGAATAATACCAAAAAGTACATGTTTTATGCATCCTTGACCGAGCTTGTTACAGTAGGTCCAGATGGCTTGGATATAAGCCAAGTCCTCTTTTATGTAATTTTATGGGCTGAGAGGAAGTCAAGGTCCATGAAGATGAACAAGGGAATAAATATCCAGCCATCTGGACCAACCAAGCTTAGTTGATAAAGGATTATTTAAATGAGCAAAAAAAGTTGTCTTTTAATTGGACCAGGGCAGGGGGGGGGACTATGAACCATCAAGATCCATCTTGCCTGCCCATGTACATTGTAGCTGCTTGTGTAACCAACCTTACTATTATGATAAAATGACTTGTTGGGTTTCATCATTCTCTTTATTTTGTTACGTGGTTCAACTCAAAAATCAACTCCTTCAGGTGTAGTTCACATCATGGCAGTTAATGGGCCCTTTGTACAAAATGACCAGGTGGTACAAAAAACACTTTTGCTGGACAGCAAAAGGCGATTAGCTCGAACTCTACGCTCCTCTGACCAGCGTACACTTCTACCAAGGTCATTAATGTCCTTCTTTTGTTTTTTTTTCTCTTATTTGTTATTTTACTCCTACTTTACTAGATACTGTGTTATTATCATAATACAAGTGTGAATGAAACTAAACTGAAAGTGAACTGAACTTGATCTTGAAATGAAAGGATATTAGTTTTTTGCCCCACTACGTGGTTTGCCATCCAATTTGTTTTTTCTGTCCTATGTGGCCATTTCTGCAAAGGGTCCATTAAAAACCAACTTTTTTGTAAGATTTTATTTAGTTTTGGTTTTTGCATTTTTCAGAGAGTAGGATTTTGTCTCCACCTAGACAAAGAGAGAGTTTATTATGGAGAACATGTATTAATAAACTTGGTAAGTTTTTAACCAATGCAATTTTGACAAGATAATTTAAAGTAATTAAATGTTTTTGGTTTTTGTCTCCCCTACTGGAATGTCTGAATACAAACTATGGCAACCATGGTGCTGCTAAATCAATAGTCCTGTACAGCTGACTGATGCTATTGCATGATCAAAGACCAGCAATACACAGTCAGAGACTTTCCAGGCTGAAATTTGACCATACATAAGCAGGGCTGTCAGAAAAGTTTTTAAGCAGCAGGCTGATAATGAATAGTGGGCAGCTTTGGAACTCCCACCAAAGGCACAAGTTCTTGAGGGATGAGGTACCTAGGGACATCTTGAAATTTAGAGTCTCAGAAATGGCATTTCCAGAGGTTTTTAAGAGGGATTTTCCATCGCGGACACCATCGTTCCAAGACATCGCCTAGTTCAAACGTTTCACAGATCATATGAGGCGCGTTCTAGCATTTGCATTTCCTTCTTCTTTCCTTATTATTAATAATAGCATAATAGTTTTTTTCCTTTGTTTTTGTTTAATAACTTCCTTTCTTTCTTCTTTCTCTCTTTCCCTCATTGTTTCTCTTATAGGTAGAAATAATCTTGCCACAATAACAAACAAAGGAAAAATAATATTAATTCAGCTAGTTAAAATTGAAATTCACTGATTGCTTTATTCCCCAGCATATAATAAAGATCTGCTGCCTAAGTTGGCCTAAATGTTAACAAATCTTAAATATCATACCCAGCACGAAAAATGCTCCCCGGTAGAGAAAGTTTACGTAAAAACGTAATAACTAGAAATGTCCATTATAAAGTTTAAAACCACTTTCCACAAATGTAGCACCACTACAGAGTCCTTACAGTTGTGGTAGATACTTGTATTTATTACTTATTTCTTATCACTTATTGCTTTTTGTCTCTTTAACAGATTGATCAAAAAGGGCCAGAAAAGATTTTGGGAGATAGATATACAGAAACTGTTAGGACTGCAGGATACACGGACAATTTCTTAAGGTAATAAAAGAATGTACAGTCAACTCTGTTTGAAGGCACACCTCTGTAAGACACACACTTTCCTCTCTAAAATAAAGTGAACACATAAAGTTGGTCTTTGCGATTACCTTGTCTCTTCATTAAGGCAGATACAACACCACTTTGAGACTGCTGAAACAGTGCTAGTCTCGGTGGTGTTGACTGTGTGTATAAACATGGGCAATTAAACACACATGAACTATTTTGAATGTTTCAATCTAATTGTGCCAAGACTCTACCCCTTTCATCCTAAATATAGACTGGTATTTTGTGCGACATTGGGTATTACTTGCTTTACATGAATGAAAATGCGAAACACTGTGCACAGCTGAGTTAATTCTCATGCAATAGATGCCTTTCCTTAAGACATATGGTGCAAAAATTAAGGTGGCTTACTATAGTTTTCGTATGAAAACTATCAAAGTTTTCCAACTTGAATATTTTTAGCAACTTAAGGCTTCTACTGAACGTTTTATCACTGCAATTGATGTAAATTATCATTTTACCTTCTAAAAGCTTTTAATTGCGTAGCATAACATGAAATATAGTCATTGAGCATCCAAAAAGCGGACTGGTAACTCGACCTTTAAGAGCGCTTTTTCTTAGAAACTAGTCTTACGACCTGGGTTCAAATTTTGAGGATTGTTAGAGAACATAAAGATGAAACCATAAACATTTTTTCAGACGTGAAATCTCTTTCAAAATATTCTCCTGTAACATTACACCCTTCTCCTGCTACTAGAATTCTTGGTGAAAACCCTGCACAAAGCCACAAAGATACATATGCTCAGACCACTGACATATGAGCAAAATAGCTCAATTATGGTAATCTCAGTTTAAAATACAATGGGCAATTCATTCAGAAACAAACTTAAGGTCGTGTTGTTGAGAATGCCTTTATTATATAGAGAGTTTAAGTAGAACAAGAGCAATAATAAGTCTAAAAGGTAAGGGCCATTGGTTTTATTGCTTTGCCAAGGGCCCCTGGCTTTTGTTAAATTCTAGCTTGTCGTTTTGACAAACAACTCTGACATTTCGCTTGCCCACAGTCAATGTTTCTTTGTCTTAGTTAATGGTAATGTTTCAAGATGACTTCCCTGGACCCTTGCTTATTGGGCAAGTGAACTCAAAAAGTTACTCTTGGCCAGTAGAAAATTTGCTTTGCCAGAGTACAGGACAAAACTTTTTTGGAACCCTGCAAACAGCATCAACCTCTCACAAGAGCTTACCTTGGAGAGAATTTTCCTCCTTGCAGAGGGTCTTCCTTTCTGGGCATTAGTCTTAACCCTTTAAGTCCCAATAGTGACCAACAACAATTTTCTGCTAACAATATCCATACATTGTCAAGAGATAAAGTTATGAGAATTAATAAAATGATCATCATAGAGAAAAATTCCATGATCTTTTATCAAATTCTCTCAACTAATTCTTAAAGGAGATGTAAGAAATCAGTTTGGAGAATTTGTATGTGGATATTGGGGCTTAAAGGGTTAAGAGGTTTTTACTTGAGAATAAGGGTAGTGTAGACCTCAGTAAATGAAGGTTTATTGCAAAGATTACTGTTACAAATTACAGCTCTCAAACTTCTCACTTTGACTATTTTTTTATGTGTTGTTCATTAGATATGAACCATTTGATTTCCATAAAGAATGCAGTAAAATGAGATGGGAAAGACTGTCCATTTTAACCGATAAATTAAAAGCCAACCAAGATAAATTTGGGTAAGTGTTTCATACATACTGCCAGTTCAAACTTTAACATCATATATACAGTGATTTTGTTACCTCTTCATCCTGTGTCCCTAATGCATAAAAACCCCAAAGATGCAAAATAGTTCATTGCATGCGTCCCGTAGGACACAAAGATCAATCGATGTGAACATGTGTATCTATTCGTGTAATTTCTGTGGCAATTATTATGGCTGTTTAGTTTAATGATGCATATTTCTTTTAGCCTTTATTGTGCTTTTAAATAAAAGTACTATATTTTAATTTTCCCAGTATATTGTTATACAGAGGTTTGGAGTCTGTCTTCAAATTAACTGTCCAGCTACATTTTTGTTAACTAGAGGCAGGTACAAAAGTCGGACCAGATCAACTCGGACCGCCAATCCGGGTCGGATCAACTCGGATCGACTCGGACCAACTCGGATCGAATAAAAAAAATAAAAATAAAATAAAATTGGACTCGGATCAACTCGGAGCAATCAAAAAAATTAAATTAAATCAGCAAAACTGAAAGTTTAACCCATTTGGAGGGTTAAAAAGGCCAGATCATCCTTTTTTTTCTCCGTGGCTTTCAGGTGCCATTTTGTTTTACTAGTGCCAGTTCCTCTCGGATCATGTTATAAACTCGTGGTTGTGGTTGCATTACACGACGCGATATGGAGGTAAAATCTCGATCATCTTTCTCAATGAATTTGCTTCATTCCAAGAAAATGATAGTTTCAGTCGCCTAGAATATATATTTGCTTATAAAAGTGTACTGAATTATTTATGAGAAAAGCATCAAAAGCCTCTGTTGATCGCATTTAGAGTAGTTACCGAAGAGTGTTTGTTTGTTTTTTTTCTGCAGGACTTCTGAAACTTAATTTTAATGATACACTAGTGAGCAGCACACATACATTTCCAGTGAACATTTTCAACTTGGAAGGAGGAGAAACCATGCTCGCCCGGACAAAGGAAATTTCCATGCCCAGGGCAAGAATCAAACTCGCGACCCTCCGGTTCAGTGGTTGGAACGTCCGATAAACTTGTAGTATTCGGAGGATCGTGAGTTCAATTCTCACCCGGGGTACAAAAATTTTCGTTGTCCCGGGCGAGCATGATTTCTCCTCCTTCCAAGTTGAAAATGTATGTGTGCTGCTCACTAGTGTATCATTAAAATTAATAAAAGTAAAAATAACATTAATTTACGCAACCACGAGTTCATGAGAAAAAAACAAAATGGTGGGTGAATGTTAAGTGATACCGACTGATTTTATTTTTCTTTTTATAATCCGAGTTGTTTTTTTTTTATGATCCGAGTTGATCCGAGTCCAATTTTATTTTATTTTTTATTTTTTTATTCGATCCGAGTTGGTCTGAGTCGATCCGAGTTGATACGACCCGGACTGGCGGTCCGAGTTGATCCGGTCCGACTTTTGTACCTGCCTGTTAACTAGGACTCATTGGTTCTGGACGGGACTCATGATTTTTCACAACATGAGTCCCAGGACTCACCATAACTATTTGTAACAAAAACACTGTATATAGACTGTAAGTTGACTTCATGCAGTGCAAGAAAGAAATTGCTTTATAAAGGGACATACAGGGGTATTTTTGTCAGAACTGTTATTAACCCTTTAAGCCCCAGTATCTACATACAAATTCTCCAAACTGATCTCTTTACATTTCCTTAAAGAATGAGTTAAGAGAATTTGTTAAAAGATCAAGGCATTTTTACTTAGGTGATCATTTTATTAATTCTCATAACTTATCTGTTGACAATGTATGGATATCGTTAGGAGAAAATTGATTTTGAACACTATTGGGACTTAAAGGGTTAAGGGCCTTGACCCAAAACACCTGTTAGAGTTGAGCTTACTTTAATGTTACAGGTGATCAAAGTGGAATAATATTGTTTATATTTTCCATGAATCATGAATTTTATTGACAAATTTTTCTTCATGCTCTGTGACCAAAAAAACCTTGAAGGATTGTCTGTAGGGGGGTGCACTAATTGGAAGGCAGGTTCTTATTTGGAACTGGGTGCTAATTCCTGCACATAACTGTCACCATTGTTATCTCTTTTGTTATTGTGTTTACAGGTATTTTAGTTTAAGAGAAAAAGATAACCAGATTGAATCAGAACAGAAAGGAGTTTTCAGAACAAACTGCATAGATTCTCTGGACAGGTAACTACTAGAAGAAGTATTGTATTCAAAACATGGCATCTCCATGATGTTCTTTAGGAATTATGGCAAAACAGGATGATGATCACCAATGGAATATGTCCCTCTCAGAAAATGTTTTTGTAATTAATTTTAAGTTGAATAAGTAGAGCCTGTAGATAATGGGAAATTCTTTTATTATTGTTGTTGTAAAAAGTCTGGATATTGATCAAGAAAAAGAAAATTAAGGGAGTACATAGAGTAAGGCCCTAAAAAGCTCTTGATAGAATCTTTAATTCTCCTTTTGTCCCACAAGTACAATGAAATTCAAGAGAAGACACAACCTTGTTCTCACGGTTCTCTCCTACTTGTCCCTACTGAACGAGATGAGTAGCAGAGAACACTGGGAACAGATTGAAAGAGAGACTAACAGTTTATCAGGTGGACTTTTTTCCTGATGCACCCCATTAATCAAGTTAATCAATGGCATACTTGCCATAGCAGTAATTGTTTCTAATAACCATCTGTAATAATACTTAATTTACTATACGTAACTTGTTTCTCATCAGAACAAATGTGGTTCAAGGCTTACTGGCAAGGAGAAGTCTCCAGGCCCAGTGTCAGGTATGGCAAAATATGGTCAGAGCTATTGACAGTTCTGCTATAATTAGGTCAAGTAATAAGAGAATAAAATTGCCTTCATAATGTGCCTTTACTCAGCAGCAGTTGTGGGAATTATAATGTTGTTACCAGGAATACTTCAGTTGCCCAGGACCAGGCTCTTTGGTGGGGAAAAGGCAAATAACATGCAGAGCATTGTCAAAGAAAATCAGCAAGCCATTCTGCTGCATGGCGTGCTTTGCATACAATGTTTTTTAATGCTTTCAATACATTATTTGTGTTTTTCCCCACTAAGAAGCCCGTTTCCAGGCTAATAGTGTCCACGTTAGAAACTCTAGAGAAAGGAGTACATGTCATGTCCATTTGAACACATAATATGTATAATAAATTAAGAGGAAAATGGCAGAAAATGAGAAATTAATAGTCAGTTGTAGTGTATGAAAACATGAATTGGGCCCTTCAAAACAATGAGAAGGGTGGAAGACTGTCCATAAAATCTTGAAGGTTGTTGGCTGTGACACACAGGAAGCCAACAAGAGCTGCCAGATTATTTAGGTTACTCATTCCCCTTCATCAAACAGCAGTGCATGGTACATACACAAAAGACTATAGTTGTACAGTTGAACCCTCTTGACAGAGCCACCTAAATTCATAATGTTAAGGTAAAGAGTTGTAATATAATAATCTCCTTTAATGAAATAATTAAAAGAGTGAATCTTTGATGTCTGCTATGGTGGTGCTCTAAATGATTATTGCAGGAACATTGTTTTGGGGTTTTACCCCTGCCATTTTTTTTTTGTTACTTTCCAAGAAAATCAATTTCTTAATATGCTGAGAATTGAACGGTTTTTAGAAGTTGTTGAACAAGTTCAGTTTTCCATAATAAATAAAACAATGTTATTATTCTGAACCCTGAGTCTTAATGTAGCAATAATTTTATTGCTTCATTGCAGGAGTATGAAGTTTTATCTATGGGAGAGAGAATAGAAGATCATTTAGAAATGGAGAAGGTCTTCAAGAATGGTATGATTAATAAGCATTAAGTGCATGTTACAGTATCGGACTGATCAATCAAGTCATTATTATATGGTGACCATGAATCCTTTATTCAAAGTAACGTATAATATTATTGGTATACTATCACTCTAATCTCAGACATCACGTTAGAGTACCATAACTCCATCGTGGTTTTTTTTTGCTGTTTTCCCCCCCCCCCCCCCTTCCCCTTCTCCTCAAACATGCTTGAAAATATAAGCCACCGGGGGCCTAATAAAGGTATTTAAGGTGGGGATGACTTTTCAGCCTTTCAACTTGCAATCAGACTATCAAACTCTCTATTTAAGATAGAAGATTGAGCAAAGGATGAGATTACCACAATCCTTCCTAAGCGTCTTGTTAGTGGCTGCATCGTTCTCAAAAATATTTATACACTTTGATACCTGTAAATTGTTCCATCTTTTTTAGTATGGGCAGACAATGCTGATGCTTGCTCTTTGCAGTATGCTGGAACAGGAGCCCTCAAGACAGACTTCACAAGGTACCTTAACATACAGACAAGCCTACATTTTATTATTGAGCTATTATGAACACAGTTTACGTCTGTTGTATTCCATTTGTGGCTGATTGGCAACATCTCTTCAGTTTTAGTTTATTGTCTCCCAACAAGCCAGTAGCGACTGATAATATTTTGTTGTTGTTGTTTTTTTTTTTTAACAGGACAGGAAAGCGATCAACATTTGGACTTGTAAAGGATGGTCTTAACTCTGCAATTCGGTATTACAAGAACAACTTTGCTGATGGATTTAGACAAGTAAGTCACTAAAGACCTTTTTTTTTCAATTCCTGTGTCTGATCGCTTTATTTACTGTTTTAATATCTTTTTAAAGATTCCCTCCAACTGCCATCTTTGATAACAGGAGATATGTTTTAAGCCCATTTTTTTCTAGTGACACAAGCTCAAGTTCACTCCCAGGGGTGTACTCCAGTTTTCAGCTGATGGGAATGATCGAATGGGGGCTAAAATTAAAACCCAAAAAAATCCCTTGACCAAAAATTAACCCTCAAAAAATTTCATGCCAAATTTCTGAACCTTAATTTCCGAGATACAGTGGCACTACTGCGAATATTTAGATTGTTTGAATACCCAAAAAAATCCTTAGTAAATTCAATCCTCCCAAAAAATACATCCCAATCCTACCCCAAAAAATCCTGGAATCAAAAATTACAAACCCAGACAAATCCATTGATAATCCCTGTCAATTGAAATCTGGAGTACCCCCCGCCCCCCCACCCCCCAACCTGGGAGTGCACTCAGAAGGACTGGATTTGTTATTGCCATGAAGGTGACCTAGACATGATCCATAAAGACAATGTACTGTAAAGAAGAGCTCCCAAAAACTCTGTGGGACAGAATCAGAGGACTCTTAGGCGACAGTTCTTCATCATTATTTTTGCATATTTCCATTTTTGGTGGTGACCGGTCAGTGATCAGTTTGTTAACTGTTGGCAAAATTTAGCTGACAGTCAGCCAAGATATATTCTGGGCAGCAATTCTTAAATCATTCCTTAATTTTCTTTGCGGTAATTTGTACATTACTTGTTTTACTTTGGGTTCTTCTGTGCTTGTCTATTCACGCGACTCAAGACTTGTACATTTTTTTTTTATTGCGCTGCATGAAATATGCTTGCATCTCTAGTGAAAGCCAGGCTTTAATTATAACCAGGGTGTGTTTAGAAACATGGCAGGCATTATTGAGTGAACACTACATGCTGAAAATGTCTTCTATTGTTCAGGACTCAATTGACTTGTTTCTTGGAAACTACGTTGTTGATACCAATGAAGGGATATCCAAGCCGTCGCCTCTGGAAAGTCACAGAGATTGGAGGTTTATGGCTGTAAGTTTATTTTCAGTTTTGTGTTGCAGTTTATATTTTTTTTGCAATCATAAATGTTTTGTATTGAATTTTGACATTCCTTTCTATTATTATTTTTTTCAATTCTTAATTTAAAGGGAGTTTAAAATCTTTTATTAATTTTAAGCAATAGACCACTTAACCCTTTAAGCCCCAATGTCCACACATAAATTCTCCAAACTGATCTCCATACATCTTTAAAGAATTAGTTGAGAGAGTTTGTTAACAGATCAAAGCATTTTCTCTTCAGTGATCACTTTATTAACTCTCATAACCATTTCTTTTGGCAACATATGGATATAGTT
Organism: Porites lobata; assembly: GCA_942486035.1. Classification (NCBI taxonomy): domain Eukaryota; kingdom Metazoa; phylum Cnidaria; class Anthozoa; order Scleractinia; family Poritidae; genus Porites; species Porites lobata. The sequence goes on along the minus strand of CALNXK010000214.1, from coordinate 583,178 downwards.
AGGAGAAAATTGATGTTGGTCACTATTGGGACTTAAAGGGTTAAAAGAGGAATACCTGAAGTCAAGTTCACCAGAAATAGAATATTAACCTGTTATAAACTAAAACATTTAAACAAGAAATATTTTAAGTCAGATTTATACATTCATCAGACTTCATTTACATACATTTGTGGATTTTGCCAGCTTTGTGGAATTTACAAAATGAAAAACAAAATTAGAAAAAGACATGCATCTGCTCTTTTCTTGAGTATTTTCCTTTTGAAATTAATTTTGTAAAATATAACAAAAAGGTTTATGTTATTAAAATTTTGTTCCATTTCGCCGCACTTGTGCTTATGCTTGCATTGATGAGAAACGCTGTCCTTAAGAAACAAGTTAATAGACCCTCGCTTGGTTTTTCAACTTTTGTTAATCATCGGTAAGGCAAAATCCATTGACACCGCTGTAAAGAGGGCCCTAAAATTAGCAAACTTGCCAAGTTTGAAAGTGACACGTCTTAAACAAGTGAAGAAAAACCTCTGCAAAGTTGCAAAAATTTACAGAAGTTTGTATGGTGGGGGGCAAGTTTCTACCCCCCACCATACAAACATCTGGCAAGTCGGCACCTCATTGATTTTTTTTTCCGTTACCTTTTAGCTTCCAATGATTCTGTTACTAGGATTCTCAATGTTTGTGATCAGTGTTTTAATTCCATCAAGTGAGTACTTTTTAAGTGATGACATTATTACTAAAATACATATATATTGAGGAGTTTAGAGTCAGGTTGATCATTGACCTTACAGGCATTTTGAGCAAGTTTTAAGAAAGTTCCAATTAAGCCAGAGGTTTCAGTCTGAAACAAGCACAAATTCGTAGTAAATCTATACATTCAGAGATCATTAGTAATCAAGGGCAACAAATTCATGACTTTTCCAAGTCAGTACAGGTTTCAAATGCCCCATAGTATTCCACACTGTAAAAGCATCTCTATACAAATTTACATATCCACAATGTGAGAGAGGGTCAAAAAGCTCAGTATAATTTTACTGCCTACCCATTAAAAAAAGTATGTTCAACCCCTTACCCTGGTAGTTCATCATATATGTTGGATAGCACTATCCACTTTTCACATCTCTATCCAGAGGATACATTTTTAGGGAATCTATGTAACTGCATTATCCACTGGATAGAAACTTATTCAGTGAATGACCTTATCCACCATTTGAACAAATGAGGGCCAGTTCTCCCTCCCTCCACCCTATACAAAGTTCAAACTCGTAAAAAATAATGGATACACATGTTCAACGTTGTTTGTGGGGTGAGGGGAGGGGTTGGGCATGCATGAATTTGAAAATGCCCTAGAAATGCAAAAGTGCCCGAAGAGTTTTTTCCATGATTGTAGACTGCAAGAACAGATGATTCAAGTTTTTTTGCAAACATTTAAGACCCAGTCAAACAGCTAACAGCTAATTGGGTCTAGTGGCAGGCCATCGCAAGAAAAAAGCATACCGTAAATCCAGATGAGGCGAGTGCCTCATCTTGCGTAATGCTTGCAAGCCCATAGTGAACATGTAAATGCAAATAATTAAGTGGTTTGTATTTTTAACCAAATGACTGCAGCAATCAACTCCAATGAATCTTTATTCCTTTTGTTTGCAGCTGATTATGGTGTGCAGTTTCTTTATGTATTGTTTTGGGGTGCAGCTGTCATGGTCACTCTCTATGTAGTATTGTACTTTGGTAATGAGTATGTCGACCACCCAAGACTTGTACATGTCCAGGCAAAAGATAAAAATGTCTGACTAGAAAATCAATCCAAGTTCTATAGTTGGGTGTAAATGATAATATTGTTGGGATACCTGTGCAGTAAAGGACAATATTATACTGGGTCGAGCCATCATGAACCTCTCATCAGCACAATTTGAAAACATCCCAGTTATTTTCATGCCATTGGCTATTCGTATGGGACCCATACACTAACTTGTGTATGCTATTCATACAGGATTCTTTTGAAAATATTGATTAGGTTCAAGCCCTGAGAATAGTGATTAGGGTTAAACACTGACTGGAATCGAAATGGTTGGGTTCATTTTGGGTTAGGGTTGTTGCTATGCAGTTGCAAATAAACCCTTCATCAGCAGCGAACCCTCAGTGATCTGGTGGTTTAGGTAGACTTCAGATCCTACGCCCTGGGTTCGAGTCTCACTCCTACTGTAATATATAATAACAAATTCTAATTTTTTTACTGTTAAAATGAAAGAGACTTACTCTTTTATGAACATTTGTTGAGCAGAAATTTTAAGAGGCTTATTAAGACAATAGAATACATTACTGCTGACAACAGAAGGAAACCAACCAGTAAATACAGCCAAAAACTGACATCTGTAGAAAGAATCCCGTATGCATAGCAAGTACAAGTCAGTTTAGGGGTACCGTATGAATAGCCACTGTGTATTATAATTGTTTCATTCATCTATTGTTCAGACAATCGTTCTGAGAGCTTCATGGCTCTCCAAACTATAAATAATGTTATTTTACATTAATTTTGTTTGAGAATGCATTCATCTCACCCAAAATCCTTAAATCCTTTTTTTTATGCAAAACATGTGTAATGTAAACAAAAAATAAATATAATGAATAAAAATAAAATAGCCTTGGCCAGCAAACTTTAGTGTCGTCATGTGAGGAGGATGAGGCACTGTCGCATAACAACAAAAAACGACAGCAAGGGAGACTCGATTGGTTGTGCCTGCCAAATACAAAACATGATCAGTATAAAGATTAAATATCAAAAATTAAATTGTTGTCAGAAACATGATATGTATGTTCTTCATATTAATTTTAACATTTTATTCATAAAGTCAGTGTAGAATTTTACGTATTAATTTAGTGACATGCAATGAGTCAGAACATTACAGCACTCAGATAATTCTAGGAACCTTTAAAGGGGTTATGTCACAAGGATACTGTTATATGTACAGTTCATCTTTCATCTGTTCATGTAATTACTCAGTTTTTCTATCATTTGCTATTGAAAAGAATGGTCCGCTGATATTGTGGATCAGATTTAATTTTTATTGTATTCTTGCCCAGTGAATATTTATTAACTTATTTTACATTTTATGATTACCCTAATTCATTGTGGGAGCTTGAGCTCTTTATGTTGTTCAGGCAGGAATGTCCAGAATTTAAGACTTTTGAGATGTAATCAAGGTTCATACAGAGTCTGGAAAAAGTAGTCTGGAAAAATGATAAAAATTAGTCTTGAGTTTTTTTCAATGCTACAACAAGTGCTTTTATGAGTGAAATTTTTTTCATTTTGGTCAAATGTTATTCAATCTCACCCATACATTTGCAGCGCATCATGAAAAAAGTCCTGTTCCTGTGATTTTTAAGGTCTCTTTTGATCACCTATTTGATAACCTTGAGTCTGGAAAAATAAATTCATGTTTTGGAAAAAATTAAGTCTGGAAAAAGTCTTGAATTTTGGATCCAAAAATCCTGTGTAATGTACGATCCTTATAATAAGTCACCAAAAAGTGTTACGATCACACATAATAGTTAACCAAAATACAATAGTTCTCTTTAAAAATATGAATACAAGAAAATTAATAAAATAGCAAAAAAAAACTCAGTCAAATATGAAGTACTTAAAACACTTCATCCATTTAATCGTGGTGTGTGTTTCGTAAATTTTTTAGACCCCAAAAGCTGTTTTTTTTTCTTTTTAAACTAAGATCAGGGTATCAGTAATGGTGAATAGTTTTGCAGATAATATTGTAGACCAATGCTTTTACATTGTAGTCTTTAGATTTTAATTTCAATATTTGGCTTTGGGTCTTTCAAAAATCGGGCATCAGGGTACAAATGTCTTCAGTAGAATTCTATTGCAGTGCACTGCTGAATCATTATTTATGTTTAATGAAAGAGATGAAATAAAATAATGAAAAACAAAAGATAAATATGGACTAACATTGTTCACTATATTTTGTATTCAACGGTCTGTTCCATTTACACCACATATTCATTGTTTAATTGAAGAACAGCTCCCCAAAAAATCCGTCGGCCAACTGTTGGTGGACAGTTGGTTGACAAGCAGCCAACAGTCAGCTGACAGTCAGCCGACAAACGGCCAACAGTTGTGCTATTGTAACTTGACTGTACTGGTGCATAGTCGAGAACATAGGCTAAGGTGTTTCTTCCTCATGGAAAAGGGTACTGCTACACATGTATAGCCTGTACAGATATGCCAGGCACTAGCCTTTTAGTGTAAGTGAAGATTATTGCCAGATATGAACTTCTATTCAAATATCACCAAAATTCAGCAAGAAGTGCACACTGCCAAAGTCTTCAGTGGCAGTGTCAGCTATGGACAGCTGATCTCAATCGTCCTAGCTACAGCAGAGTATCCCTCAGTAGTGTGTTAATATATGTAGTTGAAGGACATCCTCTTTTTGCCATATCATGTGTAGGCACCCATGTTATCAGCTGTAGCACTGGAGAGCTCTCACCACTATAAATATATCCAACAGCAATTCTTCCAGGGGCATAGCCAGCCCATGGACCTGTGGGCCCAGGCCTACAAATTCCTTGTTTGAGCACTCTACCGCTTGTAATAAATTATGCGTTGTTGGAGTGAGCTAAAAAGCTTAACAGCTCAAAGTGTTGGTGAGGTCAGTGTGTACTAGTCATGCATGCAATTTTCAGGATATGTGGAAATGAAAGTCAGCCAGGCCCACAACATCCCTGACTTCTGTCTTGAATGGTAAAGGTCACCTTTCTAAACTACCATTAAGCTCGCTATTTTTAACCTTGTCCTTCCAAGCTATGTTTTTCACCATTCACCGCATTCTTGTATAAGTTCCATTCAGACCCTTTTCTTCGGCTTTTGTCAAGGACAAAGTGATACTCATGTGAAGGAAAGTTATCTCCATAGTTCCTCTGAATAACTTGAGTTTGATCTTTTCTGCAGAATCACTCTTCCAGATGTTCTGCATTTTGTCTAGTGATCGCCAGGCCCAGTGATTTTGTTACAAATAGTTATGGTGAGTCCTGGGACTCTTGTGAAAAGCCATGAGTCCCAGTCCAGGACCATTGAGTCCTAGTTAAAAAAAAAAAAAACAAGGAGTCCCTGGGTCTTTTGTAACCACACAGTTAATCTGAAGACAGACTCCAAAACTCTGAATTACAGTTTACTGAATTTATAAATATACTCCTTCTATTGTAAAGCACAACAAAGACTAAAAGAAATAAGATTCATTTAACAAAGGCCACAAGAACAGCCACAGAAATCACAAATGTTATTGTACAAAAACATCTTCAGATCGATCAATCGATCTTTACATCCTACAGGATGCCTACCACAATAATTTTGCATCTTTGGGGATTTTTATGTGTCAGGGACCCGGGACGCAGAGGTAACAAAATCCCTGCAGGCCAGTGCTTTGCAAACATTTATGTCTCTTTCCTTAGAACATATTCAGCTGCCCAGGGGCCAATTTAATGAAACTTTTTTACAAGTTTAATTTACAACTGTAGCTATTGTTTTCAGACTTTCAAAATTACATTTGTAAAAGTTTTAATAAATTGGCCCCAGGTATTTGAAATCTTACTCCCTGCCTCTTCCCCAATGGCTTGCTTGATTTTCTTAACATTGTTTCCATTTCATCATTCATGAACAATTAGCTATGGACAATTTTATTGTCATATGTATATTTATAAACATGTATTTTTTACTACTCTATCATATAAAAGATATATAAAAAAAAACAACAAGTTCCCAGCATCATAGCAATAAAATGGCCATTGGTTTCTGTCTTGCTAACTTCAGATTTCAGCTTTTGAAAGTCAATCTTGTTTCCTTTCCATAGAAGTATTACAAAGTGACCAGAAGAGTCTTGTTGCTGTTGTTGTTGTTTTTCCTTAAATAAAAGAAACTTACTTAAGTTGCAACTTAACTTCACGGCTGGGAATTGGACGTTTCCTATCAGTTACTAAGCTACCTAAAACAATTTGTTTTTAGTTAACAGTAATAACATGCAAACTTTGTTTAGTCAAGACAAAAACTTTTCCATTTGAGGCTTGAAGCCCCAGGATTTCATTATCAGAAGTTGTCAGTGTCACTACATGTTGGCTGGCATGCTTAGCTCCTTGTTCAGGTTGTCGGTAAATGTACACGTGCCTGGTACAATCACACAGTGTTGCAAAGGACATATCTGGAGCACAAGTAGAGAACTTTCGATCACGTTTAGCTGCCTGTACGTAACCAAGCGCATTAAATGTTCCAGTGTGCACCCAGTTGTCCTCATTGCTGGAGTGAGACTTGGGTTGCCAGAGAAGAGCATCAACATCATGGCGTATACAGAAAGCTGGAGGAAGGTTTGGGTCTAGTGAGGCATTGAATATCCACTGGTGAATTGCTAGGCAAACCTAATGTGAAATAAAGTTTGAAAAAATATTAGAGATGCAAACCTTTAATACCTTTGAAGCTGGCAACATTTCAATAAACATTACATTGCTATCCATGATAATAACCCTCCAAGTTGCGACCATTTTGGTTGCCATGGCACCTAAAATTTTGGAGCTGGAGACTTGATAATTTGTAAAAAAGTCTCCCTAAACCAAGAGTTGGTTGCTAAATAGCGACTAAGCAAAAACTTTAACTTGGAGGGTTGGACAATAATAATAATAATAATAATAATAATAATAATAATAATTGGAAAAAGTTGGAAAATATCAGGAATTGACGAGAGAAATTAGAGAAATGTGGGGTGTGAAAAACATGGACATGGTACCTGTTGTTGTAGGGGTCCTTGGAAATGTTACGAAGAAACTTGGACAATGGTTAAAAAACTGGGGATCAGGGTTAGGATCAGACTGCTACAGAAAACTATGCTTTTAGGAACAGCCAGGATGCTGAGGAGGGTGCTTGACTTCAAAGTACCAGGAGAGTGTCCTTAAGGGACCCGTGGTCATTGACTACAACTAGCTCCCTTGGAATGTACGTTGGCATGAGAACAGCCAGAGCTCAGAACTAAATAGACAATAGTAATGATAGTAATGGTTATTGTTATTATTATTACTATTATTATTATATCAGAGATTAAAGTTTATTGCCTTACTTTATGAGTTACTTCTCCAGTCTTAACGTCCAGTCTGAATATGTACTCGACATCCTCTGGAAAAGCATCACATTCTTCCAACTGTTGATCTGTAAAAGACATCTTGTTCTCTCGTGAATCCTCCACCTAAAGTTTGATCAAGCAAAAAATTGATCTTTTATTATGTCTCAGATATTCCATTTAGGGTAATTGTAATGTTATACATATCTCAGTTTTGTTCACCAAATTCAGCTACACACTTCATGACTCAATTTGAAACAACACCCTTGTCTGTACCCCTAACTTTGTTGTTTTTGTTTCCCTGCTGCCCTTCTTCAATGTGCTAAATTGCCTGGTTTCAAACTGAAGGGGACTACCTGCAAGCAACAAAAAAAAATTTACCGTCTCCGAACAGATTTTTTGCAGAAAACAGTCATTGGGTGCCCCCGATATAATTATTGATAAATTTTCATTATTGACTAGCCTGAATTTCATCAGATTACTTTGAGTCGTTATTACTCCCTCAGTAACGTCTAAATTGACCGGCCGTTAATGCCGTCCAGTGACATCACTACTCCTTGACCTTTGCTTTAATTCATGCAAAAAGTAAGACACGATTTTTAAGTGACAAACCGAGAAATCTCGTTTGGAAATGTCTGCATGATACAGAACTGCTTTATTTTTTTGATCGTAATTCATGTTTAATGTTCAAACTATCAACAGCATGCAGTACAACTCTGAACCGGTTGTCCTAAATTCTATAATCAAACTCAGTCACAATCACGCAATGAAATAAACACACACACGGAACACTTAGTTCAAAAACACAATGATTTGCTTTAATTGAAAAGAAGCTATTTGGTCCTTAACAAAGAAAAAAACAAGGAGACAAGAAAGAATAGCTAACAGAATCATTACACTTGACGGTAAAAATAGCAAGAAGGTCGAATTATAACACTGATCTCAGACAACTTCGCATAAACAAAGTCACCGGCCACCGAAACCACAAAGCGGCTCTAAATGAAAAACCTACTGACTCTCCGCAATGATTCTTCATTCGCAGTTCAATTTAGCATTTCAGTTTCGAAGACAAGGGCAATTTTGCTGTTTAAGATAAAGATTAAGGTATCATCCACCCTTAAGCACCCTCTCCGCGTTGATCGGCGCTAGCGCTTTTGCTTTTACTAAATACCCCCATAAACCGTACATTTTCTGAAAGCTTAATAGTTCCAGATTATTGCTTATTCCTTTTAAAAAATCAAAATATTAACGCGATTCAGAAATGAGAAGCTTTTTGTGAAAGTGGGTGTCGCTGTAAATTTAAGTCCAGGCCAGCCAAAAATAAACAGAAGAAGCCAATTAAGATCGCATTCGCTTCTTAACACGTTTGACTAAAAAACCGTGCCTCAGATTTTTGTTAAGTGGTTTTGTTCTTTTGTTATAAGCAGTTGAAGTTATGGATAGCAAATCATTAGCACTACCTGTGAAAAAAATACTCTTACTTGAAAACGAAAAAAGAAATCAAAATTCGCAGACACGGTTTTTTAGAAAAACTATCTGACAGTAAGCTGGCCAAATTTCAGCCAAATTGGTTCACGGGTTGCCGACTTGGAGTTTAAAACGTACCCTCAACTTGCTCTGATTTTCATCTCGAGAAAACAGGGGAAAAAGATTTTTGGTGGCGTAGATGCCCGTGATGAGATTATAACAGATTATAACACCAAAGCTGTCAATGTTGATGCATACCAGAAAAGGGACAACAATAGTGACACAGCAGGAAAAGGTTACAAACGAAACCCAACAACAGATGAACAATTTATTTTGAACGCTCTGCTCTGTTTGATCGTTCTGTTGTCGAGAAAGCATCTTTAGTTATTTGCGACGGGCAGTTTTCATTTTGAGCCAAGCCAACTTTTACTCGATACATTTTCTAAAAGTTTGACACTTCCCTGGAAAAATCAACAACAAACCGCTTCCTGAAGTTTTTCTTGAAGCTGCTCTCCCACTACAATAGACTTTCAAAAAAGTCCTTCGTCCGATTTTTATATGGGGCGGGACCGGTCGCGAATTTGTTGCTTGCTTGGCCGCTTCGCGACCTAAAAAGCTCGCTCCGCTCGCTAAGAAACTCATGAAAATCAATTTCGTGGTAGTTTCAATGGGTTTTTCAGAAGCTTTGTCATCTTTTAGCCATTTTTCTTGATTGTAGTAGGAGCCCATGTCACTCTCTGCTAATTGTGAAACCCACACTTTGCAAAACGATTTTGTCGTCTTCTTTCAACTAGGAGTCAAGGACGAGAACGGACAAGCTCTTTTTTCTTCTTTGGAGGCATTCACTTCCAAAATCCAGAAAAAGACTGTAAGCACTATACTTGTAGACCACGATTTCTGTCAAATTGTGTGATTAGCTATGACAGGACTTGTCAACGATCAATTAAAATAATTAGCATAGAAAAAACTTTTGCGCTCCATAAGTCTGCACAGAAAAAACATTTTTTTCTGGAATTCTTTTTAAAAGAAAGCTCTTGATGAGCTCTACTTAATCATCTAAAAATTGAAAATTTCGAAAAATGATGCGTTTTTACCCTGGATGATACCTTAAGCTAAACAAAAGAATACCAGGGATGCAATCCGCTGAATACCAAGCGACAATCCTGCTAAAATTGTTCATAATTATATATAATTATGCAAATGTTTAGACAATCAACCAATCAAAATCACTACCCCGTTTACGGGTAGTGACTGACATCACTGGACGGCATTAACGGCCGGTCGATTCAGACGTTGTTGAGAGGAGAAAACGAATCAAAGCAATTGGATGAATTTCAGGCTAATTATTGACCCAATTATTACCAAACTTGAGTATTTTGTAAAGCTTGGTGTCACTAGCTCTTTCTGCTATGTGGGTCTCATGTTGGTAATCCCAGCCACTCTCAGTTTGAAAACAGCCAATACTATTAGTTACCAGTTTATCAGATGTAAGGTGCTCCAGCCGGCTGTGAATCTCTTTCACCCTCTCTGCTTCTTCTCCAATCAGCACATACTCTCCTCTGTCATCACCCTTAACAACACTGCTCCAGTGATGCTCCCCAGCTTGTTTCACAAGGACTACCTCCAAACTAATAGCAGCACAAAAAAGGTTGTGACTAAAATCTCACAAAATCCAAAGGGTCAGTAAAAGAGAAACATTCAACACTGTATAGGCTACTTAATGATCAGGGGATTCAAGAAACTAATGGTTTCAAAACTGAAAAGAATGCTACAGTGAGACACACCTTTTTGAAATACAGTGTCAAGCTTACCTAAAACACCAAAGGTAATACACTGACTGAAAAGTTGTTACAAACATACACACTCTCAAAGTGCAAAGCTATATTAAGCTCATACAGTAAAAAGACAAAGAAATAATGTCAAAAGCCCCTAGTACCTGTTCTTGTCCAAAGTCCATGTGCTTTCCTCGGATTTCACCTTTGCAAATAGCATACCACTTAACAAGATATCTTCACCTATCCGAATACTCATGGAATCAGTCTTTATTTCACAGACTATTGATTCTTTTGTAGTCCCATCAGGGACTTCAAATTTCAGGGTTACGTCTTCATTATCCTGTGACCACTTGTATGCCTGGATCCTTGAATTGTTTTCCTTATTATTTGCTTTCTCTTCAACGTCTTGAGCTGGAGGCAGTTCTTCATAAGCTGAAAGATTTTGAAAAGATGATACACTTTCCTTACTAAAGAGTCCAAAAATTTTCACAAAATCTTATTTGTGAACTGATTAAGTCCATGAAGTAAGCGTTTTCAAGGAGTACACCTTTGTCCATCCCTTGAGGAAATTCCAGATACTAACCCTACCGCCCCCCCCCCACCCTTAATGACTTCAGAATTCCAGTCATAAGTATCTCCATGCTTCCAAATTTCCAGTTTAAGGAACACCCGATAGTCCTGGAAATTCTGAAAAGAAAGCTGTTAGCAGTATGGTATGGAAATTTTTTAGAATCACCTAATCTGATTCACAGTAAGGCTACAGCAATAAGGCAAGTAGAATTTAGGTAGGGGCAAGGAAAAATTCAAAGTGACTAGCCCAGTGGGCAAGTTGTTTTAGAGTATTTTTCTGCTCCGAATAATACAAACGTCTGACAATACCTTTTACGAGGGAGAAAGGCTTTTCACTAGCCACCAAGATGGCAGTACAACCAGGCTCAATAGCAGCATACATGGGTGCAGTGTAACCTGTGAAATGTTGTATCTCCTCACAGATGTAATTGATGGACCCTGATGACAAACACTTCACTTGAGAGAATGTAATCAACTCCAAATGAACAACATGGGTATCTTTGACTGAGGTGGAAGCATCATTGTCAGTGATACTCAATAGCAAACAGCTTACAGATCCTGTTTCTTTACAATGAATGGTGTGAAGGATAAGTGATGGACGATTGAATTGATACACCATTGCTACTTTCCAAGACACATTCTGAGAGTCTTCCTTTGTTCTGCCATCTGTTTGAAGCAAGAACAGCTTCCCACACCCATCTGATAAGCAAGCTAGGGAGGGTGATGGAAAAAACAGTGTTGTGTTCAAGCTTCCTTTAACTTTCTCCGTAGTTGGAATTTTGAATACTGTATCCACAGATGAAATCTCTTTGTCCTACACAAAATTGAGGATACAAGAGAATACCCTCTAGTGAATCAATATTATTACAAATCAATCATTTCAGGACAAGAGCAGTGAGAACAGGGAACTTTATCCCTTGGGTATAGATCAGTTCACACCTCTTGCAGAGTGCAGGATGGGTAATCAGGGAAAGATGGTAGGGACTTCAAAGCTAAGTAACTCCTCATCAAATATTTTTCCACTTTCGAGCAGAGGTTTCTCTCTTGCACAGTGTTTAGGGTGTCTGAAAGCATTTGCGTCGCTTCTCAGTCATGTTATTGGTTTGTAAAATGATGGATTACTGACTGGGTGATCTAAGGTCCCATTTCTATGGAGAAAAGTTGTTACAGGTAGACAGGTCACATACCTACCAGGGGTTCTTATCATTTGACAGAAAAAACCGGTTGGGGTGTTGAAAGCATAATGGTAAGCGATTTACTAGTTTACTGTAGATATGCCACATCCATTACGGTTTGAATCCAAAAAAGGGCGAATTTGGGTAGCGTGAGTCTGGAAGCAGGAAGGAACCGAGAAATTGGTTAATGATAAACAACATTCCGTTTGGTGCGTACCAACCGGAATGAAAGGACTACCTCAAAACGTACTCCTCAATTTTCGGTTGTAATTTCCGAAAAGTGACCTTACCATTTACCTTCCATCCAGAATTTCCAAAATTTTCTGTCAAATGGTAAGCACCCCAGAGCTACCGTGGCCGAGCCAACTTTTGATACATTTCCTTACAAAAAGAACGAGTTGGCTTGGCTAGTAGGGTGACACACCTGGTCAGGTCATTCTTTTGTGATGGTGAAGGTCACCCTCCTAACCAAGCCAACTTTTCTCCTTTGGCTCCCCCAGTCAGGTTAACTCAGTTAAAGCGATCAAGGCAATCATAGCATGAGCAACCACATATGTTAGCACTTGGGGAAAAAAGGTCACCTTTTTTCTGATACAAACGATCGGTGAAGTTGACTAGGCTGGGAGGGTGGCCCTTCCCATCTACCAGGGACGATTTCCTCCATACAAACGAGGCCTTAAACAAACAAATTATAAGAACAGCACGTGCACTGATTCAGGTGCACATCATATTTCACAAATATACGGTATGATACCTTAACTTTTAAGGGTATTCTTTTTTTGTAAACAATACCAAACAAAACCTTACTTTGACCGCGGCTCTTTGCACTTCATAATTTTCATTCACAAAATAAACAGCCTCATTTTTCCCGCCATCAGTCCATGAATCAAACACCAAGTGATTCAAATTTCCAAAGGCTCGCATGTGCTGAAATGAAATCAAAAGTTCGTCTCCTATGGGTACCTCAGTTACTGCAGACGGCAAGGTTGTAGAAGAGACATTCAAAGCGTCAATAGAAAGTTTGTAGCCTTCAAAACTAGGATTTAAAAGGGTTCGATCAGGGCGAAGCGACTCCATTTTTCTTCAATCCACTAGGTACCAGGACCATCACGAACCTCTCGGACGCGCCAGTTCCAGTCTTCCAGACGAAAACAAATGAGAGACAACTTAGAGTTTGGTATTAAAACTACGTTGATCGAAGACGGTATTTCTGATATCTCGTAAAGAATTTCGTATCACAATTCCCCACCAATAAATTGGGCAAAACAACTGCCTTAAGCCAGGTAGTGTCCGCCTCGACCTTGACTGATTAGATGTGGGTCAATTATCCTCAATGAATAATAGATAGGAAGACTCTTTTAAGAGTCTTCCTGTCTATTATTAGAACTTTATTTTTAGCTGGTAGTTAAACACGGAAACCTGCCCGTTACAATAGCAAGACCAGTGACGGGACTGAAACCAAATCGGTTGGGAATTGGATGCCTTCTGTACGCAAATTTTTGTTGGCTGGAACATTTGGGAAAAATGATATGTCCTTGGAAGGAACGTGTTGCTGGGAAAGAGACAGTGCAGGGTGTTTAAGGGGATTTGTTGTCTAGAGCACCTGCTATGTGGTATTTATTCGCCCTATGACCAGACCCAAACTGGCCAGTAATGTCTGGACATACGTCTGCTGGGAAACTTCCTAGTAAGTCAGGTTGCAGGTTGTAGGTACTCCTTGCGGGCTAAGAACTCTTCCATCAGTCTTGATGGGAGTGAGGAACAGATAAATTTTTCCAAGCAATCTCCCAAAATGCTTAAAATGGCTAAAGAAAGCTTTGTTACTATACTCATGCTTTATTGTTGTTTTTCGGTCTTTTTCTCAAAATTCTCAAAAACTGTAGCAGAAATCATTAAAAAGTGTAAGTTAAAGACAAACTCTGGTAATGATGAGTAGTAAGGACTAACAATTAAGAACGAAAAGCGGATCCCGGTCGAGCAATGCAATACAATCAACTCAGTCGACTCTCTCTTAACGGACACCTGGTCCCTGCCTTTCTTTACTCCCTTTATTTGACTCTCTATGGTCTCTATAAGACGTTGCCTGCGTGCAGACGTCTCCTATTTCCTTTGTTGCACACGTGCAACAAAGGAAATAGGAGACGCTGCACGCAGGCAATATAAGACGGACATCTCTCTAAGACGGAACTTATATTAGCGTCTGTGCCAAAGGTGTCGGCATGTTATATATTCTTAGAGAGTCTTATTTGCTAAATAGGATGGGCCGCAAAAAAGTAGTTTATTAGTTGGAGTCTCGTGGGGCTCTCCCACGGCCTTTATATGTGGCCCACTCTGGTATGTACCAATGAACAGGGTATATCGTTCTCAGGGCCTTGAGGACTAGAGCTGAAATTGTTACTCACGGCTGGGCACCCAAGGGGAAGTTTGGGTGAGGTATTATGATCCTGACATGTTTCAGTATGCAAACGTAATAAAGTAGTTTCGCAGGCTAACCGTTCATGAAATGAGTTTTTCAGCAAAAATTGTTGGTTCTACAAATTTCAAGAACGCTTATCGCCAACCTTCATACTCCCTTTTAAAGGATTCCGGTCCAAAAAGACACCCTGTTCAAGGCGCTAAATAGTAAAGTCGTGTACTTATTTTTTAAAGACTCAAGGAGGTAGGTCTGAGGGTCAATAGGCCTTCGAGGAACTGGGAGCAGGGACGGGCAATATTTTTTGTAAAGATAACAGAAATTGTCAAATTCTGTTCCAAGTCATTTCAACTCCCTCAACTCGTTCTTTGCATCGATCCTCTTGGACCTCAAAATCTAGGAGTGTTTCAAAGGACGCGCCTTTTACGGTGCGATTATTTTCTAGAGGTTGTTCATTTTTACGAATTAAGATTTTTAAAACATGGACGAAAACGAAAATGATAATCGCCAGGGTTAAGTTTCATTACATTTGAACAGGCCCTTGTGACAGTTCTACGCTTTTCGCAAATGCTAGCCTGCAGGCAGGCTCACGTACTTGTGCCAAATCGGCAGGAAAAATTTATTTCAAAAATTTTCACGAATTGTTTACCAAAATGTTTACAATAAACCGCTTATATCAAATTACATTCAAATATATCTTTTCTTTTCAAAAGAACGAGATCGCATGTTTGGTCGGTTAAAGTTATTCGCGGACCTTGATTGGCTTTTGGTCGTAGAGCTTTGTCTTCCGGACAAAGGTTGTCAGGTGTTGCGTTATGCCTATTCATCTCCACTAACCACCAATAAACAATCAACAAAATCCAACGCTTTTTATACAAGACGTCACCTCCATTGACCGTAAAAGGAAATAAGCCTATTGTTTCCCTGAAATTATCGCATAAATTATTTCATGCCATAAAAACCGCGCCGTCTCTACGAACGACCATACCACAAACTCAAGACAGCAGGGAAAGTAGCATTTTTATCTGTTCGCTAAAAATTTGTCAAAATGCGCGAAATCGTACATCTTCAGGCCGGACAGTGCGGAAACCAGATCGGCGCCAAGGTATGGTGTACCTCCATCATAAATATGTGTGATTTTTGGTTCGAAACACTCACATTTCGCAATCTTCGTCTTTCAGTTCTGGGAAGTAATCTCCGACGAGCATGGCATCGATCCAACTGGAACATACCACGGTGATTCCGACCTTCAGTTGGAAAGAATCAACGTGTACTACAATGAAGCTACAGGTATTGCTTGTTGCCCGTTAAAACACTTTATTTCGCGTGTTCTTGTTGCATTTCGTGCATTGTCTTCCATCTGAAAGTTGCTTCAAGCCACCATTACCGAAAGCTTATTGTTGTCGACTCGACAAATTTTTCAGGTGGAAAATATGTACCAAGAGCAGTTCTTGTCGATTTGGAACCCGGTACAATGGATTCCGTCCGATCCGGACCATTTGGACAGATCTTTAGGCCCGACAACTTCGTTTTCGGTAAGTACGACGTGTCAAAATTTTAAAATCAAAATTATGTTGAAACGTCCGGCAACACCCCAACTATCGCGCTGATGAGTTGACGCATGTGCCGCCTCTTTTCACTCTAGGTCAGAGTGGTGCTGGAAACAACTGGGCGAAAGGACATTACACTGAAGGAGCTGAATTGGTAGATTCTGTGCTTGATGTAGTTCGTAAAGAAGCAGAGAGCTGCGATTGCCTTCAAGGCTTTCAGCTCACGCACTCTCTTGGCGGTGGAACCGGCTCTGGTATGGGAACGCTTCTTATTTCGAAGATCAGAGAAGAATATCCCGACAGAATCATGAACACATTCAGCGTTGTACCGTCACCAAAAGTATCGGACACCGTTGTAGAGCCTTACAACGCTACACTGTCGGTCCATCAGTTGGTCGAAAACACTGATGAAACATACTGCATCGACAATGAAGCTCTATACGATATCTGCTTTAGAACCCTGAAGCTCACTACACCAACTTATGGCGACTTGAACCATCTCGTGTCAGCCACGATGAGCGGTGTTACAACTTGTCTTCGTTTCCCTGGACAGGTAATTTTTATTTCGAGAATTTTAGGGGAGAACAAAAGATGATATTTGCAACAGTTATGAGGGACAAACGTGTTGGTGGTTAACGGTTAAGAATAATGGCGCGCAAAATACGTTGTCAATCATCGGAGGCCTGTCGCGCGTGTATGATTGCAACTGTGGTATTTCATGATCAAGCTTAAAAAATTGATTTCGGTGTTTTTGGAAAGTTTCTGCCTTCAATAGTGTGACCCGAGCAAATTATCTTTGCATGGGGCGGGGGATATACAAATATATTTGAATTTCCCTTGCCACAGAAAATGGTTTGTCGCTAGCAAAGCTTTGATTGATGAAGGCGAACCATCTAAATTAAGTGCCGTAGTCAATAATTATACACTTCTCCTTCAAGTGGAAGGCGATTTTCTATCAAACACCCTTGAAACTACTGCTAGGGAGAATTAAGGTTTTTTTTTTCCGATTCTGGCGACGCGAGAAAAACATCAAAATACGTTAGCTCGCTATTATCAATCCTTCAGTTATTTTTTTTAATAGACAGTCTACGTTTGCACGAAAAGAAACGTTGCGCGTTGTTGCCTTTCGTTAAGCTCAGAGGTATAGATTAGCAGTTGTGAGGCGTTAACCTTTATTGGGTGAAATGAATTGAAAGAGAAAGCAACACTTCATCTTATGAAGATTGCTTTCAATTATTAATACGTGTGACCAGCTAGCTTTAAATGTAAATTCGTGTCTTCCAGAATGTTGATCGAAGATCGGAAGTAGACGATGCGTGAAATTTACATTTCGGCAACTTCAATACGAGGGAGCTTTGTTTAATTGAAAAACAGTTGGTTTTCTCGACAAGAATTTCTGAAAAGCGTACTCTTTCTTATCAAATCACTCGTAAAAGAAGTGCGGTTGCGAATTCTCAAACCCCCGCCGTGATCATAACGAATCAAAATTATGCAGTGAGCTGTAAACATTCCATTTGTTAACATGACAACGGATTTTCTGCAGACACAATTAACACATTGTCCAAAATTTTTTTGTCGGCAAAATAATGAAAAATTCTTCTTGCTTGCAGTTCCTTACTTATCTTTGTTGTTTGAGAGTTACGGTAATAAATTTTTTTCCCTTGTCGGTTTTCTGAGATTATCTTCGTTTTTTTTTAAGCAACAAGCCCTTTAACTTGAAGAACAGTGGTTTAAATCAGCAGGATGGCTAGAAAGATAAACTAATTTTATATTTTCATTGCTGTTAACATCACTTTATCCATAAACAACCATGTGAAACTCAACGGGGCATCAGTTAAATGCACTAATCTCTTTAAATTGATTTAAAGATCTAATGGAATTGAAAGCCAAAACACAACAATGTGAAAATTTCCCATAACAGTGCAATTACTGTGTATTTTCTGAGCATTTACATTATCGCACTGACATGAAAAGCTCTTTTCAATGTTTACTTTCTATGAGCCTTTAAAGTTATATAATGTCCTTGATTGTACACTTTGTTTGGAGTTGTGTGTGTATACCTCTCTAAGTCGACAAATCTATATGGCAACATCTTATTAGACTTAAACTCTATCTTTGTTTTTTCTTACAGCTGAACGCTGACCTCAGGAAACTAGCCGTAAACATGGTTCCTTTCCCTCGTCTTCATTTCTTCATGCCTGGATTTGCCCCCCTCACCAGCAGAGGATCCCAGCAGTATCGTGCACTAACAGTACCAGAACTTACCCAGCAGATGTTTGATGCCAAGAACATGATGGCTGCATGTGATCCAAGGCATGGTCGTTATCTGACTGTTGCAGCCATGTTCCGTGGCCGTATGTCCATGAAGGAAGTAGATGAACAGATGTTGAACGTTCAGAACAAGAACAGTTCCTACTTTGTTGAGTGGATCCCCAACAACGTGAAGACAGCTGTTTGTGACATCCCGCCCCGTGGTCTGAAGATGTCTTCCACCTTCGTTGGCAACAGCACTGCCATCCAGGAACTATTCAAGCGCATCAGTGAGCAGTTCACTGCTATGTTCAGGCGTAAGGCTTTCTTGCATTGGTACACTGGTGAAGGCATGGATGAAATGGAATTCACTGAGGTGAGCACCTTTTCCTTAATATTAAACCATCCAGAAACTGTTGTGATTAGCTAAGAAAAACTTACTTCTTTGAACAGTACTTTTGACAAAGATAAGCTAATATGATTATAAATTGCTTTTAACTGATTGGTTTTTTGTGCCTCTGTTTGTAGGCTGAATCCAACATGAACGATCTTGTGTCTGAGTACCAACAATACCAGGATGCAACAGCTGAAGAGGAAGGAGAGTTTGATGAGGAAGAAGAAGAGGAGGGTGAAGCTGCATAAAGTCTAGATCTTCAAGGCTCTTGAAACAAAATAATAAATTGCAGGATAACTGATAATGAAGTTTCTTGATTCACTCCAAACTGTGTCGTAATAAATTCATTAGATACTAAAACTTGAGTTAGTAAGTAAACAGTTACTTTTTTTCTCGAAAAGAAAATGAAAAAAGTGTGATAGAAACAATCTGACAGTCTACCCTTTTTTTCACACCATGGAATGATATTAAAATTTATCAGTAATAAAGACAGATTCCTGTAAGAATAAATGTGTCTGAACGTGTCAAAATGGTGTCTAGTTTACTTACCTCCCCCACTGTACGTAGAAAGGATTCTTGTACTGATCGGACAGCTATGCCTTTGCAAGCAATAAGTCTTTTGCTTCTATACTTAACAGTGTTACTATTATAATTTTAGATACCCTTGTTACTTGGCTAATCTGATATTGGTCAGCGGGGAAAATCAGATGAACTGATCAGTGTTCCCTAGTAGTTTAACCATCCCCATCCGCCAAGAGGAAGAGAATCGTGTAACAACTTTTTGATCATTTATATGAAACGATAGTGGCTAGAATGGATACCCCAGAGTCGTTAGACACCATCATGTACATAATGCAATGCAATAAACTTAGAAGAGAACCGTTTGACTTGGAAATGTCAAAATCATTGAGAGCCAATGTGCTCCATTGGGGTAGAGCCTAGATTTTATAGATCTTTATATTGTGCAAGGGAAAGGGTCGATTCTAAGGTGTAGAACCGAAGTACGGTAATTACTGTAGTCGTCAATGGCGACGCAATATATGGGCGATGTGCCAACCTTATCCCCAGGGTCCTCCCGTTTGAAAACTCTAGGGACGAGGTTGCTTATGAGCCAGAAAGGACGGCCATACGTCTGGACACAATAGCGCAAACTCTTCTTACAGTACTTGTACTCGAGTCGCCAGGTAGGACCGGACTGAAGCCCCTGCTGGTGTGAATTTCCCACGAAACTGAAGTCTCGACGATTACCATTGATGGAGCGACCACCTTTGAGATTAAAGCGACGATCCCATTGCGATTTGAATCAAGTTTGACAACATTACTCGCGGAAACCTGTCAAAAAGTGTGCTACGCGTTTAGAGTTTTTGTTTTGCTCATTTTCTCGTTTCCCTCGTCGTCATTGTAGTTGCGCTGAGCTCGTTAGTAGCGTTACCACACGCGCAACGATTTCGCCTGAAAAACTGACGATTGTGAGGGAAAACGCGCGACGAAAGCGACTTTAGAGGACACTCATTCAGAGGCTCAACCTATATGAAACACATTTGTCTGAGCCTCACCGGTGTCGACTGAGTAAAACTTTACAAGCGCAGCTATTGTCTCATGCTCTTAGGGTCTGAAGGCAATTGTGACACTTGTAAAAGTTTTATAAAAGGACTCCTAAATAAGATGAGACAGCATTTCCAAAAATTCTTGTTATCGTCGTTAACACTCAGGCGTGTCACATTCGCAGTCAACGGGCCGTTGGGTGCCCCCTTCGCGAATTTCGTTCAAAAACGAGCTACTTATTCCACCTTTACTTACATACCTAAAATGTTTGTTCTCCTGTAGGCTTAAGTTGGTGTCTGAAGAAACTGGTATTGCAGCTTGTAAGAGAAAAATTTGGCTGAACAAATTTTTGACTTGGCGTTTCAGTCTGGCTACCGAAGTTGATGCAACTAAATTTGGCCAGCGTAAACCGAGATTCGAAAGCTTCCAGCGCAAGGCCCGAGATCGCAGCGATTCACAAAAGCTGTTCACCCTCATTAATTAAGGGCTAACACTCGAAACGTTGGCTTTTGATAATTTCTTGACCGCTGCCGATTTCAACTCAGTTGATAGAACAAAACTTCCTAAAAAATTCTCTAACGTTACTCGCTACGTGCAGGATAGTAATTCGGCGAGTCATCAGAAGACTCAAGAGGGCCAATGTTGTCAATTACAAACATTATCACTTGCATTACCGTTCTCTTGCTCATTTTTATCAACGCTTCCTATTTTTTACGTGTCAAAACTGTTAAGTTCGTGCTCAATATCAAGAACAGATGTCAGCTAGTTAATAATTCTTCTAATGAATATTAAATGAGCAGATAAAAACTGTCCTGAGAACTTCAGTTGAAGTCATAGGAAACTGTCATGAAACCATTTATGTTTGTGTGGAGATTTAAGGAACAAAATATACACGGCACGTAAAGACGTCACGTGGTACAGACTGACGTTAGCCGTACTCTCTCTTCGTTTTCTACGAATATCCCACGTCCCTATTTCCTAACTAAATACTTAGTTCATATTCCATTGATCATTGGTGTACTATAAGAATAGTCGGTGAAAAGATAAAAAGCTGTGAATAAAAAGCATATATTATGTCTATTATCGCGATGCAAAAAATAGCCCGTGCCTTTTTCGCACTTTTTTTTCGATCCGTTCTCCCCACTATCTTAACCTGAGATCAGGCTCTATTTTCGTTTTAGCGGTAGCCGTTACAGAGAATGTATGAGAACACCTGATCTCAGGTTACACTATCATGGAGCCTGGAACAGGCTATGCAAATTTTGGGCGTTTCGAGAAGTTCGAGAAGTCTCCGGAAGAAAAGGCTATGATTGGTTACTGATTTGACGTCGTCTTGGTTACACTAAATACGTCACAATGAGTTGACGCGTGTAAAAATCAAAACGAAAGTTGTTCAGTTGAAGTTGCTGCGGGAGACTTTTTCTAAATTTTTGCCAAGTAAACGTAGAAAAATGCGTGAAATTGTTCATCTTCAAGCTGGCCAATGCGGCAACCAAATTGGGGCTAAGGTAAGAGGCTATCAGTTAAGTTCAATGTAGGATCTCACGAAGTATTAAACGTATTTCCATTCATTTCAGTTCTGGGAAGTTATCTCGGACGAGCATGGCATCGATCCGACTGGCACATATCACGGAGATTCCGACCTTCAATTGGAAAGAATAAACGTCTATTACAATGAAGCTACCGGTAAATTGTCTTTCTCTTTGTACACGTTAAATGTACCTTCCTATTGTACGTCTGAAAGAAATCTTTTTCCCTGCCCATTTGCTTGTTTTTCTCTAACTTTCAGGCGGCAAATACGTTCCAAGAGCGGTTCTTGTCGATCTTGAGCCCGGGACAATGGATTCTGTTCGCTCGGGGCCATTTGGACAAATTTTCCGACCCGACAATTTTGTTTTCGGTAAGTAATAGTGCGGTCTCTTCACTTAATTATTTGACGCGGGGAGTGTTGAGTATGAAAAATTTATTAGCTCAGAAAACCAGTTTTGCTCTCCATTTTGCCGCAGCACCAGTATTTTGCGGTCATATAAAGTTACAGTTGCTTTTGCCCATTCAGTACGTAAACATTTCAACAAAACATAAGCTCATTTCAAAGACGCTATACGGTCAAGAAAAAATGACTTAACTGAATTGAAGTCTTTTGTCAAAGTGCTTTTCCTCATATTATACTGACATCATCCAAAATATCTTTCAAACTTCTATGGGAAAAAGTGGCGGGAAATTGGCGCTTACCATTATTTGTTATGATGCCACAGACATATCTTTGACAGGTATTCCCACCGCAATCTAATATCCCTGACTCCTTCCACTTTTTTCATCTTTATCAGTAGCTCTTTCTACAGAGGGTCTTGGGTTCTTTTTAATAGAAGAAATATAGAAACTATCAGCTCATACAGTTGACACTGAGTCGGGTGTTAATTTACTATACCAGCCTGTTCTGTGTTAAGAATATAGGTGTGGTCTCTTTCATAATAAACTTGTTGTTATTTTAAAAAATGATTCCCCGACTGCAAGCAAGCATGCTCCTCTAAATTTTTCCTTTTTAAATAACTTTTTCATTTTTATTTTTTTATTTTTTCCGCTTCTCCTAGAAGTGACTTGTGTAAGATTTTGAGTTTAACTTGAAACGGGGGCTCACAATGCGACATCTCTGTTCGTCAATTACATTTCCTATAAAATCAGTAGTTTCTTGTATGTGGGAATATCCTTCGAGTTGAAAGCATAAGGATCAATAAAGCATAAACCTGAACTCCGAATGTATCATTTCTTGATTTGAAAGCTGTGTCGAGAAAAAAATCCTTGAAGAAAGCAGGGCGAGGCTTTTCTTGAGGAAAATATCTTTTTGGAAACCCTCAAGACACTTTTACTGTAATTAAAACTTTTGGAACACTATAGCCTGTGCCAGGCTCTCAGATATTAGTAAAATCCAACAAGTGGTCTATTATCAATGCTGTGTTCTGGATGGCTGAGCTACTACTAGGCTATATGTTATAGCCCACTAGTAGCAAAAAGCGCCGGCTTTGAAAACCAAAACAATGACGGCTGAATCGCGTTTTACTAGCTAAAGTTGTTTTGTCTCGATATTTTTTACCAACTAGTTGGATTTTACTGAAACAATTATTCCTCTCGCCCTCATGGCCTCTGAGTTAATAGCCCATTCGGCCGTCGGCCTCATGAGCTATTGGCCCAGAGCCCATTTGGGCTCAAGGAATAATTGTTAAGTAGACCTCATGGCAGGAACGTCGCGAAAACAAGGTCAAGGGAAAATAAGCCAAAATAGGACGCGCGTGATCTTGGAAGGGGCGGCGCCTTCTCTCTCACCAGTCCCCGCACGTTTTTCGTATCAGTTTTAACGATCTTTGCACATTACTATCTTGAAGCGTGGAACAGTCTCTGCAGCCAATAAGTGTGAAAAATGTTCGCAAAACTGAAACTATCGCCTATTTGTTTTTTTCCGTAACATTAATGATATGGAGGAGAATTCTTGAGTAACAGCACTTATATAACTTATATTCATCAGGTCAAAGCGGTGCTGGAAACAACTGGGCAAAAGGACACTATACTGAAGGAGCTGAATTGGTAGATTCTGTGCTTGATGTAGTTCGTAAAGAAGCAGAGAGCTGCGATTGCCTTCAAGGCTTTCAGCTCACGCACTCTCTTGGCGGTGGAACCGGCTCTGGTATGGGAACGCTTCTTATTTCGAAGATCAGAGAAGAATATCCCGACAGAATCATGAACACATTCAGCGTTGTACCATCACCAAAAGTATCGGACACCGTTGTAGAGCCTTACAACGCTACACTGTCGGTCCATCAGTTGGTCGAAAACACTGATGAAACATACTGCATCGATAATGAAGCTCTGTATGATATCTGCTTCAGAACCCTGAAGCTCACTACACCAACTTATGGAGACTTGAACCATCTCGTGTCAGCCACGATGAGCGGTGTTACAACTTGTCTTCGTTTCCCTGGACAGGTAATAAAATGTTATTTTACAACTATGATAAAGAAAAAACGAAACAAATAGCACTGACCAATTGGTTCACTTGTTGAACTCAGTGCATCCTATTTAAAAGGGAAGGGCAAATGAACGCCTATTTCCCTCCTGCAAGGTTGTCATTAACGCCTAAATACCTCTTTTGTTTAGCTGAATGCTGACCTCAGGAAACTAGCTGTGAACATGGTTCCTTTCCCTCGTCTTCACTTTTTCATGCCTGGATTTGCCCCCCTCACCAGCAGAGGATCCCAGCAGTATCGTGCACTAACAGTACCAGAACTTACCCAGCAGATGTTTGATGCTAAGAACATGATGGCTGCATGTGATCCAAGGCATGGTCGTTATCTGACTGTTGCAGCCATGTTCCGTGGCCGTATGTCCATGAAGGAAGTAGATGAACAGATGTTGAACGTTCAGAACAAGAACAGCTCCTATTTTGTTGAGTGGATTCCCAACAACGTGAAGACAGCTGTTTGTGACATCCCACCCCGTGGTCTGAAGATGTCTGCTACCTTTGTTGGCAATAGCACCGCCATCCAGGAACTATTCAAGCGCATCAGTGAGCAGTTCACTGCTATGTTCAGGCGCAAGGCTTTCTTGCATTGGTACACTGGTGAAGGCATGGATGAAATGGAATTCACTGAGGTAAGGACTGCTGACGCTATGCGGCTTTTCAGTATGGTTCTCACCGCTACTTGGTTAACTGTAAGACTAAGGACTGATTCATGCCATATTCCAACTGCAGAGCCTCACTCGCTGTTACCTAGGTTAGACTATACTTACCTTAGGCAGTTCCCCAAAAAGGTATATTAATAAATGTATTTTATCCCTGTGCTCGTAGTCTTAGAGATAGCGCTTCCTTTAAAGCGATTTTCGTATGTCCTTGAAATGAAAAAGCGCGAAGAAAACAGAAACAATGAACGAACGGAAATAGTGCGATTTGATTGGTTCAATGAACGGATACAAACGCACGTGGCTGTTGTTTGGTTAAGCGAACGCCCGGGTAAAGAAAAATTCATACCCGAGAACTTTCTAGAAATCAACCGATACTTTGCTTTGATGTCATACCGCAACATGATTGGTCAGTCGAACAGTCCCTTCTCCAAATCAGGGTCCTCTTTGGCGGGAAAACGAAGAGGCCATGTTTTGTTCTTTTCGTCCACTGGCTGATAAAACGAATAGCGAACACTTACGAAACCATTTTTCAAGGTCATACGAAAATCGCTCTTGTTTGTTTGTTTGTTTGTTTGTTTGTTTTAGCCAGTTCCAGGCGTTCACGGTTGGCATGGAGAGGAGCGAAAAACAAACATATGGAACTGAAAAAAGGGCCGTTCTCGTCTTCGAGCCGTTCATTCTAACTAAACGCCTGAAACGGGATAGTTTGTTTAAGGAAGGTTATCTAAGAGAAGTTCATTTTAGAAATTACTAAAGCCGTTGACTAATTAATTCTTTACACAGGCTGAATCTAACATGAATGATCTTGTGTCTGAGTATCAACAATACCAGGATGCTACAGCTGAAGAGGAAGGAGAGTTTGATGAGGAAGAAGAAGAAGGAGAAGCTGCCTAAGGCTCCCTCAGTTTTTTTGCTTAAACCTTTTTGAAAATGTATCTATTTGACCTGAATATGTTTAATAAAAACTTGCTTTTCCTTTTCACGTATACTGGCTTATAAATTTTGGAAAACGCGGTGTAATCATGTCGGGACCTTTTCCGTCAGCCTTCTGCATACTCTGCTTGTTGCTAACAACTTTCCGCGGCTTAATGACCTTCCCTAGAATGCAGATAACGCACATTTGCGCTCAGAGAAAAATACCTGGTATGTAATGCTACCTTTTTGCAACGACAAAGTTGAACGTGAAAAACGCCGAGATCCTCAGGTATGATAGCAAAACTTATGATTACAGTTAGGCAGGTTTCAAATCGAAGGGGACACATGAAACCTGGTATAAGAAGAATATGGACTTTGTCACTCACTCATTCCATGGATAATAGAAAGACTGGCAGTCTTTCTACTATCCATGCTCATTCCACACAAACTTTTACTCCCTTACTCCCTCGCCATGCCGAACGTTGGCGTAAACGCATTTTGCTGCTTTTTACTAGTCTGTCTACTGGTTTTCATTTTACACTGTTGTAAGAATTTATTAAAGTATACATGCACAAACAGCTGGACAGCTGCAACCAGAGGTATACACGAGATAAATTTTACAGCGAAAACATTATCTCACCGCCGCTATGAAAATTTTCAGGTTTTTCTTCCAACTAAATTGGTCTCCGTTGCTTTTTATCTCCGTTGACTAGCTCTTTCCCTGTTTTCCACGTTAATATAGACACTACATTTTAGTCGAAAGAGAGACACAGCTGGACGATTTTGTAAGGATCCAAATTTCCTTGGATGCATTTTCTGACCTAAGGTGCTCCGAAGCTGAACAGACAGGTTTTTACAAACTACAACTCCACAGCGTAAAAGGAAGATGCTTCTGCTAGAGTGAGCAAATGCAAAGATCATAAACGCTCTGGAGAGGAGCATCAATTTTAGAAAAATTTGATGGAGCGCCTTTCTCAGCTCGTAAAGAAATTGTCTGAAAGGCACGGTCCATAGTGCATAATGGTTGTGTCAGAAAGCAAAAAAAGCATCACCTTCCATTTTTGTTCCTTTAAAAGAATGGGCTGGTTGAAAGTGCCAAAAAACGCATGAACGCAAATCAACCAACTCCTTAAAAAGAAACCGAAGTTTTATTTTGCAAAGGCCTTACTTGCCAAAAGTCTCTTTGGTGAAAGACTGGCATTTTTGGTTGATAAGATTTCATTTGGCCAGCTTTACTGGCCCTAGGCGCCTTGTCAAAAACGATATTGATGAAAATTCTTGGGGCGTTATTGCCAATAACTCAATTCCTAAAAAAAAAGCCTCTGCAAAGAGAATAGACCCTGCAAATGCGAAGTTGATTTCCATTTTTTAATTTTCAGCAATTTTTGATTCAAAATTCCTTTATTTCTAGCATAAACATCCTTTGAAACGATGGCAATGCTGGTTCCAGCAGGCTATTTTAAAATAAACAAATTAACTGAGAATACAGGCCTGCTGAGAATATGTATGTGGTTTTTGCGAGGTGCCAACGACCAGCTGCCGGAAGCGCTTTTGGCGCGAAAACGAGGTTATTGAAAACTTCGACAACTTTACCGGTTTCTGGTTCCTGTTTTGGTTCATGCAAGCTTTTTGAAAGGATCCACAGTAATGCTATGAATTATTGATGTTTTTGCTCGAGTCGCAGATTTATTATAACAGAGTGGACAGCACACCGCTTGGCGCAAGAGAAATTATGTCGGGCTGTGCAATGGAACAAGACAACAACTCCCTTTGGTCGCCTGTGTGATGCGGGAAATTATAAATGTACAAGTCGGACAATGCGGAAACCAAATTGGTTATAAGGTGCTTTAACAATTTACCACTTTAAATCCCCACTTGCGTGTAGCTACAAAAACATTACTGAGTGAGATAATTTCTTTGTTTGCCGTTCAATTTACACGTAGCGGGAACTGTGATTTTAAATTTCCATTATTGTTGTGGTAGTTTTGGGAAATTCTTTGCGCGGAACATGGAATAGACGAGGAGGGGAGCTACAATGGAAGTTGTAACTCGCAGTTGGAGAAAATCAATGTTTACTTCGCCGAGGGTGCTGGTAGGTAATGCCAGAGAACAGCAGTAGTTGTTTATAATATCTGAAAACCGCTCTTAATTCTAACTGTGAAGCTTAATGTTGAGACTGCAGTAAAACTGCGTTTAATTGGAGTGTTATAATGTTTTTGCTGGCTGCAGGCAATAGATATGTACCGCGTTCGGTCCTTGTCGACTTGGAGTCAGGCACGATGGATTCACTTCGTTCCGCGCCGTTTGGGAAGGTCTTTCGACCTGACAATTTTATTTTTGGTAAGTCCGTAGTGTGGCTGGTACGGTCATGTAAATAACGAATATATTTAAGAACAGCTTAAGTGCCTCTGCTTTCACGTGTATAAGCTATTTAAATTTATACACTCTAATGACTTTGAAACTCTATTTTGGGAAATGGGTGCAGTTTCAAGACTTTTCGATCACTTTTACGAAGTTTTTAGAACTTTATCAGTTATATATCGTAAAATTGTTTGTTATCTTTTAGACTGCCTAAGTGTCTCAGATTCCAAGGAACGTTTTTTTGGTAGATAAACAATGAATTATTAAATTGTTTTTTTTTTTCTCAAGACTGTTTTTGTTTCCGGTAATTTCTGTTTTACTCAGTTACACTGAGTCACTTTCTTGGGTTCTCGACTTTTCCCTCAATGCTCATCATATCCGGCGTCACTAAAGCGTGTTCATCTTTTCTTTTGAAACTTTCATCAGAGAAAACGTTGCAGTCAAAATTGCCAATAGGTATTATCCTCTTCTTGAGCTCCATTTTAATGACGAAATAAAAATTTCATAGACAGAAGAATGAATGCTTGACCCAGCTTTCAGAATGTAGCTCATTCAGCAATTTTGCATTGTGCCTAGTGTGGCGTGTCACCCGAAGCTTTCAAAACAGAAATTTCTAGTACGTGCAAAATGGAATATAAAATTTAAACTCTTGCATATAGTGACTATGCGGAATTTGCCAAATATTTCTTAATATATTGCACCACAGAAAAGTCATGCCCGAAAGCGTGTATTTCATCTTTCACACAGTGGGAACTCATCCAAAGAGCAAAACATACAACAACCTTTTTAATTGCTTTGCTCGACTTCTCACTGCCGGCTGAACTTCCAAAGAGAATATCTTTTCATACGACAGTAACATTTCCTGCTGGCATACTTTTTCCTTTTGAATGCCGACGCGTATACTGACGTCTTAATAAATATTAAAATGCATTCTTGTATAAGTTTGTTTAAGGTGCGTCCTCCCCTAATGAATTAAGCCTGTAATACAATTTCGTCAACCGTGAAGGAGTCTAATGGTTAAAGCCTTTAAACAACGTAACAAAGAAAAGATAAATGTCTTGTAATTGAGTGGTTGCTTTGGTAAATTGAATAACGTTTGTTTAAAGGGCGGCCTGTCTATGATTAAAACTCCCACGAGAACGCTATTTTTCTCTACCCCCTACGTGTACCAGGGATTCGGGAAAAAAGCATGATTTCAACGAGTCGCACTCCTTCTTGGATAGCAAAACCACTACATATTTGTATTAGTACAGGTTTAAAAGCCAGGCCAAGGACTTTGTGATTCTGAAAGTTTGAAATTTGGACAGCTGGATACCTGGCCAAAGTTTTATTTTAAAACTCTCTGCTGCAGCGTAAGCTCAAGATCGAGAACAAAGGTGACGGGATGAAGGGCAATAAACTGATGACTCGAAAAGGGAGAGCAATCCTGCCGGCGCGGAAGGCGTTTAAGGCGTTTGAACGGAAAGGAAGAATCATGCTAAGGGACACGCCTTAATTTTCTCTTTCCCTTCCTCTTCGCCACCACTCAGGCTAAGAGAGAGAGAGAGAGTTTTTAAATCATCTCTCCCTATATCTCGTTTATTCAAGTACCTACTCGCTCAAATGGTCAAATAATACAAGGAGTTCGAGTTCGAGGCAAAGCAAGGCAGGAAACTGCAAAGAGCGGAAACACTTGCGCAACCAATATGCGCAACCTACAAGTAAATCACGTGTCACAATCCATCTCATCCCCAGTGCTTTCTCCTCTTTAACACTACTATTCTTTCGTTTAAACGTTACTTCACTCCTTAGCTTCATTGACGAATGTCGTATTTGAATACCAACGGTTCCATTGTTGGTGTTTTATTAACTGCAGATCGCTGAATTGTTACCAAAGATTCCGTAGCTAGCATTCACAGTTTCATTCGATACAACCAAAGGTACGTTTTAGGAGAAATTCAGTCGTACTTCAGACTGATTTTTATTTTCCTATTCTCCTAGGCGAATGCGGCGCGGGAAACAACTGGGCCAAAGGCTTTTACACAAATGGATGTAATCTACTTGAACAAGTTATGGACGCAGTTAGGAAAGAAGCTGAGGGATGCGACTCGATCCAGGGCTTTCAGTTGGCGCACTCACTGGGCGGTGGCACTGGGTCTGGGCTCGGAACTTTGATACTGTATTACTTAAGAGAGGAGTTTCCAGATCGGATTCTAAGCGCCGCCAGCGTATTTCCGTCTCCGAAAGTTTCCGAGATTGTCATTGAGCCTTACAATGCAACTCTGGCTGTTCATCAGTTGATAGAAACTACAGATGAAGTGTTCTCTTTCGACAATGAAGCGCTGTATGATATCTGTTTTAGAACGCTTAGACTTGATACCACAACATATTCGGATTTGAATCATGTAATATCGACCACTTTAAGCGGTGTCACTACTTGTCTCCGTTTTCCTGGACAGGTGAGTTAGTCCTGATCATACAACTTACTTAGCCTGAAAGTTTCTTTAAGCGCGGTAACGGCAAAATTTTCCCGCAAATAAAGTTTCACAGGTTAAATTACCCTCAGTGGGTGCAGAAATTATGAGTTTTTGCCTGTCCAAGATGAATTTTTAAAAAAACTGAAAAAACAGTATAGGAAAGCATTTTAAGCAAAGAAAAAAATAGTAAGCCGGTAGAGAAAAGCTAAAAAAGGTGTGAATGCCTTCATACTAATTTGCTTAGACTTCCTGCAGGCAATTTTTTCAAAACAAAAGGCTACGTTCTCCCCGATTTGCGATATCCGAAACCCGTTACTGCTCAGTCATGGAGAAAACTATGAACAACATAAACCCGGGCAAAAGCGGTTAGGGAGAAGGGGAAATTGGGAAAACTGAGCGTACCTCTGAAAAATTTCGAGCTACGCACCTGACACGACTAAAGGTCTCGCTACCTGCGGGGAGAATGACTGAATGAAATGAAATGTGAAACGAAATGTTTCTTTTTTCAGTTAAACGCAGACTTGCGTAAGCTTGCTGTCAACATGATTCCTTATCCACGGCTTCACTTCTTTATGCCGGGCTTTGCACCGCTGACCAGTAGGCGGTCACAAACATTTCGTACTCTCACAGTACAGGAGTTAACTCAGCAAATTTTTGACGCCAGAAATGTCATGATTGCTTGTAACCCCAGAAATGGCAAGTACCTGACTTACGCTGCAATGTTTCGCGGTCAGAAATTATCAATGAAGGAAGTAGAAGATCAAATGGCGAGAGTCCAGGACAAAAACTCGGGACATTTCGTTGAATGGATCCCGCACAATGCCAAAGTTGCAGTTTGCAATGTACCACCGCATGGAATGAAAATGTCGGCTACATTCATTGCTAACAACACAGCCATACAAGAACTGTTTAAACGGCTTAACCTCCAGTTTAGGGTCATGTACAGGAGAAGAGCTTTTCTTCACTGGTTCACTGAAGAGGGAATGGACGTACAACAGTTTACACAGGTAAGGGCTTATATTTATTTTTGCTGATCTACACATACAACACTTAGAAGCCTTAGCGCGAAACACCTCCTCAGTCCCTAGCTAGTGGGGCGAAAGTCTTGTGGCTGCAAGAGAATTTGGAACGTTTGACATTTTTGTTTCTTTTGCTTTTTTACTTTTGTTTTTGCGCCGGGCGAGTAAATAAACCGCAACAACAAAGGAATTTTTAATAACACAACCAACAACTCTGCACGTACTTCACACTTTTCAGTTCACTTTTTTGCCGTCACTGTAAGACTACGACGTAAAACTCCATTATTCCACTTTATCATGATTATGTAGACGACCACGTATTTTTATATCTCTAGTAAACTAGGGTGTGGTCCCCGAAAAACTAATCCAGAGAAATTTTCATCCGTTTGACATTTTATGCGAGCTTGAATTATCGCTACAAAGTTTGAAAAAACGCGAAGTTGTCTTATAACTGAAAATTTCGTCGCCGTTGCCGTTACTGAAGCTCTTTAACAAAAGCGTGATCTTAAGCGCAAGCAGTAACACATCTGCCTTTCCTTGTTTAAATTTGGCGCCAAAAGAAGAAGCACTACGGCGACCGCGTCCTGTGTGTGCACCTTCGCGACTGACAAGACTAGCAATCATTTCCAAGTGCGGAATCCGTGGATTAAGTGGCAGTTGATTTCGATTTTCGCCGAAATTTATAATTCTTGCCAAACGTTTCTGTTTGAGCAAGGCAGAAGAGGTTCACTTTTCTAGTTTCCTCCCATCGCCCCTATTGTCGACCTTACGCTTGCTACCCGCTCTTGAGTGAAACCA
Source organism: Porites lobata (assembly GCA_942486035.1). Classification (NCBI taxonomy): domain Eukaryota; kingdom Metazoa; phylum Cnidaria; class Anthozoa; order Scleractinia; family Poritidae; genus Porites; species Porites lobata. The sequence continues at coordinate 550,716 of CALNXK010000214.1, read as the reverse complement.
GGAGCACCCAACGTCAATTTCATTAATATCTGTTCGTTTGAGATCTAGAATTTTCGTTTTTTTGTAAAATTTCTTGCTTGCCTACTTCTCCTATTTGCTAAAAATTGTTCTTGCCCATTTTTAAACATTTTTACCCTGTTTCACGGAAAAGGTAAGTTTTGTTCACGGATCTTGAGAAAGTCAGCTAGGAAATCTTTTTAGGGGATAAAAATATGCCTATATCTACCGTTTAAATACTAAAATACGTTTAACAATGCTATGTTTAAGTGGTTTTGAACTATATTCTCGTTGGGTGCCCCTGTGAAACGCAGTATTACACTCTAATTTCATTATATATAATGTTTTCTCACTATATGGGTGGTTGAAACGTTAACGATTGTAAGGACGACTGTTATGATATGAAGATGTCAGGTTACAAACAAAACCTGACCTTTCGCATCTGACTAGATTAATGCTATTTTTCATTATAGGCTGAGTCAGACATGTTGGACCTGATTTCAACTTATCAACAGTGTCAGGATCTTCAAGTGGATAATAGTGTTAATGATATAGAAATAAAGGACCTTGAGGAGTTCGAGGACTCACTGGAGACCTGGGACTGTGTGGATAATCACGTGGAGGGACATGTAAATGGCCACACTCTATCCTCTGAAAGCTGATTTGTATTTTCACAAACTTAAAAGTACTATATAGTTTTGCTAGTTTCAATCAACTGG
>CALNXK010000214.1:400000-545000 GCA_942486035.1 Porites lobata | reverse complement strand
GCTAACCTCCTTTTCTATTGTCCTACGTTCAAAATAAATGGTAAATGATCTTACCGAAAACAAAGTTATCTGGTCTAAAAATCTGCCCAAACGGTCCTGATCGAACTGAATCCATTGTTCCTGGTTCTAAATCCACCAAAACAGCCCTAGGTACATATTTTCCACCTGAGAAAAAAACATGAAATAGTTTAATATCAATTTAGTAACGGTTATTATGGCGGGCAATCAAATCAGTCGGACGAATAACAAAGCAGAAGAAAATTCCGCTTTACTTTCATACCTGTAGCTTCATTGTAATAAACGTTTATTCTCTCCAACTGAAGGTCGGAATCACCGTGGTATGCGCCAGTTGGATCGATGCCATGTTCGTCGGAGATAACTTCCCAGAACTGCAATAGAAAATAACGTCTTTTAAAAACCACATAAATTGAACGTCTGGATGGGTTTCGAAAAAAAAATTAACGAAGCAAAGGACATAACTTACTTTAGCACCAATCTGGTTTCCACACTGACCAGCCTGCATATGAACAATTTCACGCATTTTTGTTTTCTATGAGTATACCTCTTTAAGGATTAAAACCAGAGATGTTTTCGCTATGGCTGATGGATTCGAACTGAAAAGACCTGGAGTCGGTTACGATTCATAAACTCTACGTTACCAAGTAAACAATGGGCGTCGCTACTTAGGCAGTGTTTAGTTGTGTTTATTCCCATGTGTGCTGTTAGACATGAATTCTAAAGTTCCGCATATTTATCAACTTCTCACATTTGTCGTGGTAAGCGCTTTACAAACTAACCACCCTTTTAATTAAGCAGAGTAATCAGGTTAGATAGACGTGCTCTGCCACAATGACGCTAAAACTCCGTTTCATCGTTCGGAAAGTTTCTTCTGGCGCATCAGGTATGTTTCTAACAGTAAAATGAAGATCCAAAAAGCAGAAACATTCAGTCACTTTCTTACGTTCTCGCAAAATATTTGTAAGTAAATGTCACAACAGCCAATCAAATATCTCTTGATGGGACGGAAACAAAAGAGCCCATGATGTTAAATTCACATAAAGAATAAAAGGATTAGCAATCACTTTGTATTAAAAAAGACTTGTAAATGCACAGCTCTGATCTCAATAGATTGTGCAAACTAATTAACAGCTCGTGTGTAAACTAGTGGAGTATATAATTTAGCGCTCTCCCAAAAAAGAACTTAGAGAATTTTCGTGGTTGTAACTTTAAAATAGGTATTATCATAGTTATGACCATCCATGAGAAAGATTTCGAATTGTTCATTAGTGTCGGTTTAGTTTGGTTTGCCTTTAATGGTAACCTTTACAACAGTTGAACAAAGGGTTTTCCTTTAATTAGCACCGACCTAATTTCTATTTGTTCACCAATCGTCCGATTCGGGAATGGAACATTGACTGCCCTGACAATCACGATAAAGGCTTTGTACCAGTCCACTCCAGTCCCTTCCACATTCCCGGTCATTCTCGGTGGTAAAGGAGGACGCGAGCCTGAGTGACTGTCAATTTTTTTTTTCAACAACGTACCCAGAACTTGTTCAGTGGGGGAATAACTCTAAGTAACCCTAGCTACTTTTTTTCTGCTATCGTTTCTCAGACGTCATTTCGCGGGAGAAACAAGTGGTGGCGTCGCGAAATGTGGCCTGGTTTCTCAGGCTAGCGCATAAGGCCTCCGCGCTGTCTGACCAAAACTTTCTGTCTTGTGCAACCGATGATTTGTCTGTCGCTTGGGGGCTACTATGGGGCCTGTCGGCCTTTGGGCTTCCGGCTGGCTTTGTTCCAAGAGCGTCATTGCAGCCCCAGCTGCAACACCCCCAGTCAGTATTGTCTCATTACCAACGCTTCTGGTTTCTGTAACAGTTAGTGTTTTTATGGAGCAGGGTCGTTATCCCTGCGCCCAACCCCCAAACTGGAGGACCAGGGGGATCACTCTTTGTCTGGTCTCTACCCTTCGACCTTTTAAGCATGGGTGGCCCTACCAGAAGCACAAGACTCCAGCCGACATAGCTCTAGGGGTCATTGAGACAAGCAAACTGCCCCATCACGATAAGGTGGTGACCCCATTCGGAGCAGAAACTGGTTCACATTACTCTCAATAAACATGTTGCTCTAAAGGTGAGGTAGACTACGAACAGTCTCTCTTTTTTCTTGGTCCATCGAGCAGAACGCGCGATACATGCATATAACCACGCACGCGACTGAAGTCGTGCTCTCCCCTTACTAAACCCGAAGAAAAAGAGAGACTGTTTCAGTCTAAAGGTGATGTTACACAGGACGTTTCGTATTGATGTCATTGATGAGTTTTAGCGCAACACAGCGTTGCATTGTTAGATCAATGTTGCAACTGTTCGAACATAGTTATTAGAGGAGACTGGTTATGAAAAGCGGCAAACATCAATGATAAGAACAACAGTGCTGCAGTTTATGTTGGAAGTACCGTGAAAGTGCACAATCCTTTGTTTTCTGTTGGCAAATTGTTACGGAATAAATTAATGCAACGTTTTTATTGGTCAATACAATCAAAATGATAGGAATTCTTTTGAACGTTGTGCACTTTCAGGTCCACAAAAACATATAACAAAGGAGTCTGACGGGTTTCATAACCATTCCACTCAATCAACTAGGGTTCGAAACAATGTCGCAACAACGTTGCGACGCTGTATAGCACTAAAAATCGTCGTTGCAACTCGTCCCTTGTAACATTACCTTAAGGCTACTTTTACGCAGCACAGGACGAATTTTCGAACGGAAGAAAATTTGACCGGTAACTTCGTTGGCACGGGACCGTTCAATATTTTCCCTCAGTTCACACTGGGAAATTTGAACGGCTAGGCGTTTAAATTTTTGTACGATTAAGTCGGTTCCGTTTGAAGGGAACACCTAGACGGATGCCGAATTTTCAACCGGTCGAAACTTCGTTCACTGGGTGTTAGAACGTAGTCTAAGAAATACATCATTCACAAACATTCCATAGAGTGTTTATTGAGTTACTCATTTTGATTATAAAAATAAAATAAAATATTAAAATAAGATTTCTTTTCATTTAACTTAAACTGCAATGAGCTATAAACAAGTCAAGACAACGTCTGACTCAATAGTTTTTATTCCGTGGGAAGTTTGAAAATGTTGCCATCTTATTCTATTCAAGCATAATACGGCCACCAAGCATTGACTTTCTTAGTCCTAAATGCTCTTGCTGCTTTTGAAAGATTCTCATAAATTATTAGGTTTACTCCGCTTTGAAGTACTTGAAAACCTGAAGGAAGAACACAAGAAAAATTTTTATAATCGCGCGAACAAGACAAAACAAAAACAGACATCTCAGAGGAGGATTTTAAAAGCACAAAAAAACCGAACAGAAAGAAAAGAGAAGGTAACAAAAGATTATTATCTCCCTACCCCTCGCGCGCTGGCGAGATATATCCTGCCTCGATTGGGAATGGGGATTTCGGGAGAGAGGGCTATCGATAGCTCAAAATATCCAAACGGGATTTGAGAAAAGACAGACATTTAGTAATATAGTAATTCTATTATTTAGTAATATAGAAACCTTGATTTCCATGTCTTCAGAGCCGGAGAGCAGCAAATCTTTGTGAATGACGACACAGTTAACACTCCCTTCATGTCTTGAAAGAGTCTGCATGGGTAACATGGTGTCCAGATTCCAAACCTTAAACAAAAGACAACCTTGAGAACGATCAAGAACGGTAAGCAGGCCTTCCATTCAACTTCGTTTCAAAAACGAGCTTGCCCTCCATTATGGTTTTCCTTCTTACGCATGTGCGGCTTATCAACATTCCAGTGCTATACAAACCTAGTTAAATGGCCTTAGCCCCCACAAATGAAATCTCCGGTAGTGTAGTAGTAGAGCACCTGGACTAGTAAGATTCAGATTTGTTTTTCAAGTTGCCTGTGTCACAAACAGATCGCAACAGAAGAAAAGCTATTGTCATATGTCCTTATTCATTTGGTATCGTAGAGAGCTCTGTATTACTGGCAACATTTTGTTTTGACAGCTTGGTTAGATAGCATATCTGACTTCGACTCCTACCATTTTACTTTTATCTTAAGCCGAGTATATTATCTCTCCTGTCTTTTTTCCATCTTTTTTCAAATTGTTAAAATAATGCTGAAAAGAGTTTTTACATGACCTAAATCATCAAATGAAAAATTTACGAATATTATCCTTATTTAACCACAAAAAAAGGAGGGCTGATGAAGGAACAAACAAGCATGGAATGTCGTATGATACCTTCTGCCAAGGAAAGAGGGAAAATGGTGTATACCATTTCATTTTGAACAGCAGTTGTTGTTTTCGTCGGAAAAGAGGCTTAAACATAAACTTTGCGATGAAACTTTACCTTTGTACGTAGTAAATAATAATAAAAAAAATTAAAGAAGCAAACATCATTTTTCAATGCGCAGATTTGACGCATGTTTAGTTTTCTTATAAGACCCTATCCTTGTGATATGCAAGATCTATAACTAGGGACGGAGACCGAAGAGGCAAACTACATGAAAATACCCTACTTTAGCATAAATTTCATCACCCTTAGAACGATTAAAGCGTACTCGCATATCATTTTAGACATACTAGGCAGATTTAGCAAAGACAACGCAAAGTCAAATGAGAACGTGAAAGTGCGTAGAAAGGCCTTGACGGCACTTACGGTGCTCAGTTTGCCGCTATTCCATTGGTCAATTTGTTTTTCGGATCTGTGCGCACCGTCGTCATTGACGTTGTCTTTGCTACCTGTACTCCTAATATGAGTGTACCTGCACTGTGGTGTCGTATGAAGCTGAGAAGAGCAGTTTTCCTGTGGTTGCCGGTACCAAAGAAGTGACTGTACCAATATGGCCAACAAGTGCCTTAACATACTGGTACGTGTTGACGTCATACACGTGAATATTCTGGTTGTACGTACCTGTGGAGATCATAAAAAAATACTGGTAACAATCATGCTAAATAAGGTTCATTTAAGGAGGGAGAAGCAACAAACGCCCTTGATGCTGAAATTCAAAACAAGTCAAAAATGCATCAAGAAGCTTACAAACTTTTTGAAAAATGTAGAGTCTCGTAGGAGGCGCAATTACTCTAGTAGCAAGCAATCAGGAGTGCTCAGTCCCTCCTGCGGCCTCTGGACAGGAGGATTGTCCATCGCATTGCAGGGCTACACTCCTGGCGGGGGGATGACTTACATTGCATAAAAGTGATGGAGATGATCGTCGGATAAATTTATTTTTATTTATTTTTTTTATTTTTATTTATTTATTCCTCCAATTCCTAGCTGATACACAGTTATGTAAATATAACTGAGAAAAATAATATAGTAACATATAAAGATTTACAAAGGAAAAAAAAAAACGGGTAAAATAGAAATTACAACACTTAAATTGAATTACATTGTATATTGGAAGGAGAGGTTAGAATTAATTAATTTATTTAGGGACCTTACGATCCGATAACGGCGATGCCAAAGAAAACGTCGCTGAAAAATAGACTTCGCGTCCTTTGAAACTTTTTCGCCCTTATACCAAGTCACCCGGTCACTTGAAAGTAGGGAAGTTAGGTTAGAACTGAAGAGAAGGGACCGCGTCCGAGTTCAGAGAGAGAAAGCAAAATTTCTCACCTTGCGGTTCCCGTTCTCGAGTCAACTCAAAATTTGTCCATTTCACGTCGTAGTTGGGCAGGGACGGCAAAGAAATGTACAAAAAGCGTGATGCACGTGCAGAGTTGTTGTTTTGCTCATAAAAACTATTCTGTTTTAGACGTTCCCGTTGCCCTCGCCGTCGTAGTTTCGTAAGGTCCCTATTAAATCCCCGGAGGAGGAGAGTAGACCAATCTGGGAGAGGTTCGGTCGTTATTTGACCCCTAAAGGAGATCACAAACCAACATAGTTTGACGGCATTTTTCCTTTTTTACTTTTACCCTAAGTGATACTTTTACGGTAAAAAATATCGGCATTTCGTCCTGTAAACCCTAAGGGAGACCAAAATATGCAATTTCTATCCCTAAGCAAAACAACAAGCATCCCCGTCACTTTTAGATGGGAGTCCCTCCCGGGTCTACATTCACTGTTACGTCACTCGTACCCATTATAAAGACAACGCAGAGCAAATGCACAAACGATCACACCACCTCAACTCCTTCAGACCTTGATTTTACACTGGGATGTAACTACTAACAACGTGATTTTTGATAACACATGCATCTACGTGTTTAGACCCCTACAAGGTAATCGGCAGGGAGCAAGCCTGGCTCAGTATCCCCAACGTAATACCACATGTGGGTTGGGTTGAGTTTGTTGTTGGTTCTCGCTGGGATTGCTTCAAATTTACAGTTGATCAGGGATGGTCAAATGGATTAAGAACAATTATGTGGATGTGATACCTCTAAATCATTTAGTTTTCATAATTTTGGTCATCACACACACTGCTTTCTTGTGGAAAGGAAATGCCTGATAAGTCCATCCGCAAACGGTGCCAGTGTTTGATGAACAGAGGCCATCTCAATAAAAGGAAAAACTTACCAACTATTATAAACTGTCTAGTAGCAGCCAGTGAGTAAACTGAGCCAAATGAATGATCAATGGTTCCACGGAGACCAAATGATCCTGTGGCATCCCATACATGAACTAGGTTGTGAGAACCACTGAAAAGTTTTTCCTGGAGTATTTTAGAAAAAAGATATAGAATAACAAATAAAAACAATGCACATGTAATAGTCTTCATGAAGTTTTTGATCTTTTAGCCCATAATGCATTCTTCCCCAGGTTCTTCTTCCTATTCTAATACAACTACAGGTAGCTCACCCAGCTGGATTTCTTAGATACAGTGGGGGATCGAAGGAAGGAGCCTGGGGGACCCACCGTCCCCATATTTTTAGACTTAACTGAGGCCTGAAGGGCCGAAAATAATTTTTCTTGAGACCAGCCCTCCTTATCTCAGGGTATGGATGACCCCCCCCCCCCTTATCTGAAGGTCTGGATGAAAGCAATGCTTAACTTTGCTGCAAACTGTTCATGTGCACCATTATATGCATAAACAGTCAAAAACAGTACGCAGTTGAACCTCCATTAAATGGCCACATTTGGGGTACCGGTAATTGGCTGCTTAATGAAGGTTGGCCTCTCAAAAGAGGTTTTTCATTAATAAGCATAATCTTTAGCAGAAACATCACTTTATTCTGAAACAAACAAGCAACAGGGTGGCTGCTTAATATAGGTCTAATTTATAAGTTTAATCTTTTCTACAATTATTAGAGAGATTTATAGTCACATTTACGGCAAACGACTCATGTACCACGTGACCAAGTTTTCCCTTATGTCGCTGTTTATTGTTCATTATAACTACACAAAAATAGGTACATTCATGCCAGTTTTATCCAAAAGAATTTTATTGGGCTGTATTATCTGCTCATTTTCTATTTTGAGAATTTCTCAACATGAATCTGATGTTTGCTGTTTGCCGTAAGTGAGACCATAAATTCTCTGTTTTGGGACTTTGATCAATGGCTCGTTATAGAGGGTGGCCGCTTAATGGAGGATCAACTGTTTTTACTGAATATCAACTCACTCTTTTGACATCTAAGGCAAGTGCTCTGACCCAGTGATGAAGGTCTGGTACCTTATGTACTTCCTGGAGAGTAGATGCTTCCCAAACCTTTAAATAAGACTAACAAGTCAGTAAAAATTGGGGAAAAAAAAGTCAGTCGATTCACCATGACAGCCCTGATGAAGTAACTACATTAAAATGAATTAGCATATAATAATAAATAAAGACATCTAGTTTTTGCACATACAAGTATAAACAAAATTAAATTTACTTTCATAATCGATTTTTTCACATGCCATCTCAAGAAATCATTGCATACAGTCAACCGACCACTTACAGACAACTACCGTTTGCAAACTGCAAACTTCAGTTTGAGTAATTTCACCAGCAAAATTCTACATTTTTAACCATCCATTCATGGACACCTCTTGGACATGGACATCCTTTTTATACTCCGGAAAAGTCAAAATAATGGACACGTCTCGTAAGGACACACCTATTAAAGCCTGGTCCTGAAGGCATCTGCTTATAAGGAGGTGAGACTATAAACATTGCACACAGCACATTATTCATATATTTGAATAGCACCAAAATGCCTACTGGGGCTAATGGAAGGCAAAGCAAATAGGACCTACAACCAGAAATTGTACTCAAACAGGGTAACTTTGGAGAACAAAGAAATCCACACCCCTCCCCCACCCCCCACCTCTATTCAAAGTTGGGGTGTTTTCTGTCAACTGATTTTGTCTCCGATTGTAGCATGATACAAGGATTCCAGCTCAGGACCTTTCTAGAGTACCCTAAGGACTCTTACCTACACCACCCCCAAGAAAAGAATACTCGGGCATATTTACCTTGATGCAAGAATGAGAGGAAGTAAAGAGAAACTTTCCGTTGTAAACTATAGCACAGATTATATTGTCATGGGCATGCTGAGAAAATAAGAAACACAACCGGAATCAGAAATGAACACATTTTGTGTGTATTGTATCAATTTGGAGAAGAGGGGATTTTTTAACAAAAGTACCCAGTCAAAAAGCCCATATGGCAAGGGTAAAAACCAACATCACTATCAACAATCAATTCAGAAATATGTTAATCAAAAGAATAAATATATTCATTTGGTGACCAATAGCTACTTATAACAGTACTGGGGTAGCGTAAATGATCTAATAAACACCCACTTCCAAATAAACGCCTCCTATACTTTGTTAAAATTGTTTTAGACGCCCCTCTCTAATGAACGCCCCCTGTCTAATAGATGCCCCCTAAGTGAATTACTCCAAAATGCTAGGAATTAGCAAAATCATTCAGTTCTTGTTCAGTTTCTTGCTTGATTAGCCAAGTTACAAGTATTAAAGGATAGACTAAAGATGGCAACACAATAACCCTGAGCAAGGATTCTGACATAGACATTGGGATTTCAAAGACAGAGATATATCTCTGAACTGCCAAGACATATCAATTATTGATGGAGTGAATATTCTGCTATTTTTAAACTCACTTAATATTTTTGCCGAGAGCTTATTAGTTTGGTTGAGCTTGTCACCGTTATGACAATAAACGCCCCTCTCTTTCAAACGCCTCCTATCTATCAAATGCCCCATCTTGGACCTCTAAAATTAAATAGACACCCTGGTGTTTATCAGGTCATTTACAGTAAACACAACGCAAACTATATTAAAATGAAAATCAATGTATTATAAGTACAGACTACCTGCAAAAAGCAAAGCCAATCAAGGCTGGTAGTATGGAGACCTATCACTTACACTTACATTACAATATTAAATAAATGCATAGAAAGTTACAAAAATAATAAAATAATGTGATATTTAAAATTAATAATGAAATATAATAATTAATGTAACTATTATAATTATTTCAAAAAATTACTTTAATTATATTTATCATGATAGTAGAGTCCAACCTCCATTAAGTGGCCACCATTTGAGCATCCGCCTTCTACTTAGCAACTAGTTACCACAATAAACAAAGCCTCACTTTATACAGTGCAACCTTTATACAGTGGCTGCAGCCACATTCACCTCATTCCTGGGAGTGAATTTTTTTTTTTTTTTTTTTTTTTTGGGGGGGGGTATTTGGGTAAATTTTTGCTGAGTTTGTGCAATTGGCCTCTTAAGGCCCCTACCCCATTATAGTCTATTCTGTGGCCAATTATAGACCCCATCACTTTTGGGCAGATATGTAACTTTCACAATCCCAGCTTAGTAACTTTCTGTTTTTATGAATTGACCCATTTTTTAAATTGAACAAAGAACACTTTACTTTTCACCTACAGTACAAACAATCTCGTATGTTTGCTAGCCGTAAACATGAAGAACTATCTTACCCCAAAACATCCGAAAATGTGTGAAACATTCTAGTAACTCTATTGAAAATGCAACCCCATTATAGTCAATCCAGTCATGAAAATGCAACCCCATCCAGCAGCACATCCCCATATGCATTAGCCTCTTATAAGGAAGTACCCCTACCCCGGATGGTTCCATGCAAAACACTTTCCTTTGCTGATCCTCTATAAAGGGGACACTTGCCCTTAATATCAGTTTCCTCCTGACAGTTTCAATATATTATCAAGACGGTTGCAATAATTAATAATGTGATCAGCAAGAGAAAAATGCTCTGATGTCATATCAAATTCTCTCAACTAAAACTATAAAAAATGTTGGGAGACCAGAATGAGGAGTTTTGTGTGGATATTGGGTTTTTGAGGAGTTATATAGGTTGGACTGTACTTATATTCACCACTGACAATACCTCTACTCTCTTATGCAGAGTTAAATTTTCTAAGTTCCAAGATATTATTGACTGATCAGATCCCACGCTGTACAGCTTTCCACCTCCAATACACATGGCATGAATCTGAAGAAAACAGAAGGTTCTTTATGTCTACTGTTAATGCAAATATCACTCAAAACTTCTCCTTACTACTGCAGAGGTATTTAGGACTAATACATCTGGCAATTCAGAACCACTAATCCCATTACACAGAACATTCTCTGCTCAATTTTATAAGGAAAATTACATATGGCAAATACAAAAAAACAGCCTGATTTTCAAAAGATTATTGTACAACTAGAGATTTTGGAAATTAGCCTAATGCTGTTTTCCATGTTGGCTTTCCATTAGATAGAAATATCAGCCTAATGAAGCATAGCCTGCAAATTGGCAGCATAAGCACGCTTTTCTAGGGCCAGCATTTAACAAGGGAAATGCAGTACATGTAACTTAAATTTGCAGTGACTGGCCATTGCCAGACCACTGCAAGAGAAACAGATGGTTCCCAAACATATATCTTCATTTAAGTTACGTTACTTAACTCACATCATTACTGTGACCCTCAAGGACCTCAGTACATTTTGCCAGCCGCACATTTTCCATGTTCCAAACTTTAATAACTTGATCTCCCCCGGCACTAAAAAGGCGATGGCCCCTGGAAACCAGAGACCATATGCTTCCACGATGACCTCTGAAAGATAAACAATGTAACAGCTACTGGGAAAACTTGTGTGTTATCCACACTTTTTTGCATAAATTGAAAACAATGTATTGTAGTTGCAGATTACCTAGTATGGAACCATATATTTCAGGTGTTATAAGTTTGTTTACAGACTGTAAAAATTTAATCTAGTCCCCACTCTTTCCAATAAGCAGCTGGCATTTCTAGTAACTCCAATATAGACATGAGTAGCTTCCAGTGCAACAGTGTGGCAAAGGACAAACAGACCCAGAAACATACCTTAATGTACCAATGCACTTGAAGACACAAGGTATGCTCCAAGCATCATGATGTGTTGATGATACCATGTTAGAAGGCTTGAGTCTGGATTTATGGCCATATGAATAAGAAAGCTGGCCAGTTTCATCAGGACTTGTGCTCTGTGAGCTGTTTATTGTGTCTGGAATGGATGTCACTGACATTTCACGATAAAGTGATGATCGCTTTAGAATGACAGTGAGTTGTTCTACTTGGAACGATAAGTCTTCCACTGTTTCAGACAATCTGGAAATTGAACTAAAGCAAAATACAGAATTGTGGTTATCTAACCCTTGATCCACTGGGCTACCACTTACTTAGATCTTGTATTTTTTTCCTTATAATGTTTGCTTAAATGGCGCAAATTTGTGAGCCACACATGAGAAATAATAATTAAAAAACATATTTTGTTTAACATTGGAAGCACAATTAGAGTAGGGTTCCATAATGAGGACAGAGTCCCACACAAGGGATGCCACATTCAAAGTAACAATAATTAATTTATTTGACCATGAAACAGTAACTTGCCAACTAGGTTTCACCACCTCAAAAAGTATCCTCTTAAATAAAGCCCCCTTTTCCTCTCAATAAAACATATTTTCTAAATCATCTTACCCCCTCCCTCCCTCAAAATTATTTAATTATCTCCATCACTTTATCAATCCAATGCATCCCTTATGGCATGGATTGTGCCAATAATGGCACCTGGATTCAATTCCTTCATTTTTCTTCGTAAAATCTTTAGTTTCAGCTTTCATATTTTATTCACAAAATCAGTGTAAATTATCTTTAAAGGTTCATAGATATTCCTCTGAGGTTCTCTTATTACTGCTCTTTATAGATTATTCACCCAAACAATTTCTTCAAACAGGGTGGCTGTAAGAGTTGGCAAAAGAAACTTCAACATAGGGAAATCTGTCAGTTGTTTTGTTTGATCCTAGCTTTTGTTGTCCTCTTATAGACTGTAGCTAAAGCTGCTATTAATTTAAAAGAATGTTTTTATTTTTATCACTATTAACTCATTCGCCCCTGAACCGCCCGTAACCACCCGTGCGGATCCAGGTCCTCTCTACCCTTTGTGACGTCATCAGTTTTAATGGTCAAGGACAACTTTCTTTGCTAACTTGTGCAGAGTGAAGAGATCTTTCAAACCATACCAGAATGAGCACAATTCAGTCAAGGACACCAGAGAAAGAAGCAAAAAACCACGTGACATTGACCTGAAAATCTCCATGAAAATCTTATTCCATTGCCCACCTACCTTTCCTTTCACCTAATCCTAAGGTCCTAAAAGCTTTCCTAAAAACTCTTCCCACCAAAATGAAGCCTACTAAATGCCCAGCAAGAGAAAAAAAAAAATGAGGCAAGAAAAGCGAAAAAAGAAGGGAGGGGAGAAAACGAAAAGTAAAAGTCAAGACTGCTGTGTCACTTTTAAACCCAAAAACTCGAAATTTTGCTTTCTGCGCATGCCCGAACTTCCCAAGCTGATATTTTGCATCTGGATCAGAAGGCCGCAAAGTGTACGACCTGTAAACCGGTTTGTGGTAAGTGTTAGCTCTTTATAGCATGACAGTGACCAGAAAACCACTCGACTAGCTTCAAAACGCGTTTTTTGGCAAAATCTCCAGGAGCGAATGGGTCAATACATGTAACTATACACATCCCAAAATTTTTCCATCAAAAGACAAATGGAAATGTACCTGTTACATTGTTCAACTTGTGTCATCAGAGCATCTTGATTGTTTTCTAGCCACGAAACTCGCTCTGAAAGAACTTGTACTGATGAGCGTAACTCTTCAGAAGACTGCCAAGAAATAAACAACAGGAAGTTTTATTTCAAAATGGCTTATGCTAAAGCTTAGACCCTCTGGAGTCCCTCTGGCAGTGTAACAGGCTAATTTTCAGCAGTCACGTTGAATCTTTCTAAAATGAATACCTTGGGACAAAAGTATTGTAAGTTTCTGTGCTGAAAGTTGTTTGCAAAGGGTTATCCAAATTTAAGTGACTCTTGAAGGCTAATAGGATCTGGGGTGTAATTGGTTTCTTTTGGAAGACTGTGGTTAAACCTTTTGCAGGCTTGATTCCTTGAAGTGTAGTTGCCAGCTGAAAATTGTTTTTGGTTGGATCAGTCAGACCATGTTCAAGGTGTAAAATGCAAGCCACATTCAAATAAGCTGGTATGGAGGATGCTGAAAGTGCCCTTACTGGGAAAGTTGCATAGGGTTAATGCTACTGCTGACAGAGGTTGGTAACCATAGTATCCACAAAAGGATAGGTGTGAATGCACTTGACTCATGTAGGTGGACTTGGTAGAAAGTGCATATGTTTGATGCCAGAAATTGGTGACTTCATGTACAAGTTGCTGCAGATCCCTTGGATCCAAGGAGAGCAAGAGACAATGGTGGCATGTGAGATTCAAAGTCATTCTATCCAGGGGATGTGGAGAGCCATGCTTGGACGTTGGCCAGTGGTGCACATCATCAAGGGGTAAAACACTATCTGCCAGGGTGCTGGTTGTTCCTGGATGTGCCTGATGAACAAACTGAAGTTTTCATACTTCTTAAGCCAAAACAGGGAATGAATCCAACTCATGATCACCGGGCAAAAGTTTGAGCCTTTGTTTAGAATGGCTGCAGCCGCCTGACTGTCTGTCTTGACGAATAACTTAAGACCTGACCATAAAGGTGCCCAATGGTGTGGAACTAAAACAATGGGAAATGTCTCCTTGTAATAAAATGACATTGAGAGAGCATAGAGATGGGTAATCTAAGGCCCAGTTGACATACCCCCAGTCTGTTTCCCGTGGGCACCCCCACCAGACAGGGAGGCATCAGTAAGCACTGTTCTAGGACGTTCTGGGATGGCTGAGGGAAACAAAGTTTTACAGTTGTGTGCCATCGGGAGACAGGTACACCACATTATGTTGGCTCTCACATTTAGGTTTAGATAGAAGTGATGATATGGGTGTTTAACCAAGTTTGTCAAGGTAATAAGATGCCTAAGAAATGTGCGGCCCCCTTGAATAACATGTGCTGCCCATTTAAGCTTGCCTTGGAGTCGTTGGAAGTGAAGCTTGGTACATTTACATTTTAAGCTTGTTCCCCTGAGAAGGGATAACAACTCGGACACACGATCTTGTTAGAGATGGAGCTCACAGTGAACAGTGTCGATTTCAACTCCAAGAAAAATCAGACATTGGGCAGAGTAAACAACTTTGGTCCAATTGAGAGTGAAACTGAAAGACTCTGACTTGTAAGTTTAACAGGGTGTTAAACTTTTGCCAGATTCTGCAGGATGTGGTATCTTTTAGACGGGATCAGTCCCTGCATTTAACAATGTGGTCGAGACATCTCCTGCTAAGTTCTGAAGTCAAAGTACCAATTTACGAGAAAGCTCTGCAGTTGAGTGTGGGTTCAGTATTGGGGGTCTTGAGCAGTATCAGACTGTTGCTGCCATTGTGAGTGGGTTCACGAGCACAGCGGTTTGATGCAAACATGATTGTATTTACAGGAAGAGGCAAAGTGGCAACCTCCATGCTGTTGGTAATTGTAGCAAACTTACTTCCCTGTTGCTGGGTTTAGGACTGGGCAGGATGTTTTGCGAGCAAAGCTACCATCTGTACCAGCACATGGCAAATGAGTTGCATAGAGTCCCGGGGGGGTACTGCCATATATGGGCTATATAGGTATGTGCCGCTGTGAAGGGTATGGTTTTCAAGCAGTTTACTCTGGGATAGGGTATATAAATCAGAGCGTTTGGCTCTAGAATAGGGTATCATTTTTCAAGAAACTGATCAGTTGGTTGAAGATTTTATCTAGACTACGTACACAGCTACTCTAGGATAGGGGGATTTGGGAATTTTACTCTAGTATAGGGTAGCAAAATTCAGCTGAACTAGCTCTGGTAAAGGTTAAGGGTTCCAGGCTCCCAGCGGCACATCCCCACCCAGAAATTCCTAAAGTACCCCCCCCCCGGGCATAGAGTGCATGTCAGAGAAAGAAACTAGTGCCAGTCATCCCTCCCTTCTAGCTAGAGTTCAGTACAAATAAATGCAATTTTTTTAGACAAAAAAGGGCCACAAATGTGAATTTCTCGCAGGACTTTAGTCCGCGATTGTATGCCTTACTTTGGTTTTGTTGCATACTGTGAAGAATGACTGCATGAAGGACTACATAATGTGAAATCTACACAAATCTGGGTTCAAATCAGGCTGTTCAAGCATGATTTTTTTAAGCTTTATGGAACAGACTTGGGCCAAGGATACTTTTCTCTATAATGTAAAAGACGTACAAAATTGCACTTAATTGTCAACATTCATTACTTTACCCCAGAATGGAGAGCTTGACATTTTGGAGGATCTGCACTGTTTTTGTATTGACAAGTGTTACAGTGTTCATCCACATTCAATTTTGTACCAACATGTTCACATCCTGCAAGAGATCAGAAACAACCAGCTTTTAACTTATAACTAGGCTTGGATCAGTTGTCAAAATTGGGATATGATGTACAGCTTTTTCTGTTTTGTTTGCTTGCTCTTTTCTCGCATGTCAAAAGCTTTAAAGGGCAGACAAGTGATTAAAGGACAAAAGCTGTCGTGGATTTCTTATTCTGAATATTTTTTAAGGGGAGGATTAACAGTCTAATATATTTCATTGGTACAAATGGACCAAATGGAACAATCATTTTAATAACACAATTATACCAAGCTTATGAAAATCCCTCCAACAGTGTTAAAATGAGTTGTTCACTGACATCACCTTTCAACAGAGCAGATGTCTTTTCAATGTATAAATAATGAACTGAGTTGAGCTTACTTTTTATACAAAGAAAAAAACACAGAATGACAAGGCGGCATTTAATTTCAATTAACGATACTTGATCGTGAGTTGAACAGCGTCAAAGGAACAACCTTAATAATAAAATGAAATCACGTACCCTTTACACTGTAAAGGCAACGGTATTGAGCACAGTCTTTAAGGTGATCGTCCAAAGCTTTCCGCCGAAATTTCCCGCACTGGTTTGAGCTATTAGGACAGGGTACTAGAGCGAATCCACAGGCTTCTTCATGTTCGGTTCGCTTGCCAAAAGAAATTCTTTCTTGACAACCAGTTAAGTCTATTTCAAAATCTTCTTCCGAATCAGATCTCGTTAAACCATGCCTACAGTAGATCTGCAGGTCCTCTATTTGACCTTTCACGGCCAAATTCGACACCAAATGAAACCGTTGTAAAATCGTACCATCCAAGGGGCATTTTGTTCCCGAGTTTCCGGTGAGTGAAACGCCATTTCGAATGCAGTTTCTACAAAATGTATGCCCACATTGAGTCGAAATAACCGGATCCTCGAATAGTTCTCTACAAATTGGGCATTTAAGAGACTCGGACGGCTGAACGACGAACTTTGTAGGCAACATATCCGCCCGGAAACCTTATCAGACGGATTTGCGCACTATTTTGACGGTCGAATTATTCGAGGAAGGTTGATTACGGATTCACAACCAATCAGCTGTTGGTGTATTTCACCGCTGACGTTTTCTCCACGGGCGCAAAAAATATTGGCAAACTTCTTCCTTCTTGCAAAAGTTGCATGAACTATGAACTACCTCCAACAGCAAACGAGCAGAGGAGATGAGAGTTCTTTACGTTTATTTTGTTACTACTTTACTTTATTTTCTAACGATGGGAACTACATTATATGGAGATACAGAAGATCCTTTTGTAGCTGACATCCTTACGCCATACAAGGATTACTACAGAACGAAAAGAACACATCGCTTTGTACGGGACTGCCAACCGATTGAACGTGGCAACACAACCCACGAAATATTCAATGTTTCCAGACTCCTAAACCCCGAAAAACCTTTTGTACAAGTGAACAATTTCTACCACGAATTTAACAGAGATGGTAAAACGTTGAATGTCGTAGGACGTGTTGTAACGGTGGAGGATCCGATAAGGACTATCTCTGTTTTAGAACCGAAAGAAGTCGGAGGTTGTAGTAAATTTACGAGAGCGACTGTCGCCGAAACTGGCAAGCAGAGAAATTGTTTCGTCTCCACTAATGGAGGAATGTTTAGAACTATGGACGGCAAGTGCTATGGAAATATTTTCAGTGACGGGAGAAAAGTACAAGATTCTGGCGGCGTTCAAAATGCTAATTTCGGAATCCGGCAGGACGGTACACTTGTTGTAGGATATTTGTCCGAGGAAGACGTTCTTCGGAAAGAAAATCCTTTTATTCAGCTTGTTTCTGGTGTTGTGTGGCTTTTGAGAAATGGATCTAGTTATGTAAAAGAGAGCAAAAAGGCAGAATGTCGTGACACGGAGGAGACAGGACCTATGGACGTTTTTGCGGGTGTTTTGTCGGCCAGAACAGCGCTTGGTCATGACAGCCAAGGGCGAGTCGTGATGGTGCAGGTAGATGGAAAAACTAAAAAGCGTGGGTAAGAATTTTTTTCGTTCCTTGATAATCGTATAATTTTATTTAATTGGCGATAAAAGAATATTAAATAGAAGCTAGTCTGGTGGTAATCACATGACTTAGAGGGATTCTTTTCACTGAGTTCAGTTGCCATGGAATTTCAAGAAACCAGAAATACAATCCCTTAATGTTCTTATTGCTGTGAAAGAAAATCAACATTTACCTTTCTAAACTAAAAAGTAAGCATGGGTAAAGTTTCCCTAACGAATAAAGTTTATGATCACTAATTGACAGTTTTCTTAGCATTTTTTTTTTCCCAAATAATTGGAGGAGCTTATTTTCAATTTTTTTCAATATACAGTACATAAAGGGTAGTGATTGGTATGATGAATAGGTCATGAAGAACACTGCAAAAACTATTCAAAATTATAAAAATAATAAAGAAATCAGTTAATGCAGTGCTTGACACTACTGCTAGTCCACTAGACTAGTGAAACTTCACGCTGGGCTTGTAAACATGTGCTCCTACTAGCCCTTAGACCAGTTACTTTACTAGAGAAAATTAATTTTAAACAACTTCTGGAGCTTGGGAAGTTCTTTTTCTATGCTTCATCAGTAGTTAATTTCTATAGCTTGAGTATTAAATGTAAAACCTAATCGTACGATTGACTCGCAAAACAGATGCCATGTTGGAAATGGAATTATGCGTGAGCTGGGTGAAATCCATCACAGGTGCGCCTGATTTTGGAATTTTTTTCGCGCATGTAAGAGAAAGCATCCTTCAATGGCCAATGATTCTTAAGCAGATTTTCATTGTTTGCCAGAGGACCACACACAGTCTGAAGAGAAAGAGATGCAAACGGTTGTCGTTTTCTAGATCTCTGGAGGTTGAAAGAAAAATATCCTCGGCTGGGATTCATTAGCGGCAAAAGTGTCTTGTGGAACTTGTGGCAGTGTGTGTACTCGAACAGTAGCGCTAAGAGATCAGCAAATTCAAACTATCCTTCAATCACAGAAACAGAAAATTTCTGTTGTCTGTCTCTACCGGTTTAAAGTTGGACCTTCATAAAATGTATTGACTGTATTAATAAAGAATTGGAAACAAACAAAGATAACACAGCAAGTGTTTATCCGTTTGCGTTTCGTTTTAAAATATATAAATATAGACTGAACACCGGAAGGAGTAGAGTGGTGCCTTACCCCTTGGGTGTGTTTTTGTCTGGGCTTTTTTTTGTTTTTGACCAGTGACTTGTCCTCTTGGGCTAGTGATTTATTTCACTTACTAGCCCATTGCCTAGTGTCCAAAAAAGCAAGTGTCAAGTACTGTAATACAAATAAATTTTGATTTGCACAGTTATAGCTTGTTTCAGAGTGCTTTTTATATTCCAGTTTGTATAAAAAGCCCTATTGAATATAAGCACCTCTGTTTAAAAGCCCTCCTAAACCCTTACAAAAATATATAAGACCAGGGTTTATAAGCAGCAGTTCACAATAATGGCCGTAACACACTGATGAATTATTTTACTTTATTGTTTTAAAGAATCGATTTGTACAGTTTTGCTGATCTTCTGTTAAAATTTGGTCTTGTAAATGCCATAAACCTTGATGGTGGAGGCTCTTCAACAATGGTGGTGAATGGAACTGTTGTCAATTATCCTTCAGATCAATGGTAAGTGCTTAACTTAAGTGGTACATTTTTTTACTTGCTATCATTCATATGCTAAAAATGATCACTGAGTAAAACCTGTTACACCTGGAACTACAACCCTGGTCAAAACTCTTGGGACACTCACGCAATAGCTCGTCAAATTGAGGCATCTTCCCGCGCCCCTTCCCCCTCAGTGCAGTATTGACGTTATGTATTCAAGTTTTAATTCAACACAATCAACATTGCTTTGGGGAGAGTGGGACAGCAGAAATAGCCCCTTATAGCAACATCCCCAAGCTTTTTTAAGAGGTAGAATATGAGTTAATTTAGCAAAGTGCGTCTTTGTGCCAAATTTCCTCAAGTGTCCCAAGACGTTTTGACCAGGGTTGTAGTTGCATAAAACCTATATTAGGGAGCTTAAACAACAACAATGACCAAGGCTATAAAGACATTACTTAAAATTAAGTGAATTTTCACTGCTTCGACCTTTATTGCGCGTATTTCATCTTGTTTAATTGGTCATATGCTAGCAAATTTTTTTGGAACTGAATTCTAAAAGACTGTATCAAAGTTCAATAAAAGAGGGAGAAAGTCATTGTCTTGTATTCATGTTCTCCACAAAATAAGAATTTAGGCACTTTCACATCGTAGTCGTGCAGTGACGGCAACTTAATTTACAAAAACAGGTGACTGCATGCTTGTGTGGAGTTCAAGAATTTCAATGATTTTTATTGTAAACAACCAAATTGCCCTTGTCTTTGAAACTGACTTGTTAAATTAAGAAGAATCAATGCGGAGAGTTGGTAGGTTTTTTATTTAGAGCCACGTTGTGGTTTTTGCAGTGATTCTGTTTATACCAAGCGTCAGTGTTCGTTTTTTGTGAGATTTTATATACAGTCGAACCTCTGGTAAGCAACCACCTCAGAAATTCAAAAAAAGTGGTTGTAACTAGAGCTGGTCGCTTACGAGAATGAGCTCTCGTAAGCGACCACACAGTAAAACAATAGAGGGTGGTCGCTTACAAGAACTTCAAAAGCCATTAATAATTCATAAAAAAAAACAAAAAGAAATCAATGTTTAATGAGTGTCTTTATACATGATATGTATAGATACAACTGTACTTTACGTCCAATTTTTCAGACCAAAATAACCCCAAATCTAAACATTAGTGCAAGAATGAGTTGATCTATGTCAGGTGATTTTGAAGCTGTTCAATAAACTCACAGTTCCTGTTTTATCGAGTCTGAGTGGTCACATACAAGAGCTTAAAAACAAAGGAAAAATCCAGTTGGGTAATCCCAAAAGTGGTCAGGGCCGCTTACGGGAGAGGTCTTTTACGAGAGCTTTTCATTACAAAGTTTAAGTCACAGTTCAAACAGGGTTTCACAAAGGTGGTCATAAGTAGAGCTGATTGCTTACAAGAGATGTCGCTAGGGGAGCTTTGACTGTAATTCGAACTTCTTGTCTTTTCCATCGTGAAGCGTAATGATTCTGTTAGCTTTTCTTTCTTGTTTTCTTTCTTCTTTCTTCTTCGTTAAGGACCAATTTTTTTTTTTAATCAGCTCTCCCTTTTTGTTATCTCTAGTGGTAAGTTCAACTGCCCAAGGCATGTGACCACAATTGTGTGCGCACATGAGCCCGACTGTGTGCCCAGGAACTGCAATGGTCATGGACAGTGTGTGATGGGACGGTGTGTTTGTGACAGTCAGTGGACTGGGGAATCTTGTGATGTAGTAAAGTGTAAAGAAAATAATTGTTCATCAAATGGAGTTTGCTCTCAACAGGGTGAGTCAAGACAGGCTATACTTTATGTTGACTCAGTTTGAAAATTATCTTGAAAAATGTGTCTTATTGTAATCTCCACGAAGTGGTATATGAAAGCATCATGTTCAAACATTTCTCCTGCAGTAGTAATTTTTGTCATTATCCTTGGAAGTTTCTATCTACTGCAACATTGATTTTCTCAGAAGGAATGCCTTGCCACACAAAAATAATAGCTTATGTGTATAAGGGAAAAATATATTAATAAAATGCTGCCAACAAATGAAATTCTATGCAGGGACAAGCCCAATGCAAGCAATTATTGGAATGCTTGTAATGTATTGTGATGCTGTAAACAAAAAAGACAGTAAAAAACAATACAGGAATTATCGTCAAGGAGTCAACAGATCTACAAAAATGCCAGTAAGGTTATTGCTGTGATTAAAAGCTCTTACTGCAGGATAATAATAATTTATTATATATGCCTCTATTTTTGAGAGTAGCAATTCATAATGAGCTGCCAGGTGAAAAATGTGAAGATCTTTCTGCTCTTAATGAGACCTTACAAGTCATGTTATCTCTTTCTTTAAATTTGTAGATGGCTGCTTGTGTTTTTCTGGTTGGAGAGGGGATAATTGCAGTGAAGGTTAGTCTTGACAACAATAGACCCTTCTACCGTGTTTTTTTTTTAGTGTGGACAAAGACCAGTCAGCCATTATCCATTAACACTGCCGGAAAGAGTGCCTTAATCTTTAAATAAACTTGCCAAGTTAGAAAGTGATACATTTAAAGCAAACAGAAATATTGCTCCTTAAAGTCACAAATTTTATCAAGTTTGTATCGTGGGGGGCATTAACTTTAAGGCATATCCCGAGAAGTCTTAGGTTAATAGGTTTATCGCAGAGGCTATGAAAGAAAAAAACTGACTGACTTTAAATCTCTAGAGGATGGCATCCTTGATTTAATGAAAAACTAGTAAGTCCTTATCCCAGGAATTATCAGATCGTTGCATCATTATGAGAACAGTATTATACTTTAGGAGTTGTTTTTTTAAGAAACTCTTGTTAGTTTGCATTATAATGATATTGATTTCTGTTACAGCTTGCCCTCCAGGCCTGTATGGAGTAAATTGCAGCAGGGAATGTCTTTGTCTGAATGGCGGAACGTGTAACCGCCTCAATGGAGAATGTAATTGTAGTTTAGGCTGGACTGGATTGTATTGTCAACACCGTAAGTGTTAATACCAAAAAATTATTTTCTTATTTGCTAAGGACCATTTGTGCTACTTATTGTTTAGTTAAGTGCTCTAAATCTGTTGTTACTTTTCAGATTAAACCTGTCTGGTATAACTTGTGCCCAGTTATATTTATCTATTAGGATTTTATAAAAATGAATTTGAATTTTTTATAAAGTTTTTCTTTGGCCACTATTGGAAGTGAAATTTTTCACTAACTGCTTTAAAACTGAAATAATTATGGTAACCAGGCACTGCAAACGATGTCATCCTCTGAGAAATGCTTATTTGGGTCGATCCTTTCCTGGAATTGGCTGGAAAAGGACTTATGCAGTCTCCCTGGGGTCTTCTCCCATGGGGCAGGGGGAGGGGGCGAGGGGGTTGGCTGAATTACTGCAAAGATGTTAGCAGGTTCATCCTTCTCTATGGATTGTACATTTATGTTATTTTTTCATTGTCATCAAATTACCGGTAGTTACAATCATCATTGTCATCATCTCTGTCCTTGTTATCATTATTTGTAATCTGCTATTTTGTTAAATTTATCAGGCTGTTTTCCTGGAAGTTATGGACAGAATTGTTCAATGATTTGTGATTGCCCTAACACATGCAACTGTGATCCAGAAACTGGTGAATGTCTTTCTGCACACAACAATACCCTGCTCAACGCTACTCAGAAATGTAAGTCGGCATTCTAGTGCACACAGATCCATCCTTTGCTTACAGAGAGGGTGGAAGTTGCACAGGCACGTTATTGCACAATTCAGAAGTATTTGGACAACCCAGACTGTATAGCTGTCTGTCTCTACACTATGGACTTTAGTAAAGTGTTTGACTCTGTTAAGCATTCCCTATTAGCTGCAAAATTAGAGAAGCTTCTTATTAATCCTTATATTATTAATCTGTCTTGAGATTTTCTAAAAGACAGGCAACAGAGAGTGATGCATAACACTTCTAAGGGGTCATGGAGAACGGTCAATAAGGGCACCTGTCAGTGTAGTGTTAGTGGCCCTTATTTTTTAAAATTTTTCTAAATGAGTTAGAGATCTCATAGGATAATTGTACTTTTTATGATTCAACGATAATTGCCCCAGGTCGTTAGATCTGGTGACCAGGTTCATGGAGTGGTTTTGGATCAACTGTATGACCTGCAATCCAATATTAAGTGCAAAGAACTTACCTTTCTCAAGAAGGGTTCGAACGTGGATGCTTTCTATCCACCTACTGCAGATATACGGCAATGTAAAAAATTGCAACTCCTCGGAGTGTGTTTCCAGGAAGACTCACGTTTTGTTAACCACGTCAAGGAGATGTTTACTAAGGCTAACAAAGGCCTCCTTGTTTTAAGATCTCTATGCACAAAGGTTACAGTCAGTTAGAAATAGACAACCTATTTAAAGCTATAGTGTTGCCAAACTTAGTGCATGGTATGTCAGTATTTGGAGCTTCCAACTTTCAACTATACAATGTGTTCAGAATAAATACTTCAAACATATTATATTTCTCACAATGTTAACATCCACGAGCTCCTAGAAAAACAAGACAGAAGAATTTACAGCAAAATTTCTTGGTCTGATGGCCACCCTCTCTATCACATGCTTCTCAAAGCAAAGGATACTATAAAAAAGTGCCAGCTACTTCGTGTTTCTGCTCTAAGGCTGAAAATTAACACCCAAAGGTTTATGAACACTAAAATAAATTGTTTAATATTATAACTTAGCTATTTAGATTTTTTCTTTTATATCTTTTTTTAAAGTTTTTACCATGATGTCATTTTACCATTTTGGCTATTTATAATTTTTAAAATTCTTTTATTTTGTCATTTTATCTGCATGAGCAGGGATCCATATTCATTTTTCCGCACAGTCATCAGCTGGGCAAGTAAGCCTGATGGCATACTTGCCTGGTTATAATTTGGGATGCCTAGGCAAAAGTGCAGAATTATATAAAAGAATTGTGAAAAAATTGGTTGCAACTTGAAAATTTCTGATTAGCAAGTTATTTCCGTTAAAGTTACTAAGAAAGGGTTTAACTAAACTGTTAAGTACAACAGGTGCTAAACACGGTTTATTTACTTTTTGCAAGTAGCCATGGTCGGTCAGTTTGTTTTGAAGGCAAGACAATGCACTTACGTTTTTCCCCATATAAGGCAGCAGCTCCTGTGTCACCTTTTTTTCCGTCAAAGGCAGCGAAACGTCTTCTGAAAAACGTCACATCTGGATGTGTATAAAGCACCAGCTTCTGCCTCACCTTTTTTTCCACTGAAGGCAACGAAATGCCTTCTAAAAAACGCTACATCTTGATGAGTGCTGTCACGTTTTCTAATGGCCTCTGAACGCAGTACTTCACAAAAACTGAGCCCACGATAGTTTCATAGAAAATATACTGCATCATCAAAGGTGGAGCCCAAACTTATGATTTCGTTGCAGACAAAAGCTGCTTGTTATTCTCCATTATTCCAAAAGTTTTAAGTGGATGAGAAGTAATCAGAACACAGGGAAAGTGTATAAAATCATACAAGAATTTTTGAAAAGATTTTGTGGTTGAGCAAAACCTCACTCGTCCGAAAGGCAACTTTCAAAGTTATCTTAATTGTCTGTACAAGACTGTAGTCGTCTGGACAACTGGACAACTGGGAATATGGATCCCCTTATCATGTATTTGTAACATTTGGCTCTTTTCTGAATAGTTGTTGTAACACAGAATATGTATTTTTATTCTATGAAATAAAGACAGACAATTTGTAATATTATTATCATTATTATCCTCAAGAAAATTTGTGTTTACGTATGTCAAGAACTTATTATTATGTCTCCTTTATCATCAGGGCTGCAGTGCCAGTTAGATTTACGAATGAGCAAGTTACTTCCAACATCTAATGCTAAACAGCCCAGTACTGAAAAAGTCGTCACCGTGGAAAAGGAATTTAGGTATTCCTGGATTTTTTTTGTTTTATTATGCCAGATGACCCATTTAAGGGTCTTTGAAATATCTGTATTAAAGATCATACCTTTATGACATGATTGCATCATTAATATACTGCAAGGGTCGGCAAATGGTAGCGAGAAAATCCTTGGACTTTTAACCTTTTCACACTCTCAAACTCTTGTAACTAATAATATTGTAACTGGTCTCAAATTCTCTTTCTTTGTGAATTTTATTTGTTCTTTTATGAAACTTTTTGAGTCAAAGTCTCAAGAGTTTTTTTGCCAGGTTTCAGCCTCATGGCAAGTTGTGGACTTTACCATTCATTAGGGACCTTAAGATCCGACGAAGGCGACAGCAATGGGGACGCCACAAAAGCAATAGGTTTAATTAGCAAAACAACAATTTTGCATGTGCATCACGCTTTTTTGTACATTTCTTTGCGGTCACTGCACGACTACGATGTGAAAATGCCTAATTTCACGATGTACAGAAGGTCGTGAGGAGGTACACAAGTGACGACGAAATTTCCTTTCTCTTTCTGAACTTGAATATGTTTCTTAGGAATTCAGCTTAAGGAGGGTTCACCTACATTTGACAAAGCTAGTGACTTGGAGTAATCTCAATGAAGACTGAAAGAACGCAAATTCACTTTATCAGCGACGTTTTCTCTGCCGTCGCCGTCCTCGGATCTTAAGGTCCCTATTGCCTCCAGTGCAGAATCATTTGATCCTTTACTTTTAACTAAAATTAGCTTTAGAGGATGTAAGAGAACCAAGATGAATGTTTAAATGAAGAGGTTTAGACCGTGGATTATAGTCTGACCTGTCAGTTCCTCCATTATTATGATTTTAAAGTTAATAGATTTTTTTTTACTAAACAAACTATCAACCTAATGGGCTGACTTGAATAAGTGAATTATAAACAATAAAAATACTTGATAATTCTTTCCTCTCATAGGCGGCGGAGCAGGGAGGGGGCAAAGACGTTTGCTTGTGCTAAAGAACAACACAAAGGGCATTTTGGAAAATCTGAGTAAGGGCATGCGAAAAGCTGAGTGGAAGATGAGCCCCCCCCCCCCCTTCATGTTTGAAAATGCTCTCTCACCACTGCCTTTTGTGGAGCTTTCCAGGGGTAATAAAATGAAAATAATACACATGGAACATGAAAATTATTGTTATGTTAAGGATGCCAAATGGCTGGAGGTAGACCAGTTACATGTGTAGTCATTTTACAAGGGGGGTTGAGGATTTGAACTTGAGACTACCAAGAACAAATCTAGTGGGGCCTCTGGACTGCAAAACCATCACTCTAACCGCTCAGCCATACCGCCTCCGTAAATCTTCATTACTGGGATTACTTAGTAAAGCAAGCTGATGAGTTTTCCTCTTTTTGAAAGCTTTTTCTTTGTTTTCTTTGATCATTGTGGTAATTGTTTGGTAGTAAAGCTGATTTCTTCTGTTTATTTACCTTCCTTTAGCAAGCTGTTTGTGTGGTTTATAGCAGTGATAAGCCTCTGTGGTATCAGCCTGTTGGCTAATTTGATTTTGATATACCTTGCCTGTAACCAAGCCTCAAGAAGTGCAGTCTGGACTCGCAGGATGGGAGAAAGACAACTGCTTTTCAGCGATGATGACAATGAGTTGTGAAGAACCTTACAAGCAGTCATTACCAGTGATAGTTGCAACACTCTGGAATTGATACTGTTTCACAAACTAGAAAATACAATCTAGCTACTGTTGGTTGATACAGTCTAGCTACTGTTGGACATTACAGTTTAGCACTTTTGGTCGATACAGTGTAGTGGCTAGTTTAGCTACTGTTGGTCATTACAATCCAGCTACTGTTGGACAGTACATTTTAGCACTGTTGGTCGATACAGTCTTACTGTCTAGCTACTACTGGAGAGTGCAGTTAAGCTACTGTTGGACTGTACAGTTTAGCTACTGTTGGTTTATACTGTCTCACTGTCTAGCTATGGCTGGACAGTACAGTCTAGCTACTGTTGGACAGCACAGTTTAGCTACTGTTGGACAGAACAGTTTAGCACTATTGGTCGATACAGTCTTACTGTCTAGCTACTGTTAGACTGTACAGTTTAGCTACTGTTGGTTGATACTGTCTTACTGTCTAGCTACTGCTGGACAGTAAAGTCTAGCTACTGTTGGACAGGACAGTTTAGCTACTGTTGGACAGTACAGTTTAGCTACTGCTGGACAGTACAGTCTAGCCAATGCTGCAAAAATAACACAGTATTATGGCTACTGTTGTAACTGTTGTACAATACAGTCCAACCATTTTGGAAGCCTGTGATTTTTGTCTGATGCCCACTAGTTGACCACTTTGAATAATCACTCTCTGAATGTATCTGTTACAGGTCAAAATTATTTTCAGGTTAAAATTTTTTAACCTAGGTTGATTTTCAATTTTCTTGGTGTCCTAGGCCTAATTATTAAAGAATGAGGGCTAGGAGACAAAAAAAATGAGAATTAACTCAGGAATATTATTTTGACCTGTAACATATCCATATACTAGTGACTGAATGGAAAAACAGCAGAATTTAATGTTGTCATTGCGGATTAGTTTCATTATAATTGCCACAGGCAGTATACACTGGCAGAAATTTTTTGCCTCCATCCTTCTTCATAGATGTATACCTTCATCAGGATAAAATAACACATGAAAATAAAATACAAACATACAAGAAAGATGATCAACAATGTTTCACAGGGAACAGTTATTGCCTAAAACTGTTTCATTTCATAAGTCAAGAGAACAGGGAAGAATTAATGATATTTAGATTCTAGTACCTTTTTAATGATAAACTAAGTTAAATGAAAAGAAGAAACCCTAATTCATTATTTAAACCGGGTTTACATCAATTTGTATTTAATTTTCAAATTTTTGAAGGCAATACCGTGCTTTTTGCATCAAACGTAGTGTCATTGTTGGAATCGTTTTAGTTAGGGTAGAATTTTTAAATTGTTATAGTAACCATTGTATACCAGTAGTAAGAGTAAATCTGTGATATTTATATTTCTACTAAAAAGTAGAAACACTGTTAATTTCCATTTGTAAGTTACCTGTAATGATGTGACAAGGTATTTTAAACTGAGGAATGATAATAAAATTTCTAATGAAAAAGTAAGGTTAAGGCACTAAGAGTCATTGGGCCATCACTGGGCCATCATTGGGCCCACACAGCAGGAGCTTATCCTGGTGACTGTAGCATGAAGCACCTATACAGACTCTTCCCTGGGTGGGATCCAAGTCCATCCCAGTGATACTTTCAACAGTATGCAATGTTACCAGCACACATTTATACACCTGGTCCTAGTTGTTTAAATGCCAGATAGCACTATCCATTGGATAAATCACTATCAAGCAGATAAGTATTAGGGAAACCAACTGTGTTATCCACCTTTTGAAAAACTGGGCCCTGGGTGAAAAGAAATGTTGTGGAGAAAAGGATCTTGTCTGAACAAACAACGCAACAGTGAGGCTGGAACCCAGACCTCCATATCCGAAGCTCAAGGTGTTAACTTCTTAGCCACTACTCTTTCTTTCAATTATAAAGCTTTTTGTAGTGGAGAATGGGATCTCAAGTGAATGTGACCTTTCCTATTCCCCTCTTGGTATTTCTTCTCTGCAGAATTTGATGAGGCATTATTAGTATCTGTTGCATAAAGTGAGTGAATGTGCCATGGTAAAAAAAAATCCTTTACTGACTATTTCCCTGTTATACACTTGCATTAACCTAAGTTCAGGATCTCGTCTTCATGCCCATGTGTTTAGCCACTTGCGTAACATGCATATATGCACGTACACCCATGAATACGACTGAAATCAGGGGAAAATTTTTTTTCAATATTTCCTGAAAGTATTTTTATCATTAAATCAGAATGATCGATAAATTTTTTGCATTATATTGGTGTCTTTGGGTAAGTATTTCCTAAGATGTCTCACCCTTTGCTTGTAACCTCCTTGATGGTGTCTTGTTTTACCCTTTTTTCCTGTTTTTTTTTTTTTTTAATTACAGTAACAACTGTACCTTAAGGATAACCCTTGCTTAAGATGGGTTAAATAAACAGCTACTGCTTTTTGTCATCTTTATTAACTGAAAATTTCCTGCAGAAAAAGGAGGAAATGACATTTCCAAGACCCTACATTTTAAAATTTTCTGGGAGACCATGTCCCGGGAACCCCCCTAGTCTTTTTCCTGTGAGTACTGCAGTACACCTTCAAAATCTCACTCTATGCCTGTGATAGCTTCACCATAATGTGAAGCCAGCATTAAAAGTATGACTGTTTATAGACCTTAGAGATGTGCCAGCTTTAAAGAAATGACAACACTTGGTTTAAATTTTACGGCAATGACCTATACATATATAATTATTTGTCAGTTAAATTATTTCTGCCAGCTGCTGTCTTAACAGATTTTATTAGATAAACTTGAAAGTAGTAAAATTTGCCCTATTTTGTACATTGTCTACATCACAACAAAGTATTTCTTGAAAGTGAATATATTACTATGAAGACATCGTTGATATTTCAAAATGCATCTTAAAAAATACACAATGTAAATATTACGACATCACAGGAAATCTACATTATTTAAGGCCGATTAAAAGTATTTGTTTTACTTTCGATACAGCCGTGTTTTCAAACGTAAACCAAATGTTCCCTTTAGAACAATAGGAAAGCTACAGTGCTATAAAGAGATTGATTATCAAGTTTCATTTAATTGCTAAATCCCTACGTCGTCAAAAATTGTAGTTCTTTAAACCGAAACACAATCCACCAGAGTCACCCAACCTTGGTCTGTCTTCAGGCAAAGTCCACTGATGTCTGGGTCGCAAGGTGACACAGGAAATAGGGATCTCTGCCATATAAACGGTCTGTCTCGATACTTCTACTAAAATTCAATATGGTTTCCACTACTCTCTAGTAAACAGGCTAACAGAAAACTTTCCAGGGGTAAAGCTGAATTCCCCGTACTGAATTTCGGTCCATTATGTAGCCATCTGAAGGCGCATCTGATCGCGTAAAAACGAAACCATTCTATCCATTAGCTGTTCTCGCACAAGCAATCCAGGGCCGCCGCTCAGAAAAGCTATGAGCGCCAAGGAATCATCAATATGTAAATTGTCGATAATATCCTTCATGCTGTCGTAGAGAAGCTGTCTTTCGTGGGCATTCATGTCTTTAATAACAGCAGAGACTGGCTTGAAATTTCCTGTAGTGTTGTAAGCCAAGAGTCCACCAACAGCTCCACCGATCATAAGCCCGGGTGGGCCAGCCAAAAGGCCGCCGACTGTGGTTGTGATACCAGCTACAACTCCACCATACGCAGCGTTCTTCACGGTGACTTTTAGCTCATTTTCGTCGGCCAAAATGGCCATAACTCGCTGTAGCTCAACCGCGGACACAGGCATGTTTGTTGGAGATCGCAGTGTGTTCAGAAACAGAAGCACGACGTCACCTTCCACGAAAACGAAAAGATCTTCCGGGTATTCCCCTAATGAATCATGCCACCTGGCCTTCTATCCCAGTGCTTCCGGTAACACGTGATAAGCGTCCCTACCGACCAGTAGCTTGGATAATAAATAATAGATAGAATAATATACAGGAAAATGATAATACAATAAGAATGGAAATAGAAAAAGTTCAATATTCATTCCTTCGGTTCAGACCGTCTGTTGACAGCCTCTATCTCTATGAGGTACGCTTCTCTTGCCTTTTGGCGTGACATGCTGAAAGTGGGTTGAAATTCAAGCGGAATAAGTTCCATGTCTGCGATCGAGTGGCCAGGTTGATTAAAATGGGAAGGGACTGCTGCTGTGGCGTTTGCGTGGAGTGGACTCGGACACTTCGTCGCTCGCTCGGTCGCTTCGCCACCTAACAAAGCTCGTTCCGCTCGCTAAGAAACTCGTGAGATCGACTTATAGGAAGTCTACTGCGTAGCTCCTTGAAGGAGAAAAAGGAAACAAGTTTTACCAATCCGTAGAATGCTGAGGCGGGAGAGCATCTCTTTAAAGAGCTTGCGTGAGTGAGGCTCGATGGCTGTTTTTCCTGGGCCTTTTCCAGTGGCGGATCCAGGGGAGGGGCCCGGCGAGGCCGCCCCCCCCCCCCACCCCCCTAGCCTGCGAAAACATCCGTTTCTCCTCGCTCTTCGCCGCTGTGGAGTGTGGACGTTTCGCGGCGAAGAGCGAGGAGAAACGGATGTTTTCGCAGGCTAGGTCCCCCCCTTACTTCTGAGGCCCGACCAAAAACATTTTTTTTTTGGAGACCCCCCCCCCTTATCTCAGGGTGTGTATGACCGCCCCTCCTCCCCCCCTTATCTGGAGGTCTGGATCTGCCACTGTTTTTCGTTCTTGAACATCCAGAGTCCAATGTTATTGACCGTTATTGTCAATATTTATTAGAAAATTGAGATGGCAAATCAGTCGCATTATGTTGGTGAACGTGGGCTGGCTAATCCCACGAACAAGTTAGAATCAAATCCCTATAGGATTTTTAAAACATTCTGGGCATGGCTGAGGCTTGATTAAGGAGACCCTACTCTAGCGAAGTATAACGGCATTTGCCCTTTCTTGTATGGATATTTCTCTATGCAAAGCCCTAAGTGATAATTATGGCCAAGAATTATATTCATTCAGGGTATACCATCCTGAACAAACTAAGAGACAGAGTACTTGCTTAGAATCTACTTTGTCTATAGCTATCACTAGGAGACACATACGGCTATGTTTCATAGTGTCCGCGTATCTGTCAATCTAGAGACATTCCAATGATTCTAAATGATTGTCCTTTTTTAAAAACAGTGAAAACGCTTTTTTATTTGGCTAAATATTTCAGGGGCACACTGAAATAGACGATTTGAGATCTAGAATTTTCGGAACATTGTTGCAAAATTTCTTGCTTGCCTGCCTCTCCTAGGATTTTCGAACATCTAAAAAATGGTATGATTGCCCATTTTTAAACGATTTTTTCCGTAAAAAGACTAAAAAGGTCACCTAGAATTTTCGGGAGCCTTTTTTCTGGCTGAAATTTTCGAAAAGGTAGGTTTTGATCCCTATAATTTTCGGATCACTTGACGTTCAGCTAGGAAATCCGAACAGGTGAAAAATTTTTAGGGGATAAAAATATACCTATATATCTAGCCTTTAAATACTAAAATACGTTGAACAATGCTATGTTTAAGTGGTTTTGAACTATATTTTCGTTGGGTGCCCCTGATATTCAGCCGAGCTAGTTACGTTGACTGAGCTGTTGTGTATTTAACGAAACTTAAGCATTACGTTTTGACCTAGTTCTAATCATAACTAGTTCTACAGTAGACTTATTCTTCATAACATGATATGAAGGGGGCAGTTTGTTTCCTTAATCAGTTATTTCCTTGTGAATTTATTTTCTAAGGTATTGCAACGATACTCTCGGATCATTTTCAATAGCTCTTTCCTGATGTGTGTTAATATTTTAATTTGTTATTTTCTTTGCTCATAAAGCGGCAAACTTGCTTTTTCCATAAGAAGATATATAATTAAAAACGACCAATCATCGTAAATGTCAAAAGAAAAACTGTCTGGGTCATATCACCCCTCGTAAAAGCCCTTGCAGCATGCCGGCGGGAGTCAATTCCTTATCCATATTTTGTTTGCTTTATGCTTAAGGTAAACTTAAGGTCTTCTTTTATCTATGAATAGATTTCAATGTGAAAATGGCTGTCACTGCATACCCTTTGAACAAAGTAAACGGCCAGGTACTGATGCCCTAAGATGCCATGGAAATGAAAAGTTACCGGCAAAAATGCATCCCTTTGTGACATGTTCTCTAATAGAACCACATGTAAATTAATATTGCTGCGTTTGAAAATAATATTTCAAATTGAAATAAAGGAAAGAACCTGACGTATTCAAAATTTAGGGAGACAAAAGATTCGTCATAATCTAATGGCTTTAAATTTATCTGGAACGATCTTAGCTTTAAATGATTATTATTTTATCTACGACAGAAAGTTAATACTAACTTTAGATTGCGTATTTAAATCTGCCACATGTTCCTGTTTTCTCCTAAGACCACCAAGAGAAGAACGCCAGTGTTTTATTTTAGCTTTTGTAAACAACAACAAATAACTGAGAAACCATTATTTTTTTCGGGAAAATGCCACTCAGCTTTCTTTGCTATATAAATTCTTGTACGCACACATATAGCTACTTCCTAAAACTTCAAAAGCTTCACATTTGTCGCTTTTCCTTCCAGGTTCAGCCAGTTGTCGCTCGTTTTTAGTAAAGGCTTTTAATAAAAGCTTTTGCATCTTCATTCAGGACTTTCGCTCAACCACCCGTGACATTCAATTTTAGTTCCACCTTCAAGTAACACAAAAGCACATCCAAAAAACGTCTCTTCAGCTCGGGATCCGTCGCAACCTTGGCGTTTAAAGCAACAAAATTCTGTACCTTACACTCTTCGATCAGATATTTCATGTAGGTGAACATCTCCTGCCTTTGCTCCTTGTTAATATCCATCAAATATTGATCCAGTGGTATCGGGGTAGATTTTCCCCTCCACGCGGCTAGAGATCCCCCAACAAGACCTCCGACGACAAGACCAACAGGTCCTCCGCATACTCCACCAACTGTGGCCCCTATACCCGTCATCAGCCCTCCTTTGACTCGACTACTGCTGTTTGTTACTTTATACTTATGTTCGCTTGTTATTATGGCCAGAAGACTCACCAAGTCCTCTTGTGAGACGGGCATGGTGATTTTCCTAAAAACGACCGAGTAGTCCGTTGAAGTATTGAACTTTTGTTGTGGCTGTAGTTTGACAGTCCCTGGTTGCTGCTTCTCACGTCATTGAATGACGGATAATCGTGATGCGTTTTCATTGACTGATTGGAAAGCACTTACAAGTGACACGTGACAGCAGGTTTTGTGTACGGCGGTTTGTCAAACATGCTTTGCCTCGTACCCAGAGTCTTCTGGCTTTTTGACACAGGTGTACCAATATATTTTGGAGCCACAGGTAACTTAAAATATTCTGACCTCTCAGATTTATGTTGGAATTTTTAGAGTTTATTTAAGACGTTGTTTCTAAACCTTTCTCAGCTTTTGTAGGATCCATCGCTTGGTGCCCAGGTGTAAGCACCTGAAAAATTGTGCTTGATTCATTGAGAAAAAATTTGTTTCATCATTAGGAAAGGTCTTTTTATTGTCCTATACTTTCAAGGCAGTAGTTCGGGATCAATAAGAGGAAAATTTCTTTAAGTATTGTAACAAAAAGTATAACCCCAACCCGGACTAGACTGCCAAAATTGAACAAACGGGTACACTCTCTTTTGTAGTTATAAAGACTGATTTTCGTATTGGGACTGAAATTTTCAAGTTTGTTTACTATTCTCAATTTGAGCATGAAATATTATGAAGAGTAGAGATGACCAGGAACTTACCAACACTGTCAGAGCGAATCTCGGCTCGCTTATTATCAAATTAAGCCTGTGTACAGACTTGTCGCCAAGCGGAAAGGTCAACTCTGCCACAAGGATTACGCGTCAAAATCCAAAAAATGAATAAATCTTCTTGGCTTTTTTAAATAGTTACATTCAAGATTGAAACAGTTTTACAAGTTTACGTAACACAAATGACATGAAAAACTCGCTAAGAGAATGTTTTATAAAAAATTTCAAATTTAGCAGGCCGTACTGTAGAATACGGCCCGCTGAATTAGCCAATCACAGCGCACGTACTATCTGAGAGGGCCACTTTGCAGCTTGGTAAATATTCACCACCACTAGCCACCTGACATTGAGGTGAATAGTTGCACAAAAAGGTGATTTTAACTCTTTTATTCCTGCAATAATTACAACAGATTTAGGCGCAAATCCTGTGCAAGTTGCTCGGAGATGAATAGCAAAGGATATTCGGAGTTTGAGTAGCCAATCAGAGTGCGCCTTCAATGCTATCCACCGATTGTGACTTATCGACAGTTGACCCACTCCCAACATCAGTGGCTTCATAGATCAGTGGGTTACAGCGCCGCACCGGCATCGTGAGGGCATGGGCTCAAACCCCGTTGAAGTCCTGAATTTTTCAGGCTTCTCTATGCAATTGCTAAAATTGCATTCATAACTGTGAGGATCATAGCTTCACTTGACCACTGGATAGTCTTGCTCACCCTTTTGAGCAATAGACCACTTTCGATATATTAAAATTCAGCTTGGCAGCGAGGACTAGAGGACACAAACAAAGGAAACTGAATGAACATGATTATTCATTTCTTTTGTTTGTGTCTTCTAAGCCTCACTATCAAGCTGAATTTTAATATATCGAAAGTGGTCTATTGGGGCCATAAAGTGTACATTCTTTTTTCCACACAATATTATTTAAGTCAAATGTTGTAAGATGCAGATGCTTGCCACCCTAGGAAAACGGTGGACTAAGTCTTGGAATACAAGCACCATAAGCATTTCTTTTATCTTGCAGAAAGAAGACTAACGAGAAGTAAATGAGAACCTGCATGAGAAGAAAGAGGGGAACATCAATGCTGATGCTGCCAGTGGAATTGCACTAACCCTTCTGTGAAGCTATGATGAGAGACTTATTGCAATCTTGCCATCAATCTTTGAGGGATGTACAGGCAGGTTAAACTTGCATTTCATGAGTCAGTTGTGTTCCTCACAGAAGTGTTAACACTAATGTTGCTGCAGCAAGACTTAAAAATCTTATTTTGGGGGATAAATCAATACATTACTTACATTTAATTTATCTTTGTCACCCTGTTTCATCTTGGTGACTCTTAGAATACGTTTGGGCTTCCTGTGTTTATAGTGCAATAGTGATTTCACCATTTGCTGTTGCAATTGTTCAGCCTGTAGGATTGTTTACTGCAACATTGATGGAAATGTACGAGTAAGACAAAATGTGAGACATTTCAAATGAACTGAAGAATTCTTTTTAAGTTGCTAAATGAAAAGTTTCTTGTATAAAAAATGTACGTAGTCATGTTTTGCTGTGAGAGTTGGTTGACTGGGTTTTTCCTGTTTGTACGCTGCCACCGTCATTTTCTTGGGGGATCTACCACAGTTGCCAAGAAGTATGTAAATGACTAGTCCCAGTAATTGCCAAAATGGCTTTTGAGGCTTCACTGAAACTTATGTTAAGGCGATTTCTCGAACATTGACGGCAACTCCGAAAAAACCGTCGCCCCATTTAAAAAAAAAAACACTTACACAAACCACTGTGCATCTGTGCCGAGGAAAATCCAATCTTTATTGCTTGTGTGAACAATACTGTACATTATTGCTGCTAAATTCCAACAAATTGGTACAGGTGTAGCGAAATTAACCAATCATATTGAAGTTTGACTGCATGATCTCGTGAGTTGAAAAAAAACGTGTAGATTTAAAGATTTCAAATTGATTTAAACTTAACCAGTTGGATCAGACATTTAAACAAACACTACATTCATTAAACATTCACTTGGAAAATACAATTCATAGATAGGTAACTATTTTGGCACTGTCTGTCTGTCCATCGGCTTATTACTTGAAAACTACAAATCTGCTAAACTATAATTTCAAAGGACTCGAGTTTAAAGCAATAAAAAGGCTGCTGACTAAACCTTCATAATATAAAACTGTAAGACCCAAATTTGTTCTAAAATCCATCTCAAAACTTTTCATGTAAAGGAATCCTAGGGTCTTGCGTTATTCGTTTATGGTTTATGGTTTAGGATTTATACACCGCACATATCACAAAGTCTCATGGCGGCTAACAGTTCTTTCTCTAAGATGATTTCGGACGTCAGCTTGTTTTGGGGAATAATTCAATACATTACTTTTTGTGTGTCCATGGGCATTCTTAAACTCTCACAATGGGATATAGGAATAGCTACTTTGTTTCCACTGAGAATTCCTTGAACGGTAAGAAGTAACGATGACACCGAAAAAAAAATTATGTATTTGTCGAATAGTCGAGTGTAATCACCTTTCCATCGCAAAAAAACGCCTTTTTGAAAAAAAAATCGGTAAAGCTAATCGTTGTTCACTTAACAACTTATAATTAGAGTGTCCGGTATCTAATTTCTTTTCACAATATCACCGTTTAATCAAACATACCCTTCATGAAAATTATAAACGGTCAAGTGAAATGAATTTTTTTTTTATTTGGGAACAGATCCTCCTTATTGGTACCGAAACAAAATTACGGCTGAGAGAATATGCATTTTGACTTTAAGAGGACATAGACAACACTCTCGTTATTGTAGGCTCTGTACTGTTGCTTGCAAATCGTTGCTTGCTAGACCAAGAGAGGGGTCTCTTCGTTTTCCTGTTCCCTAAAAGGCCTGCTGTAGCAAAGTTTCGCCAAGTGACGAATTGTTTGATAAACCACAACAAGAAGGCGACCACCCTGCGACAAAACAGCAGCAACTACAAAAAGGCAGGCAACCGCTGGTACAAAACCGAGAATTATGATTTCTACTACTTGAAAGGCACTCGTCCAAGAGGTCAAGGGATTCGAGCCCTGCAGAGGGACACCAAGCGAGTGGAAAGATGCGAAAAACGTGTTAATTATACCCAACAGCACAACACACAGCAAAGAAATGGTTTCCACTATGTTGGCAATATCGTCACGAAACGGCTGAGTGATGCAATGGTGCAGAAGAAACAGTACACAAAACGAAGTCATGACGACAAGACGGGACAGAGGATCATTGATAAAAGCATTTAACACAATAAGAATCAGCCGCCAGCCGATCATAACCCCTTCCCAGCTCAAGGAAAGCTTGCTTCCCTCTTCTGGCCTCTTGAAAGGGTCGTAAAGAACCCTTTCCACGGAAATCTCAGTTGACGTCTGGCCTGCTGGCTGTTCTCCGACCCTGACTAATGGTCGCGCTCTATAAATAAGGGCGATGTATGCCCAGTAAAGTAAAATCGGTAGAGGTAAACAACAAGCAAGGAGGAAATTTGCCACGGAAACGGTTCCTCTGTACAGCTTGAAAGAGCCCCACATCAAGACAAACAAAAATGGCACAAAAAACACACAGTCAAATGCCACAAAAAGGAATTGCCAAGGTTGAAAACAAGCGATGTTTCCGTCGTAAAACAATCGTTTCTCTGAGCCAATGGGAACACAGGTTAGCAGGTCAAAGCTCATGGACGCCAAAGTTGCGTAACCCAGCAGTATGGTTTGTAATATACCGCCGACATAGGGACCAACAGGCGGTGCTTCTCGGCCTTGAATCTTTTTGCTTCCCCAATGAAACATGTAGAAGACACCTATCATAAGCATCGTTCCAAAGACAGGAGAAGCCAAAAGTAACCGTTTAGTTACCACATTGAGTCCAGGAAAGGGACAGATCACTCCTGTAGTTGACATTGGTGAGACATTTTGCTGAAAGTTAAACAATCCGATGATAGGCTCCCAAACTTCAGTTTTGAGAATGTGCAGGGTTGTATCGTAGACGAGTAAAAGGTTTGCTGCCTGATAAAAGTAGAAAACGATCTTTAAATAACCGCGGTCAAAATCTTCATCCTGGTTGGCTGGTTCATTTTTTTTAATAAACCACAGGATCTGGCGCTTGATCCAGGGCACTATAGGAGGCTTAAATGTAAAGAGCAATGCCATAATTGACACACAAACCAAACCCACGGGCCAAATCCAGTGATCCTTACACTCGTTTGATGGTGCGCAGCTTGTGGAGTAAAGTGTCTCCGTGTGAGACTCTTTACAGTGTCCGCAAAGGGTACCAGAACGCTTACCCTGGCAACTGTCGTATTCGGGAAAGTCTGCTTTCTGGGGAGAGCTGCAATAACCATTGGGGCATGTGATGAAATTCAGCGTCGGTGGATTGTATTTTTCTTTAAAACCCCAAAAGTTAGGTTCAGCAACTATGTTTTGGGTGCAATTTGCTCCATATGGGCAAGAAAGACAGGGAAATTTTGGTTCTTCTTGAAGGCCAAAGGCGCGGCCGCGATTCAGACTGTAGGTATTCCCTTCGCATGCTAAACATCGAGCCTCAAGTATGGTGACAGAACTTTGACCTTTGAGTTTAATTTGAAAATGAAGTACATTTATTTGACTTCCTACCGGACAAGTCAACGTTGTCAGATTGTCGAGACTCAGCTCTCTGCCATTTGTTTTTCTTATCAGAACATCTTGATTTTCAGGATAGTTGGCGGTCAGGGAGGTATTAGATATATTCAGCGATCCTTTGCTCTGTGTATCAATGAAAAAAGCCCCTGCAGAGTAATTTTCATTTCCTACTTGAAATAAAGTTTGGTTGAAAACACAATCCCAAATGAATAGGTTTGTTGATTGGACGTCCGTGTGTATGTGCCCGCCTAAAACCTGTACTAAATTGTTGCGAAAAGTGCAATTCTGGAATTTTGCATCTCCGTTGCTCAAATGCACGGCGCCACCAAAAGCCGCAGCGTTTTCTTCAAATGTCGTATCTTCAAACAACAAGGGACTTGCCCCTCCACTGTTTTCTTGATTCACGAAAATAGCTGCGGCTCCTCCGTAGTATTTGGACGCGTTGTTTCCCACAAACCGAGCTTTCTTAACTTCCACTGTTGCCATGCCGTCAGCCCACATATAAAACGCACCTCCGACTTGTTCAGCAGAACAATTGAAAAACGTTGAGTTATTTATGACAATGTCTGGAGCAAACGTGCTTTTTGATTTCACAGATAATGCGCCTCCATAGCCAGTTCCTCCTGCATAATTGCCACTGAAATGACATTGTTGCACCAGAAGTCTTTCCACGTTGTTTACAGAGAGCGCACCACCCAAACGAGTGAGAGCTGTGTTATCGAGGAACTGAGAATTGTGTACAATAATAGCGTTAATTACGTCGACGAGGACGGCTCCTCCATCGGAGTGCACTGTATTAGATTCCATGGTTAAGTTTGAAAGTGTTAGAACACTTTGCGCGTCAGCTCGAAGGTAAACAGCACCACCATAGCTTGCTCTGTTATTTGAAAACGTTGAGTGTTCTATGGTAAGGTTGGACGTTCCATTGCAAGGTTTCACGTTTTTTATGCTTATTGCTCCTCCAACGGTGACGTCAGAACCAAGTGCGGTATTATTATAGAAGAAAGACTTGTAAACCTTCAGCGAGAGAATGGTACACATAGTGTTGTAGAGATTTGATAATTCCTTGCTGCCAAATGTTTCGCCTTCACCATCTCCAGCGTCATTGACAACTCCTCCATTGGAGTGCACTGTATTAGATTCCATGGTTAAGTTTGAAAGTGTTAGAACACTTTGCGTGTGAGCTTGAACGTAAACAGCACCACCACCATAGCTTGCTCTGTTATTTGAAAACGTTGAGTATTCTATGGTAAGGTTGGACGTTCCATTGCAAGGTTTCAGTTTTTTTATGCTTATTGCTCCTCCAAAGGTAACGTCAGAACCAAGTGCGGTATTATTATAGAAGAAAGACTTGTAAACCTTCAGCGAGAGAATAGTGTCGACGTAAACAGCTCCGCCGGAATAATCGGCGCTATTCGCTTCCATGGTCACATTTCCAAGGATTAGAACAATAGGTTTTTCTCCAGATATCGAAATGGCACCGCCATTGATGCGCGCATAGTTTTTCGAAAATACTGAGAGTAATACCGTGATGTTGCAGAGATTTGATAACTCCATGTTGCCAAATGTTTCGCCTTCACCATCTCCATCGTCACTGACGTATATAGCTTCTCCGAAATTCTTTGCCTTGTTTGATTCCATTGTCACGTTTTGATGGAGGATAGTTGCTGGGCAGTTTGCAGAAACGGAGACTGCACCGCCATTGTAGTATGCGCTGTTATTTGAAAACGTAGAGCCTTCTATTGTGATATAGCAGCCATCTGGTTCTGTCACACTCAGAGCTTCTCCAAATGTGCGGTTGGTTGGATTTTTATCATCATGAAAGACCGACCCTGAGGAGCCAATAAACACGGCTCCGCCATCTCCTGCCTTAGCTGTGTTTCCGGTGAAAATGCTATCTCGAAAGCTGATATTGCAAGCGTTGATGGAGTCAACAGCGATAGCACCACCACAAGCCGCGCTCGTGTTAACGAAGGTTGAATTGTACACGCCTACATGGAACATGGCCCTTTGTTCAGGATGGTCTTCTCCGCTTAGATATACGACTCCGCCATTTCCATATGCCGGCCCAACTTTGTATCCAACAAAACTGGAGTTATGGATGAACAGTGAAATGTTCGATCCACTGATAGCGAATAACCTTGTTTGTTGACCTTGAAAATGGCTGGAATCGATGAAAATTGTCACAGCAGCCCGTGTGCTTTGAACAATGCATTCAGTACATGGTTCATTTTGGCATCCCGATGCACAGTTGTCAATAAATGTCACATCCTGAAAGTGGATGATGTGGTTGCCATTTTTCATGTTCAGGGATATAAGACCTTTGGAACTGAACTGGTTATGAATAAGGGTAACATTTTCCAAAGTTAAATCAAAGCTTATATCCTGATTGGTGTGAGCCAAGTCAACAGAGATGCCGGCCATGTTTTCAGAGAACATCGTATCTTTGATATGAAGGCTCGAATCTATCATTTTATGTATTGTAAACTTCACACCTTCTTGTATGTCATTAAATTTACAATTTTGGATGTAAGCGGAAGACTCCAGGAAAGTCAAAGAACTTCCGCTGAAGATAATACCTAATATGTTTGCTCTGATCTCGTGTAGGGCATCAACAGAGCCATTGAATGCCAAAAGTGATCTACCAGAGCATCGTATCCGAGGCAATGGATTGCCAAATCCAATCAGAGACAGACTCTTATTTATGTAAATACCCGGATGCGACGTTCCTGAATGACACGTGTATGGATTTTTACCGGTGTTTGTGCCGTCTAAGTAAATTTCATCATCATCTGTTGCCAAAGTAACAGCCCATCCAATAGTGTTACAGGGATTCTTCTGATCACATGACCCGTTGTCCTTGCCCGTTCGAGAAAGGTACAAGTTCCTTCCCTCGGTGACATATCCTGCAAAAGTAGAGAATACATATGAACGAGAGAATATGAGAAACCTCTTTCCCAGGGCTTTTCTCTGCCGAGAGTAGGGCACGGGGGAAAAGACCCTGGCATCGTCTGGTTACGTGTTCCTTCGACACCCGAAAATCTTGGGTCGACATTACATTCCATCCACCGGGACCATCTTGTTCGAGAGAGACTGGAGTCAATTTTTAACTCGTAACAGAAGATTTTCGGGGTTAGTAGTCCATCATACATTGAATACTAACCGACAAAGGTTGGGTTTTGAGATTAAATAACGTTCTAGGCCTAATTAGGCCTAAGAGTAGCTTTTCCGAATACAAGAAGGACATTGCAAAGACTTGCCAAAAGACCGGTGTTCGAAATTTGCAGACTGCCTAAAAATAACGCTGAGAGAACAGTATTTAAGTCTAAGCACCCATTTTAATACGGTTACTTTTCAATATCGGTGAGAACCTCGGCCTCTCTCGAACATGGAGGTCCTGGTGTTGACCAAAATCTTGGGTGACATAAGTTTTATATGAAATTCGAGATTCGAATAATTGTCGGCTTGGATGGGCTCTTAACCTCGGTAAATTTCCTCCGTTTTGTTTGAAGCCTCTTCAGTTTAAGTGCTTCGAATATATGCTTTAAGGTATTGATGTTGTCACCGATGTTGATGCCAGTTTTGCCCAGAATACGAAGCAAATGGGGACTTTTGCACGCACCACTACAAAGACTGCACACTGAATTTCTTATAAATA
Organism: Porites lobata; assembly: GCA_942486035.1. Taxonomy (NCBI): domain Eukaryota; kingdom Metazoa; phylum Cnidaria; class Anthozoa; order Scleractinia; family Poritidae; genus Porites; species Porites lobata. Next base: position 501,909 of record CALNXK010000214.1, on the reverse strand, counting down.
TGTTTTTTGGAGTAGACTGCGCCATCGACAATATTAGCTGGCCCTTTCGAATAACAGAAAAATTGAAATATCCGTACAACATCCAAATGGTCATGATAATGTATGTTGCCCTGAATTCCAACAGCCAACAAGGATCAAGCGGATCAGGTAAATTAGTACCCTTCCAAATTTTCATCGATAACACGTAACCAGCTGTCAACCGATGCCAGAGTCTTTTCCAGCCCGCCCTACTCTCGGCAGAGGAAAGCCCTGGGAACGAGGTTGAGAATATGAGGTAAGGGAGCGATTCCCTTCTCCCCTTGACAATTAATTGAGATTTATTTTTAGATTGCGCCCATGCTGCGAAGGTCATTATGTTCCTATGGCCACGTGGTCAACTCTTACACCAAGCGACCTGTGAGGTGTCGTCCTTGAAATAACTTCGAAGTATGCTAACAAAAAATTGAATTTAAGTAATTCTCATTGGGGCAGGGCCAAAGTTGGGGGGTTTTTCCCCATTCTCTTGATGTGAAATATCACACATTTTAATTGCGGAGGTCAGAAATATCAACACAGTGAAATTAGTAAGTGGTACAGTTACGAAAGATGCCTGAAAAAGCCGGGTCCAATGCTAGCCCGCGACCAAGCTCTTTCGAGGAGGTCTCGACCGTACAGACGCAAGGATCGAGTTTCGAACAGCGACATCAACACCCTTACCAGTTATAGGGATAGTCCACCAATTCGAAAGTCGAAACAGATGTTGGGTGTCTTGCACCCTGCCAGCAGATCCTTTCTTAACTGGACGAGGAGGAAGGGACTCTACAGAAATCGTGTTAAGTCTTTATTGAGTATGCGCAAGCCGTTGCTTGGAGACGTTTCAAAGCCTGGCCAACTCTTGCTCGCACTCCTAGACGCCATATTGATTTTCGTACTGAAGGCTCGATTTTGACCTTCGCCTTGTCAAAAATATGATCCGCGCGCTGCCTTAACCGGTTTGACCGGAGTGACTAGCCCAGAAACTTGGGCTACGGCGACTTACAGTGCGATGCGCCTTACCGTGGCCACCAAACAAAGTTCTTTACAGATTATCTGCCAATGAGGGTGTGCGAATTTCATTGTCAGTCACGCCTCCTTGCAAAGTTCGTATACGGTTGCAAATTGATCACCGTTGCATGGCTTGTTGAATTGACGTATTTACACGTAGACTTAACTGATTAGAGTGTAATGTGAAGTGCTAGTTTTGTACCCCATATAAACCATGTGAGCGTTAGCCTTACTAATGGAAATGGGCCCACACCAGGACAGAGAAAAACTCTGACCAGGGTGGGAAATGAATAATAAGAAGAAGAAGAAGAAGAAGAAGAAGAAGAAGAAGAAGAAGAATAACAACAATAATTTATATAGCGCTATTCAGCTACTCTTTCATAGCGCTTTACAATGATCAGATTAACATAGAACTTAAAAACTAAAAAAATATAATAAAATACCAAGATAAATAGTTACAGAGCTTATATATACATTATACAAAAAACAAAAGTTAAAAAAAGAAAAGAATTAAAAACCATAGGCTTCTTTAAAAAGATAACTCTTCAAATGTCTTTTAAAGATAGCGATTGATGGAGATTTATGGATGCTAAGAGGCAAATTATTCCATTGCCTTGGCGCAGCAATGCTCAACGCCCGATCTCCATACGTGTTTAGTTTAGCCATTGGCACAGTGAGCAATTCTTGCCCACTAGAGCGTAAAGACCGAGAGCACTTACGATGGCTCAGGAGACTAGAAATGTAAGAGGGTGCTTTGCCATTGTCCTTGTGTGGGCCCATTTCCATTAGTAAGGCTAACACTCAAATGGTTTATATGGGGTACAAAACTAGCACTTCACATTACACTCTAATCAGTTAAGTCTGTTGAAATATAAGTGCTACACGGCCAACGTTTGTAAAAACGTAACCCTTCCTTGTATTTACACGTAGGTTGTCAAATGTGAAAGTTTGTTGGGTGGCCACGGTAAGGCGCGTTTCACTGTAAAAGACTTGACACTATTTCTGCCGAGCCTCTTCTTGTTAGCTCTTTGGCGAATTTTAGGGAGGCTCTGCTGGCACGGTGGGTGTCTTGTGGGGTACAACGAAATGATGTCTTCTACCCTCCCTTAATTTCCAAGTATTTCACTCAAATTAGGCAGAAAGAAAGAATGTTTCATTTTTCCAGCATTCAGATTTATCAAGTTACTAGTAAGTCAGTTCATTATCCCACTTAAGTAAATTAAAGACACTTTTTTGTTTCTTTTTTCGGGTTTGTTTCTCGCGATAAATCAAGCCGTGTTGTTGCTGCAGTAACACTGGGTCGGATCGGCTGTACACTCGAATTCTGTAGTGTCATCATTATGTTGGCGTTCTTGGAAGTTACAGAATGCTTTCGCAGAGACAATAGCCTACATTTATTGTAAAGTTTCGATATAACGCGAACTCTGAATGGTTTAAACAGCGTGCTTTATGGGAGTACAGCCGTGGTCAACGGCCGACGCCACTCACATGATTGAGAAAATAAAGTTTTCCGAAAATAGTTTAGCCGAATACGTGATGAAATTAATCAATTCTTTATCATAAAACAAATAAAGAAGCATCGCCTGTAATCTTTTCTGTTGTAAAGCACGCAGGAAGCGGCCCGAGGAAGCGGACAGAGCACTCAAGAAGTAAGGAAAACACGCCACTGCGTCTCGTGTTTCCCCTACACTCGGTGCTCTATTCTATTCCTTCGTGCTTTACACAGAACAGATCACAGGCGAGGCTTCTTTATTGCGTCGACGTAGGAGACGCTTCCTAAGTGAGTGGTTGGGAGTTCTGTTTGTGTGCATGTTCCAAGCGCGAGAACTCGAGAAAAGAGGTCGTCAGTCGGTTCTAAATCTGCGCGTCAGAATAGCATCCAGCATGCCGAGCGGTTGTTTTTCGCCATTTTGAAACGTCACAATAACATATGCCGATTAATCATTCGGGAAAAATCGCAACCACGTTTCCAGGGTCTCTCTTCTCTGCCTCCCTTTCCTCAACGATAAGGAAAACCCTGGAAACGAGGTTGGAAAAATCGGAGGCATTTCTGATTGACACGAAACTTGGTCAGGAACGAGATATGACAATTAGCCAATCACTGGCCAGTTTTTATCAGCATCGGTTGAAATGACATCATTCTCTGATTTGCCGAAGATCACCGTCGAGCGAGACCGAAATGGCGTCCATGCAGGAGGGTTAAAAAAAGGGAATTTTTCTCGAAATCGCAGAAAAAATTATATAGAGAGCTTCTTTAGAGCCAAGCGAAGACATCTGGATGGCTTATACGGCAATTGTGAAGGGTATCCAAGACAAACAAGAGGCTGTGGGAGCGTACATTTGGGCGTGGTTGTTCTTCGCGTATGTGAAGTTTGTTATGTGTGTGAGGGATATGTGGGTAGTGCAGTGGTATTGTGTATTTGAGGGGTTAGTTGAGAAGTGTGAAGTAGTAGGCATGGATCTATATTGGAAATTGATTGCTAAGATGGTGGGTCTAGTTTGTGAGGTAGTTACTGGGTTTCGATGAGGTTGTTTTTATTGGATGTTGGTAATAGAGTCAAACTCTGTTAATAGTGGCACTGAGGTGTTGATAGAAAATGTCTGTATTAAGTGACATCTTTTACAAACCTACTGTTTTCCATCAAATGAAGACTGCACACCGAAAAAATTTTCACACGAATATTCTCTTTTGGTAAAAATGTGGAAGATCAACTGGCATAATATGTCTTTTCACACCCATCACATTGTACTGTGTATTCCCAGTACTAGCAAAGGCAGATAAAGTTCCTGAAGTCCAGAGTCCACATGAATTAATAACAGAGTATCACATTGTATAAACTGCTATAGCACAACGCTGTTTACAACAACATTTGTATAAACTATTAACATTTGATATGCTACTGTATTCAACACTGCTTGAACAAAGATCATCTTCAATGTTGGCAATATGTACACCTTTAAGCTCATATATATCCTCATTTCTACATGTATATAGACTCTGAAAATATTGTATTAATTTATGCATGGAAGGTTTTTCCAACAATACACATGTACCTTGACTATGACTGTTAACAGTACACATCTCTAGCATGAGAATAAACACCAATAATTCCGACAGTTAAAATGAATGAGTTGTAGTTCAGAGCAAAGAGTGTTTCAAGTGGCATACAGTAGTGATACCCCTCAATTCTGACATCACCATGCATGTTACAAGTATAACTTTCACTGTATTCAAGCTGGAAAAATCGCTCAACACTGTAAACATTTCTGGCAATTCTGTTAACATTAACATAGATTGTCTTGCGAGCAATGGTAGACTAGAATATAATTGGCTACCAACAGTCATTATTTACTGGGCTGCCTGTGCGGCCCAGTCATAAAATGGGTTTTCGGTCGTCTGCGGCGAAAAACGGCCTCTCGGGGGAGGGAAGACACGAGGGTCTGGTACCGAGAAACGACGTTCTCACAAATGGTTTCATATGAGTTTCTCATGCACGGAGGCTTACACGGATACTTTTTGTACCTCGCCTCCGCTCCCCCTGAAAAACCCACAAGGCGTTGCGAACCTGAAGAAAGATAGTTGCGTTGTTCGAAGCGATTCGATCATGGGAGTCACTCTATAATTTTTTTATTTTTCGAATTTAAGTCAGTTAGATTATGTTGGCGCTGGGAAACTCAGAGAAATGCTCGCGTTGCATTCAAACCGACACGCCGTTCACGGTAGGTTCACACTAAAAGATGACTGTGAGCGTCAGATTTGGAACGCCGTGGCTGCTTAGTGAACTCAAAGAGAGAATTATCGATCGATGTAGTACATGAGCAATAAAGAAGCACAATTTATGAGCAAGGTATTTCACCAGATGACGACACTATGGCTGAAGACTTGATTGTAAGCCGTCATAGTCAGTGAAGCGAACAACTCAGTTGCCGATAAATGGCAGATAAATCCTGATGTTACGCACGTCCATGAGCGAGGGACGTGACAACTTTACCATGTTAGAAGACTGGCTTTTCCTTTAAATATTTCCTTCTATTTAATACAACACACGCCACTTTGGAGGTCTAAATTTCGGATACTGAGGATAAAGAAGACACGGACAAAAATAGGGACTCTGGGAATTTCGCACACAAGTTTAAAGCTTCACCGGGACATCCCGTCCGGGAGCTTCACAGAGAGCGACTTGAGGAAATAGGAGCTATTAATGACAAAGTTTGGTGACTGAGTAGAGCATACAAGTGTAGCCCACGTCGAGGTTTCAGGGGGTTTGCTTTTGTTTGTATCTATATCTTGCTAAGCTTTTATCATTAAATTTGTACATGATCTTGTGATCACAATTCTGTGTTTTCGCCCATTCAGCAAGCACGCTATATTGATGTCGGCATTAGCGAGTTTCAGAAACATGCCTTTGAAAGTTTTCAGCTCTCGTGATGTTTCTTGATATTTCTTTTACCATTTTATGGAGATGTAAACTGAAGCCACCGCAAAATGGAAACTTAAAAAAGCGTATAATCCATTTATCTCGAAACATAACACACATGACTTATACGACCTTTATTTTCGTAAAGGTGTTTTGAATACGAACGAACACAGTCAATGTGAGGGGCAAAAACAGCATTAACATAAATGAGCCATAGGGTTTTAACTGATATAAGGGTCAATTATTGTGCATTGAGATGAATCGCTTGAAAAGAGAGACTTCGCTTGAAGATGTGATCAGAAGTAAACAAAGGCATAATAGTGCGTCACGTTCAGTCTTTTTAATATCCAAGGAGTCACCACAGGCGTACGGGCCGGGGGGGCGAGGGGGGCTGCAGCCCCCCCAAATTTTGGGCAACTCAGATTTTTTGGGCAGGAAGAGAAAATTTGGGCAAAGCCTGTTTTTAAAGACGTCTTCATGTTTATTGAATTATTTTGAAGACCTGAATATTAACCTGAAGTCGGCGTAATAATCCAGTTACATTCACACGAGACAGTAATCGCCCAACATGTGATGAGTAATTTACATATTTATTGTTTTGTTATTGTGGGCACCGTACTGCACTGCACTAGCTGGAATGGGCTATCCAGTCGTGAATTGATTAGAATAAACTTTCGCATAACTTTCTAGAATCATCTCCACTCGAAGAACAGGGTGGGTCTGAAAACGAAGGAGTGGCTGATCTCAGTTTGAATTACGAGAAGAATCTTAATTCTTTTAAAAAATCTATCGAGTGGTTTAAAATTATTCGCTAATTTGTTAAAGTAGACCGAAATGTTTACAAAACCGCTAACAAGAGGGCCGCGATACATACTGATCAAATCCTTCTTTATGGCAATCGGGCAGAGCTATCTCCAAGATCTTTCACACACGTTTTTAAAAAGATTTAAACTACTATGAGGTGAAATTGCATGTCAAAAGCGCTTCGTTTTCTACAGATAACGGCCAAACCTCACAATTTTCCTTTTCTTACCGTATTTCTAACGGTAAAAACTTCATCCCAAACTTTCTCGATAAAGCTCTTACAGATTTTGCTTAAACTTTGCAAACATCGAGAAGAACGATTTTGTGAGGTTGCCAGTGCCGAGAATTTGTAATTTTGCTGAAGTAAAATAGGTAGTGGCGTGATTTCGATGCTATGACAACTCTAGCCTGCGTGGCAGGCGTCGAAAGGGGTAGGGGATAGGGAGAAGGGGAAAAAGGGAAGGGGGATTGGGGAGAAAGGGGAAGAGACGCCTGCTATAAGAACCCCCTTTTGTTCATTTCTGCGGACGCCAAATTCCTGATTGGCTGAGCTGTAATGAGTAACTTATTGGCGTGTATCCTGGCGTGTATTAGTGTGAGCGACAGACATGACGAAAGCATCAAGAAAATGTGTTCTACTGGCATAAGCTTTGGAAGATCAAAATTACTCCAATCATGTAGCAGCTTCACGTTAAAACCCGAACTAAAACCAATTGTAACAGCCTGTTTAGCAGGAAGAGATGCTCAGGAGGTTTTGTATACTGGATTTGTCCGTACCCTGAGCAGCGATTCAAAGCGATTGCGATTCTTGCCAGACATCTGCAATGCCGATATTCAAAAGACCCCCTATTCCGCAAAAACATATACCGTCTTGAATGGAGTTTTAGATGATTTGCAAAGAGAGAGCTGAAGCTTTGGTAAAAACTATCCGTTGAGCGTGTTGACAATTGTTTATCATTCTCCGTTGCTTTCATTATTCGCGTCTCAGGCTGGCCAATGTTCTGTTCTTTGTGACCATCACGGTGCTTGATGAGGTTGTAAGATAAAAGTCTTGTGTATTCACACGAAACTGATCATTGTTTGTCGTAGACTGCAAACAGTAAAAAAATGAGAGACTGGTCGTAGTCTATGTTTGTCGTGTTTGCTGCGGGAGCAAGAACAGTGAAAATGTTTCATTTCGCTCGATTATGATATCACTTGAAAAAAGCGTCTCAACTTGACAATTTCCGGTAAACAAAGTAATTAAGTTCGGACCATGCTGAGAAGCCCCTACTTGTGATTGGTCACGTATTGACAGTGACATTATCGGATTAGTTGAGAAAATGGTGGGCGGATTACAAAAACACCGGCTCTTATAGCAGGCGCTCCCTTCCCTTTCCCCTCTTTCGTGTTTTTCTCCCTCCCCCTCCCCTTTTTGCGCCTGCCACGCAGGCTATGACAACTCTGATGTCATTGCAACCCTGATCATGACAAATTTTCATTTACTGTGGTGGCAATTTTTCGTAATGTTTGTTTATGGCGACGTAGTTTATGCTCAAACCTGGTATTGACCCTGAAAAACTGTATCGAGCCACCTTCATACGCCAGTACGGCCTATGTTGTTGCAATATGGCCCTCGTTTCTTTTCGACTCTTTTGTAAAAATTGGGGACACTTGCGAGAATTTTTTGGGCAAATGGTTTACCGCCCCCCCTGGCAAAAAATTTCCCGTACGCCTATGGGAGTCACTGTGAATAGTGTTTCCATATTGTTTAGCTGGCACAAAAACTTCGGACGAGTTATAAAGCGGCATACTTAACTTCCATGAAGAAAAGTTAGTCTTGGGTGAGACAAACAGAACTGGAGCGAATTTTTAACTCACATCGGTATCAGGTAAAAAATGTGTTACCGATCGTTTCATCTATTTACATTGTTTGAAGTGCGTGCTGGTGAACGCAACATGCGAGCGAGAAATCTTTAAACTTTTTTAGGTCTCAAAATGCAAAGGATTTTATTCCTTTAAGTTAGAGAAAAATACCATGAGGAAAATCTTAAAACTGAACATTTTTCATCTTGTGGAAAAAATAGTGCGTTTTCTTGTAGACTGTGGACCGCAAATTAGGATCGCACTTTTCACAAACACGCGAATTCTCAAGTTCAGAAGCCAACCGACGATTGCGTTTTTCGCTGCTGTCAATCATCTTAACGGACCTCTTAGGAAACAAAACTTTACTTCACGGGTTCAAAAGGTCATGGTTTGTGATTTGTGGATTTCGATCCGTTTTGTGTGTTCCTCTGTTTCAAGGTTCGTTGCTTGTGATCGTAATTAAGATTGACGGCAGCGATAAACACAATTGTGAAGGTGGCTTTTGAACTTTAGAGTTCGCATGTTTGTGAAAAGCGCAGTAAAGTCTCCGTGCAGTCAGTGAGGCCCCTGGATCAGGCGGGATCAATGAGCAGTTAACTGTCTGTTTTAGTATACTTCTGGTTTTCATACAATACAATATTTCTGTCTAGTGTAAATCAGCTCAGTCTGTCGCATTTTATGCTCGTAGAAGGACAACAATTTTTGGAATTTCCGGTTACGTCAAATTAGTCACGCTATACTGTCACGCTATATTTTGGGGCACAGAGGGATTGGGGGAGGGGTGCGTGGAAATAATGCAAATTGTTTCCTGCTTAGAATTAATGGCTAACTTGTTTATTTTTATTCATAATGGTGGAATTTAAAAGTTATTATACAGCCCCCACTTAAAAATGGTACTCTTTTTTGGCGGTTACGAAAGTCTTTCAAAAGGGTACAATGTTCTGAATGAGTTTATGTTTCAGTCTCACATGAGATTCTGTTGCATGCAATGGTTGCCGACAAGGTTTTATGGTAGCCTGAGTGTGTATAGCCGCCCCCTCCCCTCTGAAAAAATAGCCCCTTTGCAGCCCAGTTAAAAATCGCCTTTCGGCGATTCTTGTTGAATCATATCATTGACTGAAGTAATCCTTTTTATCTTACTGTAAATTAAAGCGCACAAACTCATTGCAACACATTGTTGTTCCGCATTTTCCCCAAATACTACAACGTTTCCTTGACAGTATGCAACATGAATCGTTTTTGTAGCATCTACCTCAAATGAAGGTCCTGGATTCTTCTCGATATCAGTAGAAAGCTTAAATTGGCCAAAATTAACCCGGTGAATCAAACTCTTGTAAGCACTATAAAATGGATAGTTGCATTTACAGAGGGACAAAGACTTACTTAAAACCCTATTTTGATACCTTGACACCCCACCTAAATAGCCTCTTCTTTTATGCTTAGACGACAGATAAACCTTCCCTTGTTTTTGAACTTGCTCTTAGTAAAAAATCGAAAAAACATACCTCACACTCTTACAAGCTCTTACAGTTACTCCTGTTCCGGTTTAAGTATAAACCATTTCTATTTTTAACGTAACAATGAATTTTAGACGGTGTATTTTTCAGAATTCTCACTTAACGCGTTTTCTTTGACAAAGATTTTCAATTTCTTCATCGGTAGTCAGCTAGGTGCACGACCGCGTCGAGAAAAATGACTAACCTTATTTAAGAGCGACGGTCAGGAAAAATTGACCAAAATCTTAATTTCGTGGCAAGAGTTGAAAAATGAATTTCTCTCATTTTTTCTTCATAGAAAGCTTTTAGGTAGATAAGAAACCTAATGTAGATTGTTTCCTCCAAAAGCCTCTTATTTGTAAGAAAAACTAGAAGATCGGTTTTCGATGTCGGAGTCTCAGACTGCCCTAATTTTTAACCTGAAATTCGCTAACATCAACTTTCCTCGCGTTCGCAAACGAAGCCGTTTGGAGAAATTTGGACACTTTCCACGAACAGAAAAATTCTTTTTCTTCCACTAGAACATACTTTCAGGGTAATAGCGAAGCTCGTCGTGGTGAAATAATTCAAAAATGAGGGATAGGTTTTCAGGATAACAAAAAATTAAGTTCGTTACTCATTATCGACGGCAATATTTAACATGTGGTATAACTCCAAATTCTCTTCATGCTATTTAAATCACACATTTAGACATTCATTAAAAACATACCTGGGAATTCGCTTGGGTTATTGAAGGAAATCTCTGTAAGACACCATCGAAGTTCAGGAATTTTCATGGTAGGCCGAAGGTAATTGCGTAAACACTTCAAATTTCGAAATGCACAAAAGTAGAAACTTACAGCCTACAGGCTCGTTTTTCGTAGTTCTTGTAGGTTTCCCCATTGCAAAGTTGCTTATTTCAATCAAAGAGTGGAGTAAAAAGGTGAAACTGGGTCAATTTTAGCCATTTTGAAACACTGAACTCTACCAGCCGGCGACTCCGCGTGACAATCTCTTCCGTAACAACACCTGACATAACGTACGTTTGAAGAGGGTCGGCATTAGATTCTACCCACCAAAACCACATCGATCGAGAGGGACTGAGATTGACTTTTGGACACCTTGTGACATGTTATACCAACGAAAGATGCCTACGATGTTTTGACGTACTCGCCTCCCGGGGATTCGCCTTTCTTTTGCTTTGGGCTTAATAATATTTGGGAGATCGAGTTCTCGCCAACAAAGGGTGAATATAACGAGTATAACTGTATTTTGGCAAATATTGTACGTGAAGTTTTAAAATATGTTTCAGATTTCATGGGTCTACGTGATACACATCTAGCACCGAACACTGTCGGTGGTTTTGGTGGATGTTGAGGTCTACATCCACCAAAACCACTCAGGGTTTTAATTTTTTTAGGCGCATAGTTACGCTTCTGCAAAGTACTGACGGACTTTTTTAAGACCATACTCATAAAGCATAATAATTATTGACACAAACAAAATTTTAATCATGGTTTTTATAGAAGTTGTTATTATTTACAGATACACAAACTATTTTATGTTCTTATTATTATATATTATTTTTTTAATGTGCACTTGTGAGCAGCACACTTACACTTCCAGCGAACATTTTCACTTGGGAGAAGGAGAAACCATGCTTGCCCGGGGCAACGAAAATTTTCGTGCCCCGGGCGAGAGTCGAACTCGCGACCTTCCAAATCCCATCATCAGTCCCGGGAAACAAACAGGAACATCATGGCGGGAATTTTAAGGCGGCTTTTGAACTTTAGAGTTCGCATGTTTGTGAAAAGCGCAGTAAAGCTGTATTTATATGTACATTCATAAGTCTCAGAAATTTAGAATTTTGGAGGTCAATATATGTAGACTGGAATGCTAAAATCCATGCCGGAAAGAAACTTCTTCTTGCAGGGGGTGGGGGGAGTATAAAGCTCGCGGTATTTACACCTAGCTATATATCCTGGTTCCAGAGGTTGTTCCTGATTTTTCTCCACGTGAGAAAGAACGAGCACTTACCAGCGAGCTTCGCGATTCGTTCTCGCCGCTCGTTGCTCGTTTCCAACATCTTACTAACATCTCAGTCATTATGTATGAAACTGTATCCCCTGATATATTTTCTGCACCCCCACGTGAAATGAACGCAGCCTTTCTCGAGCCTTTCTCTTTCTTTCAGCTCCCAGTACAGAAGTGTAGTACACTCTGCTGGTATAGTAGAATTCCGACTTCACTAACGCTAGAGCCCTAATGGTTCAGTGGTTAGAACGTCCGATCTAGTATTCGGATGTTCGGTTGTTCGTGCATGTCATCCGTACATTTTCCGAGAATCTTCGGTTACGACTTTTAAGTTATTCAAAATTTAATCTCAGTCCCTCTCGATCGATGTGGTTTTGGTGGGTAGAATCTAATGCCGACCTTTGAAGAGACGGTGCCGTCAAAGTGACAGTCACGGAATCACGGTAGTAACGCACCGCAATTCTTGAAAGAGTAACATTTTCGGTGCCGACAGTATTTTGAAGAAGAAAAATATCAAACGCGCTAGTAATCTGGTACTCACTTTTTAACGAAAAATAAGGACTTTAACGATGGTAATTCGCTAAGGATGACGGAACTGGAAGATATTTCGTCTTGTTACTTTACGATCGAGGAAACTTGGCGCCGTTAAGTAAGTTGTTTCGATCACGCTTCACTATATTTACCCGACTTCGATGCTTTCGTTTGGAGGCTGCTTTTGGGAACCCAAGCGAATGCTCAGGTATGTTTTAGATGAATGTCTAAATGTGTGAATAAACGAGGACTGGGAAAATTTGGAGCTATACCACATGAAGAATGATGTCGCAGAAAACAACTACTAAATTAAAGCTTTTGTCACCGTAAAACCTGTTCTTCGTTTTTGAACTATGTCAGTTCAACGAGTCTCGATATTGCTTTGAAAGTACCTTCTATTGAAAGAAGAAGAGTTGTTCTATTGATGAAAAGTGTCCAAATTTCTCCTTGCGCCTTCATTTGCGAACGCGAGGAGAGTTGATGTTAGCAAATTTCGGGTTGAAAATACGGCCATTTTGAGACTAGTACTACGACCACGAAAACTGATATTTTAACTTTTCTCGAAAATAAAAGGCTTTTTGCGAGAACAACTTACATCAGATAACTTATCTACTTAAAAGCTATCTACGGACAAAAAATGAAAGAAATCGATTTTTCATCACTTGCTACTCAATGTTCGATATTTCCTGACCGTCGCTCTTAATTCAACTGGATTGTAAGTTCTGTTATCAATAAATTTCCCACGACGAGATCTCAATTTAACTTCTTTTATTTCCTCCACAAGACAATTTTCCTTCTGTACAATTGACTCATTACCTTTTCTTGTCGTCACCTCACTGACATCAAAACACTCTTAACACAAAACTTGCTGACAATGCAAAATCCCGACGCCGAGCATCGTACAGGTACCGCACAACAATATACACAATTACATGAAAAACACAACGCGCAAAACAATAAAAAGTACATTAACAGTCACTCTGCTAAACAAAATTGAAAGAAAAAGAAGAATTGTTACCGTTATCACAGTAGTTCCCAAAGAAGCCTGAGTCCCTTTTGGTTTCAATTGTTGACAATCTTCTCTTCCTTCATCGGAAGAGATTTTTATCACAGGCAACTCCTTGTGTTCCGCATTGTGAAAATCAAAATCACTTTTGTCACACTGATTACCAGCTACACAAATCTTGCGACTCTCAAACTTGATACACATTCTTCTGTTCAAACTCTTATCGATTTTACACGTACACTCTTGAAATTCCGATTTGTTATTGCGTCTATGAGGTCCATGGTCTTTAAATGTCTTGACAATTTCCTTTGTTTTTCTTTGAGTTCGCGGACCAGCCATTATGAAAACACTCAGTGTTATTTCCGTTTGGGCCTACCGCGAACAGTGTGTGCATTTGTAAGTTTAACCCTCGACAACATACTTCAACAATACGTTCCTCGAACCACCGTCGCCAAATGATCAAAATCATTGGACCTGACTACCATCCCTGAAGCGCGACGAATTCTGCTCGTAGTTTCACATTTCAACCTGTCAGTTTTGGCCACTGAAACGTTGTCGGTTAGTCTCTGTCGTGGAATTGACAACGTTTTTGGCGCCGTACGAACATGTTTTGATCACGTGCTGTCTAAGTTTTCAGGTTTTTCGTGGAAGGGTATTCTATTTTTAAACTCTGCCTGTGTCAATATGGTGATGCCGCCAGGGACTGTTGAGGATTAAAAAAAACTACAGTTTGCGTGAAATGCCGAAGACAGGTTTTATGGATTTTGGTTTACTTTACGAAAACGATACAGGAGAATATGTAGTGTTGAATGACGTTCGCATTGCAGACATTCGCCTCGCCTCGCTTGTTTACTTGTTTGTTTACGTTAGCACGAATTTCGTGCCTATTACACATTTGCGTCAAAACAAGCCGTTTCCATTACTCTATTTGGGCCACGCCCAAATAATAATTAACAACTATTGGATGAGGTTGAGCATGATAGCGATAATTATCAAGGCCAAAGTTTGTGATACCTGCCAAAGCCAAAGGCTAAGGCGGATAACACAAACTGAGGCCTTGATAATTATCGCTATCATGCGAAAACCGAATCCAGAAATTGTTTTATTATGCATAACTGATCAAACTGCTGGTTAGTGTCAGTAGGTGACGTCACTTCTGCATGCATAAAACTATTGTCTGTAGGTATGATGTAAGAGAAACAGAGCAAGCATGAATTAGCTGCTTGCTTATAGCCAATCAAAATCGAGCTGGTGACACCAATGTCTAATATTAATAAAGGTTAGCGTCTCAGTTGTTGTGTTATTGCTGCCGGGCATCAGCCGGCAGCACCCATATTCTTGAGCGATTTGAGATTGTTTGGTTCGATGGTTCAATCAGCAAGTGCTTAGCTGCCGCGCCTGTTTTTCTCTTCAGAGCAGCCCGCCATTTTGTTTTGTTCTCATGTGAGTTTAAGATCTGTGCAGAAGTTCATAGTTGTAGTACATCGGATGTTTGCTGTCTTTTTAAACAGCCTAAACGGTAAGAACAGTTCAAGAACTATTGTACGGGCCATTTTTTCGTCTTTTTTTAATGCTAGGTTTCAAGATTAGTTATAGTGAGTATTTTTTGTCACACAGATTGTTATCTCGGAAATCAGGATTGTAAGTTGTAATCGGCGTGTACTGTACGTCTACCTGACCTGTGAATAAACAAGTTTTGGCCTTTAGTCTTTACGTTATTTGTTCGCAACTCTTCTCGTCATGTACACGATGATTGTTCGATGAAGAAACAGTCTATCAGCACTGCTGTTGTTAAAATGAATTACAAAATCATGTTGAAACTCTGGCGAGGCAGTACCTGAATGTAAGCATATTTGTCATAGGCAGGTACAAAAGTCGGACCGGATCAACTCGGACCGCCAGTCCGGGTCGGATCAACTAGGATCGACTCGGACCAACTCGGATCGAATAAAAAAATAAAAATAAAATAAAATTGGACTCGGATCAACTCGGAGCAATCAAAAAAATTAAATTAAATCAGCGAAACTGAAAGTTTAACCCATTTGGAGGGTTAAAAAGGCCAGATCATCATTTTTTCTCCGTGGCTTTCAGGCGCCATTTTGTTTTACTAGTGCCAGTTCCTCTCGGATCATGTTATAAACTCGTGGTTGTGGTAAGGTTGTGGTTGCGTTACACGACGCGATATGGAGGTAAAATCTCGATCATCTTTCTCCATGAATTTGCTTCATTCCAAGAAAATGATAGTTTCAGTCGCCTAGAATATATATTTGCTTATAAAAGTGTACTGAATTATTAATGAGAAAAGCATCAAAAGCCTCTGTTGATCGCATTTAGAGTAGTTACCGAAGAGTGTTTGTTTGTTTGTTCCTGTTTGTCTTTTTTCTGCAGGACTTCTGAAACTTAATTTTAATGACACACTAGTGAGCAGCACACATACATTTCCAGTGAATATTTTCAACTTGGAAGGAGGAGAAACCATGCTCGCCTAGGGTACGAAAATTTTCGTTGTCCCAGGCGAGCATGATTTCTCCTCCTTCCAAGTTGAAAATGTTCACTGGAAGTGTATGTGTGCTGCTCACTAGTGTATCATTAAAATTAATAAAAGTAAAAATAAAATTAATTTACGCAACCACGAGTTCGTGAGAAAAAAACAAAATGGAGGGTGAAAGGTAAGTGATACCGACTGATTTTATTTTTCTTTTAATAATCCGAGTTGTTTTTTTTATGATCCGAGTTGATCCGAGTCCAATTTTATTTTATTTTTATTTTTTTATTGGATCCAAGTTGGTCCGAGTCGATCCGAGTTGATCCGACCCGGACTGGCGGTCTGAGTTGATCCGGTCCGATTTTTGTACCCGCCTTATTTGTCATTGTGATCGGTTCATTTTTTGTATTTTACTCTGAGTGCATCATAATTCTATGTTATTGACTTTAAGAAAAAAATTCATATGTTTAACTGTTCTACATACTGTCTTTGTCCTATTCGCATCGCAACTCACGGCAGCACTTCCCTTCTCAATGAGAACTTCTAGTCATACTAGTATTCTACGTGGCGTGATCAAACCTTCGGTCGGAGACGTGTTTTCCACTCTCAAAATTACCCCCAGAACCTACTTTTTGCGTGGAATAAGCTTCTAGAATGAGGTTCTTGTTTTCTGAGAGGATACTTTGCAATTCGGAGGAATTTTGTGAAAAGAATCTGTTTGACATCTATCATTGCGTAACTCAATGCCCAAACTTGCCCGTAATCTGTTTACCTTTCGTCACGTTGCTAAAACAAAACCTTAAAATATTCGCGGATCGGTCGCTTTTTCTAAAATTTGAAAGGATAATTGCTAACGAAGGGAGGAAGAATCAGAAGTTTCATTTCAATGAAAACACCACAGGATTTCGTCCACAAGTAATTAGAGTGAGAAATCAACTGCCCATAACTCGGAACCTATACAGTGGGCCACAAGTTCATCAGTAATGTTGGTTTTAATACTGTCACGTGTTACCCTCATAAAATAAAGTCTCTCAAGTCTCTCTACAGTTGCCTAAGGCCCGGAGGCGACGCACTATAATCTACGATTTCTGCTAGTTTGTTCATTACACGGGATGACGTAGTCTGCCAGCGTTTTAAATTCGGTAGCGCATTCCTTTCGTTTTCTTGGGAGTCAAAAATTGCCTTGTTTTTTTAACTTTCCCGTATCCCGTGCCCGTCCCGAAAAATTGTGTGGATTTTTATTGGCCGCAACGTCGAAGCACGTGCAAGTCAAGCTGGATCGCACAAGCCGAAAAAAGATACTGCGTCGGCAAAGGAGGGAAAAGTAAGCTCACTGTGTATAGGAGGACGAAGACTCAAGGCCGTGCTCTTAATACGGCGCAAGACTTGGCCTCGGGCGACTGAAAACATTGTCCAGGTCGCCCAGTCGGGGCGACATGCTCTTACAGTCAAAAAGTTAGAATTTATTACTTGCAAAAACGTAGCTCGCTCGGTCGCTTCGCGGCCTAAAAAGGACGCTCCGCTCGCTAAGAAACTCTTGAGGTCGACTTGTATGTAGCATGTGTTGTTAAATCGGGCGGCGGGCGCGCGTTGATGTTCAAAGAGTTTTCGAAGGTCATTGCACGTAAATTCACATGTAACATAATATAATCCTTGACCATGAACGTGACAAGCTGCACAGTTTTCGATTTTAAGACCCTGTTTACATGGAGTGGGGGACCCCGGTTTAGTGGGGTAGGTTTCTTTTGTTTTGTGTCCCCCAGAGCGTGAAAACAAAAGAAACCTACCCCACTAGACCGGGGTCCCTCACCCCATGTAAACAGGCCCTTTAAACAACTTTAACATTTTTCTTCAAATTAGGAAGGTTCATTAGTTAGTTTTTCAAAAAAAAATTGTTACTTTTGCTCTGACAGGCGTAAAGTACGGTCGGCGACCCGAAACAATAGTTTTGTATTTTAAAAAATAGCTGAATAAACACGGGAGTCCCTCTCTGAGGTTAAAGGAGCTGTGTCACGAAATTCAGCCAAATTAGGAAATTACAAAATGCCCGTTAAATTAAGAGAAACATAAAAATAACTTTTAAGGAAGGTTAAAATAACATAACAGAAACAACAGATGCCACGGATGGGCAAAACTGAAGAAGATTGAAACGGATTGAAATTAGGGATTTTGAAAAACTTCAAAAATAAAACACAGAAGACATACTTGTTTGTCTCGGATCTCTGATTTTGTCATTTATATGTAATTTCTTTGCTTACTTTAAGTTCCATAGCGATTGAGAGCGAGTAATTGGCAAAATTAAACAAAAGGAACTGGACTGCCATGACACTGCCCCTTTAAGTAAATATATTTTTACCTGTTTTTTACTGCTGTGTCTGCGAGGCTAAAACATAACTTAAGATTGTTATTCCAGTAAAATCCGATGTATAAAAAAGAAAAGATACCACTATTGTTGTGATGTTTTAGAAACGGGTATAAATCTACAAGTCTCGGATTGTCTTTCGTCTCGTGACAAGTCATTGCGTATTCCGTACTGAAAATAAACACGCAAAAGCTAAATTTAGCGGTCAAAGTATAGCTATCTACAAAAAGCTCAATTGTCTTGAACATTTCACAGATAATATAGAAAGAAAATACTTGTGTTCTGCGGGGTTTTTTTTTCGCACGCTCAGGAGGTCAAAGGATGTGATTTTTCATGAAGAAAATATTCACAAAATTCTGCTTGACTTGTTTAGGTAATAATTTGTTTGGAATAACGCAGGGCTTCCTGAAAATTTTATTTGGGCGACCATCTAGATCTTTTAGGCCTGGGCACCCCAGCTAAAATGCTTGGGAGTCCGAATCCCTGAAATTTTCCCTAGAGCACAGCCTTGCAGCCCTTTAGTTATTGGAAGTATGATACATTACATGCTATTGTTAAATATGGAAGTGCATTTTTTGGACAAGATCAGTAAGGGGAACGCAAATTCTACCCGAACTACCCATACTCTTAACTTGGTACTATTGATGTACCTTTTGTTTTGAGTAGCAAAGGAACCCTTGTGTGTAACTCGTCTTCTAGTGTATTAGTCCTTAACAGAACATCTCCGTCTGCCCAGCACACATTTGTTGTTGATACACATCTCAACTATCTATTGCCATTCAACATACCGGTAATTCTTGCTTACATCAACTCATCCCGCGTTAACGCCTTCGAGCGTATTCTTGTTAAAAGCAAATTTTTAGACTCTAGCTGCAATCCGTTTGGCAATGAAAGGCTGAATAAGTCATCCAAGCGCTAGAAGCCGCTGTTATAACAGTTGTGATACAGCTTTTTGCATTAGTCCAATATTGCATTCGGCCTCTGTTTCTTTTCAGGAAATCTGTGTTCTTGATTTACTGAAAACTTTGCTTTGAGTAGGGTTTCGACATTGTAGGCTGCTTTCAGAAAATTCGCAAACTTCCACCGCACAATTTCAGTTTGGTAATTGATCAATTTGGAATGAAACGCTGGTTGTACTAGTAAGTTAAAATGAAAATTGTTCAGACATGTCTAGCAATCAAAGGCTAACCTAGTCATCTTAATTTTCCGAGAAAAGTTTTGTTTTCTTGAACTTCATTGTAAATCATTCCACGAACTGGAATATCTGTACCAACATTTGAAAATTCATAAGTTGCATTAGGGGCAATTTCATGGAAACAATTCAATCTCCGTGGTTGGAATCAGCTCGAAAATCGGTGACAATTTTCAAATTTCCTCGTGGTCGGCCATTCAATAGCAAGGTGTGGCGTTTAACTTTAAACAGCGTATTTCTGTATGCAGACTGTACCAGTTTTCGACAAAGCTTGGCACACACTAAGTCAGGTTGGATACATGACTTAATATTTCCGTGAAAGACCGGCAGCCGTTCTTAATAATTTCGAGTAAAGACAGTTGTTTACCTACCAGTTAGCAATCCTATTAGTTTTAAAGACTTAAATTCACATATTGCAGCAAGTTTAGCTTACTTATTACATACCTCCAGCAATAAAGAACCAAAACACGACCAGCTTGTAATAGCGTTTTATTCTCTTTGCCATCTGGGTTCAGCTTCGTTTGCATGTATAGCTTTAAACACAATTACAATAAATAACCAGTATTTTAAAAGTTAGTCACAAGACTAAAATAAACAGCACATAGCTGATGACCCCGCAATTGATATTTTCACCCCAAAATTCGATCTTCCCGAGAACCGTAGTGTAAATTGATTTCGAGAATATTCTGATTTAAAAACCCTCCCCTCCTGCTTTCTATTGCCTCTCTTCTGATTGATTTCCTTTTCTAGAAAGGACATAAAACACACGTCTTCCGGTTTTAGCCCGAAATCACAACCCGTTGAGGGAACTCGTCTAAATATTCAGAAGTGCTTTGTTTATGAAATGAGTTTATTTGGTAAAAAATTTTAAGGTTTTTTTTGGGGGGGGGAGGTCGATTACGGATTCAAAGGCTTAGACGCTCTCGAATGTGAACTTTGAATTATCTTACAATGGTTTAAGATCGCATGAGAATCACAAGACGAAAAGTAAAATTACTTTTGGGTAATAATCACGAGCTCCTATGATAAGGCCACTGGCAGTAAATTTACTTGGCCTCGATCTCATTATCTCGCGGAGACCCTTTATAAGAGGGTGTAACCTTTCGTTAATCCTCTCTGTCTGAAAGCTGACATCGAGCCGAATCTTCGATAGCTGACCCCCTTATCCTTTGAACAAGCAATCGAAATGTATCTTTTCTAGGTATTGGTGGTAGAACCGTCTCTAAAATGCTGTCATTTGATTTGGACAAAATTAAGGCTTCTCAGCCAAAGGTTATCATTTTAGAACTGGGAACTAATGATTTGTGTGTAGTGGGGCAGCGCCCCGAATCTGTTGGTTCAGATATTGAACATTTAGTTCAAGTCCTCCATGATCACTGTGGCGCAGAATTTATAATGGTATGCCTAGTAATTTACCGGTCTGCTATTCCTCCACACGTCCCCGATTTCAGCCACAAAGTAGATCTTCTCAATAAATATCTAAAAGTGGTCCTCGAACCACTCCCTTACACTGAAGCGTGGATCCATAGAGGGCTTCAAAGTCCATCTATTGCTGTTTTATACCGAGATGGCGTTCTTTTGAACGAAGCAGTCAACTATGCTTTTTATCGTAGCTATAGGGGAGCCATACTATTCGCCTTGAAGAAGTTAACCACTTTTTCTGAGGCTCAGTGACAGATTCCAACTTGTCTATCCAGTCATGCATTATACTTTCGTTGTAACCGTCCTTTATCGCGGACAGGAGAGTTTAATCTTTTGTTATAAGACATTGTATTGATTTTACGGACCGGTTCCTCTTTCCGGCACTTAAGCATGTTCAGTGCGGCGTCTCCAATTTGGAAATTGCCAAACATGCTGCCGATTTTTCTTTTATTGCCGGTTCCGTTTTTCCTCTCTCCAATTTATAATTTGAGCAGAATGCTACTGGATTAGAAACCCCCCGCCTCCCTCCCCACTCACTATTTCACTATTTTATTTCCCATACCAACGCCTTAGGTTTATTTATTCAAGTTCCTTTGCTTGCGGTCTACATTTGCTAGAATTTAAACCATATTCCACGATGATGACTAGAGGAAAGCGCAGTTCTACTGCAACAGCCTCCAGCACACAAGTTAAACACCAGAGGGCCAGCAGTACAACTCGCCCCACCAAGTCCAAGAGGTCCAAGCAGACCTCTCGAGTACACTCGGTTCCTGCTCTCAACCCGCCCGAAGTGCCGTACCCGAGCGAACTTTCACGAGAGCCGGCGATCAGTGGGCCATCCTCAGTCTCAAGTCCCGCGGCCCCGAGTTCAGTTGTCTCTCAGGATGTGGTTTCCAGCATCACGAGTGCTATTTCTTCGGCTGTACTTGAAAGCCTGAAGTCTGCTGGAATAATCCCTCAAGAGCCAGTACAGACATCCGACCCTGCTGCAGCTGTACAGGCGTCAGTAGCGCAGGTTGTTCAAGACCTTACTGGTGAGGGCCACACTTTAACTTCTACCTCCATTACTAACGGACCCGAGACCGACCGAGTTTGGATAGAGTGCGAGCCAGCGAGCCATGCGAGCCATGCGAGTCATACAAGCGAGCCATGCGAGCCATGCGAGCCATCTGAAAACCTATCTACACGAACGATGAAGCCGTATCGTTTTCAAAACGCGCAAAGCGTTTCTAACACGTTTCTAAATCCTTTCTCTTGATTACGTGGTATGCCACTTTTAAAAAACTTCAAGAAAAGACAGTTAAGGTTTTAACACCAGAATTTAAAGTATTAAATATATTTTTGTTCGTACTGAAACAATGACAACAAGAACATAATATTATATTTCTACTTGCTTAAGGGGGAAGACCCTTACAGCTGACAACAGACTGATAACAGACTAAAGCAAAGGTAAATCAGGTAAATACTCACTTTTAGAAGCAGTTTATTGCTAGATTGATTCGACTGAACTGGATTGTCCAAAAGGATTGAAGATTTTTTGAAGATCCGGCCACGAGCACGCTGAACGGTTCGCAAGAACGAAACAGGAGAGAAAGACTATCAGAGAGGGGTGAGAAAGTCAAAATTTGTCGCTCTCCCTCGACCCAGACTGTTCGCGTCCAAAATAACATGGCCATCGCTTGAGCCATCGCGGTTTAATATTCGCGATTGAAAGCACATTTCCAGCAGCAAAACCGAACTATTTCCGATTAGAATATTATTAAAAATTTATATTTTCCGATGGCTCGCATGCTTCGCATGGCTCGCTCGCCTCGCATGGCTCGCTGGCTCGCAGATTATCCGGACCCGACCGACCACAGGCCCGGTAAAATCCATAACTTAATTTCCGTTCCACTCTCGAGTAGAGCTCAGGACAAAATTCAATCTAAAATATGGACAAACGAATATATCGATCTCGGAACTCTTCTACCGTCCTTGCCAGGCGATCCTAAATACAACTTCACGGTAAAATCCTCTGGATCCAACCAGCATCTGGTCAGTCTCGAACCCGTCCAAAACTCTAAGCGCATTACTAGCATCGATCAATGGACTACCGCATTTCAGGTTGTTGTTGCCGTCTATACCATCCGATTTCCGGACAGCGCTCCCGGATTAATGAAATACAGTACGACAGTACGCGATTTGGCGGCAAAAAACGCTCATTGGCGTTATTATGATGAAAATTTTCGTTATTTACGTCAAAAATCTCTTTTCCCTTAGGACGAAGTGCATTGGGAATTGTGGTTGCAGGCGCACCACATGACCAAACTTTCATCCTCAAACAATCCGCCTAACTCGTTTCACCGGCAATCAAAGCAGCCCTTTCGCGAGGATTCTGCTGGAAATTCCACCAAGGTGAAAGATGTTTTGGCTGTAATTTCAAACACGTCTGCTTTAAATGTGGAGGCGATCACCCAGCCACAAAATGCAAGTCGGGAAAACCAACTGCTGCCGCCTCTCGCACTGTTGCACTGTCGCATCCAGTCCAACTACCAACACCAGTCAAAGTAAATAGATTACATTTTTACCTAGATGGCTATTCAACTAAACTGAAAGACTATCTTTTAAATGGGTTTCAACATGGGTTTTTATTAGATTATGTAGGGCCCCACAAAATCATTTATCCGCTACTCAAAACACTGCAGCCGTTTCCGATAAACTGTCAAAAGAGTTAAGTCTAGGTCGGATTGCAGGGCCATTTTTTGAACGGCCTTTTCCTTCATTACGCATTTCTCCGCTTGGTTTTAATTCTTAAAAAGACGCCAGGAGAATTTCGCCTTATTCACCACCTATCTTTTCCTTACGGTGATTCTATTAACTGTTGTATTCCTAACGATGCCTCTGCGGTTAAATATGCCTCGATTGACGATGCGGTTAGACTTATCAGGCGCACGGGCAGGGGCTGTGCCCTAGCTAAGACAGATGTCAAAAACGCTTTTCGTCTAATTCCAATAAATCCATGCGACTATGATTTGTTAGTTTTTTGTTGGGAGGACAGCTTCTATTTTGATAAGTGCCTGCCGATGGGGGTCAGTTCCTCTTGCAAAATCTGGGAAAGCTTTTCAATCGCTCTCGAGTGGATTGCTAAGTCTAAGTTAGCTATCTCAGGTGTTTTACACCTTTTAGATGATTTCCTTCTCATAGACAAAACTTTCTCAGCTTTACTTGCTTTAGGCATTTCTTGTAGTTTAGTTGCCTTTTTCTTCTGGCCCTCACCTTTGCTAGACCTATAAATTCGTAAACATTATTTCATATTTTACCATTGATAAGATGATTTTGCAGCCGTTTTGAATAAAACCGGCCATGTTTTTAATCCCAGACCACAGTCTCGGTTCCTAAGTTAGGCGTTCTAGCAAACAAAGCTCGGCTGTTGCAAGTAAAGGGGGGTTTATTGCTAATGTTTCAGTAAACCGGGGAGGAGACATAAATGTCTTTTAAGGCCGGGACACACTAGGCGACAGGTCTCAGCGACAAGTTGCTCCGTGTGTATTAATTGCAAAACAAGCCGCTGCGACACGACGTCTGTTCGGTGCACGCGCAGTAATCTCGTGTAAAGGGGAATGTGAACTAGCTTTCTAATTCAACATGGCTGACCATATGACGCTCTCTCATTGGTTTATTTATATTTTGTCGCAGCGACTTGTTGCCGGAGGTGTACACACGGTGCGACAACGCTGCTTTCGCTAATTTTGTCGCCGCGATTAGTCGCACGAATTCAAACTGGTTTGAATTCGTGCGACTGATCGGGGCGACAAAATTTTGCCGCAGCGACAATGATTTTCATAAAATTAACCGTTTCACACAAGGCGAATTGTTGCGGCGACTTGTCCCCGCGACGTGTCGCAGCGGGTCAGCACTCGTTAACATCCGTCGAAAGGCCCTTTAATCTTCGGTCGGATTTCGTAAACGTTTGACGTCACGCTCGCCTCGTGGGATCTATTTACCTGTGACTTCTTCTTTGCTCGTATACTCTGATTTGTCTGATGATCTGATGTTTGTTTCGAGGTCTTGTCTTGCTTTTTCTATCATCCCTCGATTGATTCAAACAAGAAGATGTCACTGTCTCCGTTTAAAGGATGTTTTGAAGTTTCAAGCCTCTTCTTGCTCCGCGGGGTAAAGGACCTTTCAGTAGATGTTACTGAATAACAGTTTAAATGGCCCCAGATCACGAGGCTAGGTGACAATATTCATTATCACTTTCCTTATTGAATACATGTACAGTGTAGACTCGATGTAAAAATCGCCATACTTGTATTTCACATTTGAGGAGAAGGATCAATATTGCTATTTATTTAATTTAATTTAATTTCAAAAACTTATAAGGCGCAAATATCTATAGAAATATACCGTATTTATTCGATTAACCGCCCTGGGCGCTTATTAAATTTTTGGACCTTGAGAGTGGGCGCTTATTCGAGGTGGGCGCTTATTCGAGGCTGGGCGCTTATTAAATTTTCACCATTTTCAGCAAGTGAAGTAAGTTTATTTTGCAACGAAACAATATATGCTAATAACAAAACGCGAAGAAGTAACAAAGCAAGGTTTCTGTAAAATACTCTGAAGAAAACTCCGTCCTCGGGGAAGTCTCTTATTAGAATTTATTCACTCAAGTGGGTGGGGTGGGGGTGAGCGCTTATTTGAGTTTGATTGGGAGGAGGAGGGGGTGGGCGCTTATTCGAGGCTGGGCGCTTATTAACTTTTTCTGCCTTTCGGATGGGCGCTTATTCGAGGTGGGCGCTAATTCGAGGTTGGGCGCTTATTCGAATAAATACGGTATTCAAATGCGCCGTAGGGGAAAAAAAAAACAAAACAAAACAAAAACAACAACAACAACAACAAAAAACAATAATACTACTAATAATAAAAATTATGAATAATTATGATAATAAAAATGATGAAATAAGATGATAATATAGATATAGAATAGAAAAACTAATAGCTAAAGGTTAAAAAGATAAAATCTGTTAGCAAAATCTTAAAAATTATAAGCTGAAAATTATTTATAACCTAGTAAGCTAAAAATACAATCTTATAATCTAAGTGGTACAAAATGCTTTTTTGAAAAGGTGACTCTTCAACTTTCTCTTAAAAGTGTCAACTGAAATGGATTCCCTAATAAATCTTGGCACAGCATTCCAAAACTTAGGTGCAGCAAGCAGAAAGGCCCGTTCACCGAAAGTTGCCTTGGGCTTAACATTCGGATAACTAAGTAGGGTACTGTCGCTAGAACTTCTTAAATTATATTTACATACAGGCTTAGGAGTAATTAAAAAACTTAAGTACGAGGGTGCTAAGCCCTTAAAAGTCTTAAAAACAATCAACAGGATTTAAAATTCAATTCTGAACTTTACAGGCAGCCAGTGTAAACCTACTAATAAAGGAGTAATGTGACAATATTTACTTTCATTGCATATTAATCTAGCACACATGTTCTGCACACGCTGTAGCTTATTGAGTTGATACTCCGGCAGGCCATACAAAAGACTGTTACAGTAATCGACTCTGCTTGAAATAAAGGCATGAATCAGAGTCTTGGTGTTGTCTTTAGATAGATATTTTCTTAGGCGTCTCAGATTATACAAATAATAGAAGGCAGAGTTACATGATTTTGATATATGGGCTGCCATCGTCAGCTGGGAATCAAACCATGAGCCCAAGTTCCTTGCAGACGACGCAGGAGTGATAGTTGCAGTCCCAACACGAAGGCTGTTAATAGATACTTTAGCTAGTTGCTGCGATGTGCCAATGATCATGAATTCAGTTTTATCATCGTTCAGTTTCAATTTGTCGTTCAGCATCCAGTTACGAATGTCTTCAATACACCATTCGACCCTAGCCAAGGCGGCCTCTTGATTAGCAATATTATTAGGACAGAAGGATAAATAGAGCTGCTTATCGTCCGCATAGCAGTGGATCTCTACATTATGTTTGCCAACAATTTCAAATATCTTGCTAGCATAGACAACAAACAACAAAGGCCCGAGACACGAACGTTGAGGTACGCCACATTCCAAACAAACTTCCTTGAGAGTGTGCTGTCGATTGAAACTTGCTGAGTTCTGCCACTTAAATATGATGCAAACCAGGACAGTGCCATATCCCGAACTCCAATTGCAGACCTAAGCCTCTCAAGTAAGATACCGTGATCAATGGTATCAAAAGCCGCGCTCAAATCCAACAGAACAAACAAGCTTATCAAACAAGGTGACATGCTGTCTGTCCATTAAAATAATATTTAATTTTTCATTTATTTATTAAGACTTATTTATTTTATACTTTGTAATATAATTTGATTAAGGTTGCAAGTGAAAATGCACTTTGGTTGGAAGCCATTGATACTATGCAGTCTTCATATATATGATATCTACAAGTTATTTTTTGGGAAAGGTTGCCATAAGGTCAATGTATTTGTTCAAGATTTTTTCATACTTTTCTTTAACAGTACATCAAAATGAATGAATGTTGGAATCAATTTTTAATTCAACTTAAGTACCCCTCAGAGTTTTGACTGGGCTTTTTGTTGTTTTGTCAAAAATGTCTTTTAAAAACTGAAAGGTGAGGGTCGAGAGAATTTGGAAATGGTATCTTCCCGTCTGCAGTAGCACTTCTTTCTCTATAAAAATCCCCACTTCCTGATTTCTTTGTCAATCTAGAGACATTCTAATGATTCTAAATGATTGTCCTTTTTTAAAAACAGTGGAAACGCTTTTTTATTTGGCTTAATATTTCAGCTGATATTTAGCTTAGCTAGTTACGTTGACTGAGCTGTTGTATTTGTAAACGAAACTTAAGCATTACGTTTTGACCCAGTTCTAATCATAACTAGTTCTATACATAACTCCGCGGTTTGTTGAAAATAGACTTATTCTTCATAACATGATATGAAGGAGGCAGTTTTTTTCCTTAATCAGTTATTTCCGTGTGAATTTATTTTCTAAGGTATTGCAACGATACTCTCGGATCATTTTCACCAGCTCTTTCCTGATATGTGTTATAATATTTGTAATTTTCTTTGCTCATAAAGCGACAAACTTGTTATTTTACCTAAGAAGATATATAATTAAAACGACCAATCATCGTAAATGTCAGCAGAAATACTGTCTGGATCATATCACCCCTCGTAAAAGCCCTTCTCAACATTACTACGTTTTATCGTCCCCTTCCGTGCAGCATGCCGGCGGGAATCAATTCCTTATCCATATTTTGTTCGCTTTATGCTTCTTTTACCTATGAATAAATTTCAATGTGAAAATGACTGTCACTGCATACGCTTCAAAGGAAACGGCCAGGTACTGATGCCCTGAGATGTCATGGAAATGGAAAGTTACCGGCAAAAATGCATCCCTTTGTGACATGTTCTCTAACAGAACCACATGTAAATTAATATTGCTGCGTTTGAAAATAAGATTTTAAATTGAAATAAAGGAAAAAACTTGACGTAATCAAAATTTAGGGAGACAAAAGATTCGTCATAATCGAATGGCTCTAAATTTATCTGGAAAGATATTACCTTTAAATGAAGATAATTTAATATTTTATCTTCGACAGAAAGTTAATACTAACTTTAGATTGCGTATTCAATATCTGCCACATGTTCCTGTTTTCTCCTAAGACCACCAAGAGAAGTACGCCAGTGTTTTATTTTAGCTTTTGTAAACAACAACAAAATAACTGAGGAACCATGATTTTTTTCGGGAAAATGCCACTCAGCTTTCTTTGCTATATAAATTCTCGTACGCACACATATAGCTACTTCCTAAAACTTCAGTAGTTTCACATTTGTCGCTTTTCCTTCAAGATTCAGCCAGTTGTCGCTCGTTTTTAGTAAAGGCTTTTAATAAAGGCTTTTGCATCTTTATTCAGGACTTCCGCTCAACCACCCGGGGTCCACTCGTGACATTCAATTTTAGTTCCACCTTCAAGTAACACAAAAGCACATCCAAAAAACCTCTCTTCAGCTCGGGATCCGTCGCAACTTTGGCGTTTAAAGCAACAAAATTCTGTACCTTACACTCCTCGATCAGATATTTCATGTAGCTGAACATCTCCTGCCTTTGCTCCTTTGTTCAGGGGCACCCAACGTCAATTTTCGGAAAATATCTGTTCAGAAGATGATTTAAGATCTAGAATTTTCGGAACATTTGTTGTAAACTTTTTTGCTTGCCTGCCCTCCTAGGATTTTCGAACATCTAAAAAAATGGTATAATTGCCCATTTCTGACGGATTTTTCCCCTAAAAAGGTCACCTAGAATTTTCGGGAGCCTTTTTTCTGGCTGAAATTTTCGAAAAGATAACAGAGGCACCCAACGGCAACTTTGGGGAAAATATCTGTTCGGAAGACGATTTGAGAACTAGAATTTTCGGAACATTTGTTGTAAAATTTCTTGCTTGCCTGCCTCTCCTAGGATTTTCGAACATCTACAATATGGTGTAATTACCCATTTTAAACGGATATTTACCCTAAAAAAGGCCACCTAGAATTTTCGGGAGCCTTTTCCTGGCTGAAATTTTCGAAAAGGTAAGTTTTGATCCCTATAATCACTAGACTTTCGGCTAGGAAATCCGAACAGATGAAAAATTTTTAGGGGATAAAAGTATGCCTATATCTACCGTTCAAATACTAAATACATTTAACAATGCTATGCGATATGTTTAAGCGGTTTTGAACTATATTCTCGTTAGGTGCCCCTGTTTGTTAATATCCATCAAATATTGATCCAGTGGTATCGGGGTAGATTTTCCCCTCCACGCGGCTAGAGATCCCCCAACAAGACCTCCGACGACAAGACCAACAGGCCCTCCGCATACTCCACCAACTGTGGCCCCTATCCCCGTCATCAGCCCTCCTTTGACTCGACTACTGCTGTTTGTTACTTTATACTTATGTTCGCTTGTTATTATGGCCAGAAGACTCACCAAGTCCTCTTGTGAGAAGGGCATGGTGATTTTCCTAAAAATGGCCAAGTAGTCCGTTGAAGTATTAAACTTTTGTTGTGGCTGTAGTTTGACAGTCTCTGGTTGCTGCTTCTCACGTCATTGAATGACGGATAATCGTGATGCGTTTTCATTGACTGATTGGAAAGCACTTACAAGTGACACGTGACAGCAGGTTTTGTGTACGGCAGTTTGTCAAACATGCTTTGCCTCGTACCCAGAGTCTTCTGGCTTTTTGACACAGGTGTACCAATATATTTTGGAGTCACAGCTACCTTAAAATATTCTGACCTCTCAGATTTATGATGGAATTTTTAGAGTTTATTTAAGACGTTGTTTCTAGACCTTTCTCAGCTTTTATAGTATCCGTCACTTGGTGTCCAGGTGTAAGCACCTGAAAAATTGTGCTTGATTCATTGAGAAAAAATTTGCTTCATCCTTACGAACGGTATTTTTATTGTCCTATACTTTCAAGGAAGTAGTTCGCGATCAAAAAGCAGGAAAATTTCTTTAAGTATTGTAACAAAAAGTATAACCCCAACCCGGACTAGACTGCCAAAATTGAACAAAACGGCTACACTCTTTTTTGTATTTATAAAGACTGATTTTTGTATTGGGACTGAAATTTTCAAGTTTGTTTACTATTCTCAATTTGAGCATGAAATATTATAAAGAGTAGAGATGACCAGGAACTTACCAACACAGTCAGAGCGAATCTCGGCTCGCTTATTATCAAATTAAGCCTGTGTACAGACGCGTCGTTCTCAACAATTACAACAGTTTTAGGCACAAATCCTGTGCAAGTTGCTCGCAGGTGAATAGCAAAGGATATTCGGAGTTTGAGTAGTCAATCAGAGTGTGCCTTCAATGCTATCCACTGATTGTGACTCATCGACAATTGACCCACTCCCAAAATCAGTGGCTTCATAGGTCAGTGGGTTACAGCGCCGCACCGGCATCGTGAGGGCATGGGTTCAAACCCCGTTGAAGTCCTGAATTTTTCAGGCTTCTCTATGCAATTACTAAAAATTGCATTCATAACTGTGAAGATCATAGCTTCACTTGACTACTGGATAGTCTTGCTCACCCTTTGAGCAATAGACCACTTTCGATATATTAAAATTCAGCTTGGCAGCGAGGCCTAGAGGACACAAACAAAGGAAACTGAATGAACATGATTATTCATTTGTCTTGTTTGTGTCCTCTAAGCCTCACTATCAAGCTGAATTTTAATATATCGAAAGTTGTCTATTGCGGCCATAAAGTGTACATTCTTTTTCCCACACAATATTATTAATGTCAAATGTTGTAAGATGCAGATGCTTGCCACCCTAGGAAAACGATGGACTAAGTTTTGGAATACAAGCACCATAAGAATTTCTTTTATCTTGCAGAAAGAAGACTAACGAGAAGTAAATGAGAACCTGCATGGGAAGAAAGAGGGGAACATCAATGCTGATGCTGCCAGTGGGATTGCACTAAACCCTTCTGTGAAGCTATGATGTGAGACTTATTGCAATCTTGCCATCAATCTTTGAGGAATGCACAGGCGGGCTAAACATGCATTTCAAGGGTCAGTTGTGTTCCTCACAGAAGTGTTAACACTAATGTTGCTGCAGCAAGACTTACAAATCTTATTTTGGGGGATAAATCAATACAACACCCTGTTTCATCTTGGTGACTCTTAGAATAAGTTCGGGCCTCCTGCGTTTATAGTGCAACAGTGATTTCACCATTTGTTGTTGCAATTGTTCAGCCTGTAGGATTGTTTACCGCAACATTGATGGAAATGTACGAGTATGACAAAAAATGTGAGACATTTCAAATGAACTGAAGTTTTCTTTCTAAGTTGCTAAATGAAAAGTTTCTTGTATAAAAAATGTACGTAGTTATGTTTTGCTGTGAGAGTTGGTTGACTGGGTTTTTCCTGTTTGTACGCTGCCACCGTCATTTTCTTGGGCGATCTACCACAGTTGCCAAGAAGTATGTAAATGACTAGTCCCAGTAATTGACCACTCCAGAAAATACCATAACATACCATAATACTTTTTGTTTGTCACCCCATAATTTTGCATAAGCTTTGTCTTCAGTTTCTCGTAGGAGTTAAAATGGCCCCAAGAGAAACTGAAAACAATGCTTATGCCATATTTTGGGCTGACAAACAAAGAACATTATGGTATGTTATGGTGTTTTCTGGAGTGGCCAATTGCCAAAATGGCTTTTGAGGCTTCACTGAAACTTATGTTAAGGCGATTTATCGAACATTGACGGCAACTCCGAAAGGAAAAAACCGTCCCCCCATTTAAAATAAAAAACCACTTACACAAACCACTGTGCATCTGTGCCGAGGAAAATCCAATCTTTATTCCTTGTGTGAACAATACTGTACATTATTGCTGCTAAATTCCAACCAATTGGTACAGGTGTAGCGAAATTAACCAATCATATTGAAGTTTGACTGCATGATCTCGTGAGTTGAAAAAAAAAACGTGTAGATTTAAAGATTTCAAATTGATTTAAACTTAACCAGTTGGATCAGACATTTAAACAAACACTACCCTTCATTAAACATTTACGTGGAAAATACAATTCATTGATAGGTAACTATTTTGGCACTGTCTGTCTGTCCATCGGCTTATTACTTGAAAACTACAAATCTACCTAAACCAGTATAATTTCAAAGGACTCGAGTTTAAAGCAATAAAAGGCTGCTGACTAAAATTTCATAATATAAAGCTGTAAGACCCAAATTTGTTCTAAAATCACTCTCAAAACGTTTCTTGTAAATGAATCCTAGGGTCTTGCGTTATGGTTTATGGTTTATGGTTTAGGATTTATACACCAGCCCGCAAATATCACAAAGTCTCATGGCGGCTAACAGTTCTTTCTCTAAGATGATTTCGGACGTCAGCTTGTTTTGGGGAATAAATCAATACACTACTTACTTTTTGTGTGTCCATGGGCATTCTGAAACTCTCACAATAGGATATAGGAATAGCTACTTTGTTTCCACTGAGAATTCCTTGAACGGTAAGAATTAACGATGACACCGAAAAAAAAAATTATGTATTTGTCGAATAGTCGAGTGTAATCACCTTTCCATCACAAAAAAACGCCTTTTTGAAAATAAAGGCTTTAAAGCTAATCGTTGTTCACTTAACAACTTATAATTAGAGTGTCCGGTTTCTAATTTCTTTTCACAACATCACCGTTTAATCAAACATACCCTTCAGGAAAATTATAAACGGTCAAGTGAAATGAATTTTTTTTATTTGGGAACAGATTCTCCTCATTGGTACCGAAACAAAATTAATACATAGAAAGACGGCTGAGAGAATATGCATTTTGACTTTAAGAGGACATAGACAGCACTCTCGTTATGGTAGGCTCTATACTGTTGCTTGCAATCGTTGCTTGCTAGAGCAAGAGAGGGGTCTCTTCGTTTTCCTGTTTCCTAAAAGGCCTGCTGTAGCAAAGTTTCGCCAAGTGACGAATTGTTTGATAAAGCACAACAAGAAGGCGACCACCCTGCGACAAAACAGCAGCAACTACAAAAAGGCAGGCAACCGCTGGTACAAAACCGAGAATTATGATTTCTACTACTTGAAAGGCTCTCGCCCAAGAGATCAAGGGATTCGAGCCCTGCAGAGGGACACCAAGCGAGTGGAAAGATGCGAAAAACGTGTTAATTATACCCAACTGCACAACACACAGCAAAGAAATGGTTTCCACTGTGTTGGCAATATCATCACGAAACGGCTGAGCGATGCAATGGTGCAGAAGAAACAGTACACAAAACGAAGTCATGACGAGAAGCCGGGACAGAGGATCATTGATAAAAGCATTTAACACAATAAGAATCAGCCGCCAGCCGATCATAACCCCTTCCCAGCTCAAGGAAAGCTTGCTTCCCTCTTCTGGCCTCTTGAAAGGGTCGTAAAGAACCCTTTCCACGGAAATCTCGGTTGACGCCTGGCCTGCTGGCTCTCCTCCGACCCTGACTAATGGTCGCGCTCTATAAATAAGGGCGATGTATGCCCAGTAGAGCAAAATCGGTAGAGGCAAACAACAAGCAAGGAGGAAATTTGCCACCGAAACGGTTCCTCTGTACAGTTTGAAAGAGCCCCACATCAAGACAAACAAAAATGGCACAAAAAACACACAGTCAAATGCCACAAAAAGGAATTGCCAAGGCTGAAAACAAGCAATGTTTCCGTCGTAAAACAATCGTTTCTTTGAGCCAATGGGAACACAGGTTAGCAGGTCAAAGCTCATGGACGCCAAAGTTGCGTAACCCAGCAGTATGGTTTGTAAAATACCGCCGATATAGGGACCAACAGGCGGTGCTTCTCGGCCTTGAATCTTTTTACTTCCCCAATGCAACATGTAGAAGACACCTATCATAA
The DNA here is from genome assembly GCA_942486035.1 of Porites lobata. Taxonomy (NCBI): domain Eukaryota; kingdom Metazoa; phylum Cnidaria; class Anthozoa; order Scleractinia; family Poritidae; genus Porites; species Porites lobata. Next base: position 467,933 of record CALNXK010000214.1, on the reverse strand, counting down.
GCATCGTCCCAAAGACAGGAGAAGCCAAAAGTAACCGTTTAGTTACCGCATTGAGTCCAGGAAAGGGACAGATCACTCCTGTAGTTGACACTGGTGAGACATTGTGCTGAAAGTTAAACAATCCGATGATAGGCTCCCAAACTTCAGTTTTAAGAATGTGCCGGGTTGTATCGGAGACGAGTAAAAGGTTTGCTGCCTGATAAAAGTAGAAAGCGATCTTTAAATAACCGCGGTCAAAATCTTCATCCTGGTTGGCTGGTTCATATTTTTTAAACCACAGGATCTGGCGCTTGATCCAGGACACTATAGGAGGCTTAAATGTAAAGAGCAATGCCATAATTGATACATAAACCAAACCCACGAGCCAAATCCAGTGATCCTTACACTCGTTTGATGGTGCGCAGCTTGTGGAGTAAAGTGTCTCCGTGTGACGCTCTTTACAGTGTCCGCACAGGGTACCAGAGCGGTTACCCTGGCAACTGTCGTATTCGGGAAAGTCTGCTTTTTGGGGAGAGCTGCAATAACCAAGGGGGCATGTGATGAAATTCAGCGTCGATCGATTGTATTTTTCTCTAAAACCCCAAAAGTTAGGTTCAGCAACTATATTTTGGGTGCAATTTGCTCCATATGGGCAAGAAAGACAGGGAAATTCTGGTCCTTCGTGAAGGCCAAAGGCGCGGCCGCGATTCAGACTATAGGTACTCCCTTCGCATGCTAAACATCGAACCTCAAGTATGGTGACAGAACTTTGACCTTCGAGTTTAATTTGAAAATAAAGTACATTTATTTGGCTTCCTACAGGACAAGTCAACGTCGTCAGATTGTCGAGACTGACTTCTCTGCCATTTGTTTTTCTTATCAGAACATCGTGATTTGCCGGATAGTTGGCGGTCAAGGAGGTATTATATATACTCAGCGATCCTTTGCTCTGTGTGTCAATGAAAAAAGCCCCTGCAGAGTAATTTTCATTTCCTACTTGAAATAAAGTTTGGTTGAAAACACAATCCCAAATGAATAGGTTTGTTGATTGGACGTCCGTGTGTATATGCCCGCCTAAAACCTCCACTAAATTGTTGAGAAAAGTGCAATTCTGGAATGTTGCATCTCCGTTGCTCAAATGCACGGCGCCACCAAAAACTGCAGCGTTTTTTTCAAATGTCGTATCTTCAAACAACAAGGGACTTGCCCCTCCACTGTTTTCTTGATTCACGAAAATAGCTGCGGCTCCTCCGTAGTATTTGGACGCGTGGTTTCCCACAAACCGAGCTCTCTTAACTTCCACTGTTGCAATGCCATCAGCCCACATATAAAACGCACCTCCGACTTGTTTAGCAGAACAATTGAAAAACGTTGAGTTATTTATGACAATGGCTGGAACAAAGTTGCTTTTTGATTTCACAGATAATGCCCCTCCATAACCAGTTCCTCCTGCATAATTGCCACTGAAATGACATTGTTGCACCAGAAGTCTTTCTACGTCGTTTACAGAGAGCGCACCACCCAAACGAGTGAGAGCTGTGTTATCGAGGAACTGAGAATTGTGTACAATAATAGCGTTAATTACGTTGACGCCGACGGCTCCTCCATTGAAGTGCACTGTATTAGATTCCATGGTTAAGTTTGAAAGTGTTAAAACACTTTGCGCGTTAGCTTGAACGTAAACAGCACCACCGCTATATGCTTTGTTATTTGAAAACGTTGTGTGTTCTATGGTAAGGTTGGACGTTCCATTGCAAGGTTTCTCGTTTTTTATGCTTATTGCTCCTCCAACTGTGCCTTCAGAACCAAGTGCGGTATTATTATAGAAGAAAGACTTGTAAACCTTCAGCGAGAGAATGGTACACATAGTGTTGCAGAGATTTGATAATTCCTTGCTGCCAAATGTTTCGCCTTCACCATCTCCAGCACCACTGACGTATATAGCTCCTCCGAAATTCTCTGCCTTGTTTGATTCCATTGTCACGTTTTGAAGGATGATAGTTGCTGGGCTGTTTGCAGAAACGGAGACTGCACCGCCATTGTAGTATGCGCTGTTATTTGAAAACGTAGAGCGTTCTATTGTGATATAGCAGCCATCTGGTTCTGTCACACTCAGAGCTTCGCGAAATGTGCGGTTGGTTGGATTTTTATCATCATGAAAGACCGACCCTGAGGAGCCAATAAACACGGCTCCGCCTTCTCCTGTCTTAGCTGTGTTTCCGGTGAAAATGCTATCTCGAAAGCTGATATTGCAAGCGTTGATGGAGTCAACAGCGATAGCACCACCCTGAGTCGCGCTCGCGTTAACGAAGGTTGAATTGGATACGCCTACATGGAACATGGCCCTTTGTTCAGGATGGTCGTCTCCGCTTAGATATACGACTCCGCCATTTCCATATGCTGGCCCAACTTTGTATCCAACAAAACTGGAGTTATGGATGAACAGTGAAATGTTCGATCCACTGATAGCGAATAACCTTGTTTGTTGACCTTGAAAATGGCTCGAATCGATGAAAATTGTCACCGCAGCCCGTGTGCTTTGAACAATGCATTCAGTAGGTTCATATTGGTATCCCGATGCACAGTTGTCAATAAATGTCACATCCTTAAAGTGGATGATGTGGTTGCCATTTTTCATGTTCAGGGATATAAGACCTTTGGGACTGAACTGGTTATGAATAAGGGTAACATTTTCCAAAGTTAAATCAAAGCTTATATCCTGATTGGTGTGAGCCAAGTCAACAGAGATGCCGGCCATGTTTTCAGAGAAGATCGTATCTTTGATATGAAGCCTCGAATCTATCATTTTATGTATTGTAAACTTCACACCTTCTTGTCTGTCATTAAATTTACAATTTTGGATGTAAGCGGAAGACTCCAGGAAAGTCAAAGAACTTCCGCTGAAGAAAATACCTGATATGTTTGCTCTGATCTCGTGTAGGGCATCAGCAGAGCCATTGAATGCCAAAAATGATCCACCAGAACATCGTATCCGAGGCAATGGATTGCCAAATCCAATCAGAGACAGACTCTTATTTATGTAAATACCCGGATGCGACGTTCCTGAATCACACGTGTATGGATTTTTACTGGTGTTTGTGCCGTCTAAATAAATTAGATCATCATGTGTTGCCAAAGTAACAGCCCATCTAATAGTGTTACAGGGATCCTTCTGATCACATGACCCGTTGTCCTCGCCCGTTCGAGAAAGGTACAAGTTCCTTCCCTCGGTGACATATCCTGCAAAAGCAGAGAATACATATGAACGAGAGAACATGAGAAACCTATTTCCCAAGGCTTTTCTCTGCCGAGAGTAGGGCACGCGGGAAAAGACCCTGGCATCGGCTGGTCACGTGTTCCTTCGACACCCGAAAATCTTGGGTCGACATTACATTCCACCCACCGGGACCATCTTGTTCGAGAGAGACTGAAGTCGATTTTTAACTCGTAACAGAAGATTTTCGGGGTTAGTAGTCCATCATACATTGAATACTAACCGACAAAGGTTGGGCCTTGAGATTAAATAACGTTTTAGGCCTAATTAGACCTAAGAGTAGCTTTTCCGAATACAAGCAAAACATTGCAAAGACTTGCCAAAAGACCGGTGTTCGACATTTGCAGACTGCCTACAAATAACGCTGATCTTGGGTGTCATAAGTTTTATATGAAATTCGAGATTCGAATAATTGTCGGCTTGGATGGGCTCTTAACCTAGGTAAATTTCCTCCGTTTTGTTTGAAGCCTCTTCAGTTTAAGTGCTTCGAATATATGCTTTAAGGTATTGATGTTGTCACCGATGTTGATGCCAGTTTTGCCCAGAATACGAAGCATATGGGTACTTTTGTACGCACCACTACAAAGACTGCACACGGAATTTCTTATATATATGTTTTTTTGGAGTAGACTGCGCCATCGACAATATTAGCAGGCCCTTTCGAATAACAGAAAAATTGAATTATCCGTACAACATCCAAATGGTCATGATAATGTATGTTGCCCTGAATTCAAACAGCCAACAAGGATCAAGCGGATCAGATCAGATAAATTAGTACCCTTCGAAATATTCATTGATAACACGTAACCAGCTGTCAGCCGATGCCAGGGTCTTTTCCAGCCCGCCCTACTCTCGGCAGAGAAAAGCCCTGGGAACGAGGTTAAGAATATGAGGTAAGGGAGCGATTCCCTTCTCCCCTTGACAATTAATTGAGATTTCTTTTTAGATTGCGCCCATGCTGCGAAGGTCATTTTGTTCTATGGCCACGTGGTCAACTCTTACACCAAGCGACCTGTGAGGTGTCGTCCTTGAAATAACTTCGAAGTATGCTAACAAAAAATTGAATTTAAGTAATTCTCATTGGGGCAGGGCCAAAGTTGGGGGATTTTCCCCTATTCTCTTGATGTGAAATATCACACATTTTAACTGAGGAGGTCACAAATATCAACGCAGTGAAATGAGTAAGTGGTACAGTTGCGAAAGATGCCTGAAAAAGCTGGGTCCAATGCTAGCCCGCGACCAAGCTCTTTCGAGGAGGTCTCGACCTTACAGATGCAAGGATCGAGTTTCGAAGAGTGACATCAACACCCATACGAGTTATAGGGAATTCGAAAGTCGAAACAGATGTCGGTTGGGTGTCTTGCACCCTGCCAGCAGATCCTTTCTTAACTCGACGAGGAAGAAAGGACTCTACAGAAATCGTGTAAAGGCTTTATTGAGTATGCGCAAGCCGTTGCTTGGAGACGTTTCAAAGCCAGGCCAACTCTCGCTCGCACTCCTAGACGCCATATTGATTTTCGTACTGAAGGCTCGATTTTGACCTTCGCCTTGTCAAAAATATGATCCGCGCGCTGCCTTAACCGGTTTGACCGGAGTGACTAGCCCAGAAACTTGGGCTACGGCGACTTACAGTGCGACGCGCCTTACCGTGGCCACCAAACAAAGTTCTTTACAAATTATCCGCTAGTGAGGGTGTGCGAATTTCATTGTCAGTCACGCCTCCTTGCAAAGTTCGTGCGGTTGTAAGTTGATCACCGTTGCATAGGTTGTTGAGTTGACGTTATTACCCGTAGACTTAACTGATTAGAGTGTAATGTGAAGTGCTAGTTTTGTACCCCATATGAACCATGTGAGCGTTAGCCTTACTAATGGAAATGGGCCCACACCAGGACAGAGAAAAACTCTGACCAGGGTGGGAAATGAATAATAATAATAATAACAATAATTTATATAGCGCTATTCAGCTACTCTTTCATAGCGCTTTACAATGATCAGATTAACATAGAACTTAAAAACTAAAAAATAATGATAAAATACCGAGATAAATAGTTACAGAGCTTATATATACATTATACAAAAAATAAAAGTTAAAAAAAGAAAAGAATTACAAACCATAGGCTTCTTTGAAAAGATAAGTCTTCAAACGTCTTTTAAAGATAGCGATTGATGGAGATTTACGGATGGTAAGAGGCAAATTATTCCATTGACCTGGCGCAGCAATGCTGAACGCCCGATCTCCATACGTCTTTAGTTTACCCATTGGCACAGTGAGCAATTCTTGCCCACTAGAGCGTGAAGACCGAGAGCACTTACGATGGCTCAGGAGACTAGAAATGTAAGAGGGTGCTTTGCCATTGAGTGCTTTATAGACTAATAACAGGAGCTTAAAAATAATACGAGAATGAACGGGGAGCCAGTTTAGCTTGAACATTATTCTGAACACGCTGTAATCTACAAACTAAGTATTTTGGAATACCATATAAAAGTGAGTAACAATAGTCAAGCTTAGAGCTAATAAAAGCATGGATGAGCATTTGAGCAGAGTCCTGGGTGAGATATTTGCAAATCTTTGATATATTCCTGAGATGATAATTTGCCTCACTACATATCTTTTTTACATGTTGTTCCATGCAAAAGCAATTGTCCATAATGACTCCTAAGTTACGTACATACAAATTAGGAGCAATGAACTCATCACCGACCCGAACATATTCAAGAATTGGTCTATTTTGAAATTTGGAGCTAATAACAACAAGTTCAGTTTTATCGTGGTTAAGTTTCAAAAGGTTTTTGCACATCCAGAGGTCGATTTCTTCAACACAGCGCTCAATACGCAACTTTGCCTCATCAAGATCAGCACAACAATTGGTATTGAAGGAAATATATAGTTGCGTGTCATCGGCGTACAGATGGTAAAATACGTCATGCTTTTTGATGATATCAGCAATCGGCGCAGTGTAGATGGATAGGCTCGTTCAATAAGGAACGAGCAGGTTCTGCTTTAAGTCCATGTTTTCTTTGTATTCTCAATAAGTAAAGAGTCTTACAGTTTGCACAAAAGTTGTACGTAAATCGAGATCAAAACTAACACGAGCTGACAACCTAAAACCACGAGGTAGACGAGAATGTAAACAAAACTGCGCATGGGCAGATATGCAAAGTATATGCTAATAGCTATGCTAACACAAGCGTGTCTAGTAGACAAGATACAGCAGTGGGCCCAGTACAGACCCCTGAGGCACGCCACGAAGCAACGGTCGCCTTGATGAACCCACGACCTTCGGGTTAGATCACCGCTGCTCCCGACTGAGCTACAAGGTCAGACGGGAGCCGGCCGTAGGAACTGAAGATGTTAAAGTCACGGCATTGAACATGCACAAGTCCAAGGAAGGGTTACACTTCACATTACACTCTAATCAGTTAAGTCTGTTGAAATATAATTGCTATACGGCCAACGCTTGTAAAAACGTAACCCTTCCTTGTATTTACACGTAGGTTGTCAAATGTGAAAGTTTGTTGGGTGGCCACGGTATGGCGCGTTGCACTGTAAAAGACTTGACACTATTTCTGCCGAGCCTCTTCTTGTTCGCTCTTTGGCGAATTTTAGGGAGGCCCTGCTGGCAGGGTGGGTGTCTTGTGGGATACAACGAAATGATGTCTTCTGCCCTCCCTTAATTTCCAAGTATTTCACTCAAATTAGGCAGAAAGAAAGGAATTTTGTGAAAAGAATCTGTTTCACATCTGTCATTGCGTAACTCAATGCCCAAACTTGCCCGCAATCTGTTTAGCTTTCGTCACGTTGCTAAAACAAAACCTTAAAATATTCGCGGATCGGTCGCTTTTTCTAAAATTTGAAAGGATAATTGCTAACGAATGGAGAAAGAATCAGAAGTTTCATTTCAATGAGAACACCACATTATTTCGTCCACAAGTAATTAGAGTGAGAAATCAACTCCCCATAACTCGGACCCTATACAGTGAGCCACAAGTTCATCAGTAATGTTAGTTACTGTCACGTGTTACCCTCATAAAATAAAGTCTCTCAAGTCTCTCTACAGTTGCCTAAGGCCCCGGGGGGAGGGGGGGGCACTTGGGTATTTTTTGGGTGGGTATGTGCCGCCCGGGATACCCTGTTCTAGAAATGGCCAATTTTTTATACCCCGTTCTAGAATTCGCCCTAAAACTGATACCCCGTTCTAGAAAGGGGCCAATTTTTTATACTCCGTTCTAGAAAGTTTGTAAATTGAAATAGCCCTGTTTTTTTAAAAAGATATTTCTTTATTTGTTCGACTTATACATCAAGTAAATGCTTCTTCATAATCAGCAACAATTTTAAGCAGAAGATAAAGCCGTGATCCACAATTTTAATACCCCGTTCTAGAAAAGGCCTCTGAAATGGATACCAAAATCACGACCCCGTTTGGCGGCACATACCCGTATAGGTAATGTATGGGAGGCCCGGAGGCGACGTACTATAATCTACGATTTCTGCTAGTTTGTTCATTAAAAGCAAATTTTTAGACTCTAGCGGCAATCCGTTTAATAACAATAGTCTTTGTTCAATCAAAGGATAAAAATACATATCCTAAGTTAAAGTGAAAATGTGTTAAAAGATACACGATAAAATACAATAGTAATATAAGATAGAATAATACTATGCTAAATTATATTTAAAAATAAGTCTATTTACAAAAGTTTTCTTGTATCTCTCCGTTTTTATCTGAGGAAGGTGAAACCTTCTCTTACGCAAATTATATACTAATTCTTTTTCTTTGGCAATGAAAGGCTGAATAAGTCATCCAAGCGCCAGAAGTTTCTGTAGTCCAATATTGCATTCGGCCTCTGTTTCTTTCCAGGAAATCTGTCTTCTTAATTTACTGAAAACTTTGTTTTGAGTAGGGTTTCGACATTGTAGGCTGCTTTCAGAAAATTCGCAAAATTCCACTGCACGATTTTAGTTTGGTAATTGATCAATTTTGAATGGAACGCTGGTTTAAAATGAAAATTGCTCAGACATGTCTAGCAATCAAAGGCTAACCTAGTCATCTTAATTTTCCGGGAAAAGTTTTGTTTTGAACTTCATTGTAAATCAATCCACGAACTGGAATATCTATACCAACATTTGAAAATTCATAAGTTGCATTACGGGCAATTTCATCGAAACAATTCACTCTCCGTGGTTGGAATCAGCTTGAAAATGGTGACAATTTTCAAGTTTCCTCGTGGTCGGCCATTCAATAGCACGGCATGACGTTTAACTTTAAACAGCGTATTTCTGTATGCAGACTGTACCAATTTTCGACAAAGCTTGGTACACACTAAGTCAGGTTGGATACATGACTTAATATTTCCGTGAAAGACCGGCAGCCGTTCTTAATAATTTCGAGTGAAGACAGTTGTTCACCTACCAGTTAGCAATCCTATTCGTTTTGAAGACTTAAATTCACATATTTAATAAAGCAAGTTTAGCTTACTTATTACATACCTCCAGCAATGCAGAACCAAAACACGACCAGCTTGCAATAGCGTTGTATTCTCTTTGCCATCTGGGTTCAGCTTCGTTTGCATGTATAGCTTTGAACACAATTACAATAAATAACCAGTATTTTAAGAGTTAGTCACAAGACTAAAATAAACAGGACATAGCTGATGACCCCGCAATTGATATTTTCACCCAAAAATTCGATGTTTCCGAGAACCGTAGTGTAAATTGATTTCGAGAATATTCTGATTTAAAAACCCTACCTTTCCGCTTTCTATCGCCTCTCTTCTGACTGATTTCCTTTTCTAGAAAGGACATAAAACAGACGTCTTCCGGTTTTAGCCCGAAATCACAACCCGTTGAGGGATCTCGCCTAAATGTTCAGAAGTCCTTTGTTTATGAAATGTCTTTCAAGGCCGGGACACATTAGGCGACAAGTCGCAGCGACAGGTCTCAGGGACCGGTCATAAAGTACAGGGGGGTGGGGTATGAAATATTTTTTTTAAGTACTGGTTTTCAGTGGCCCACCCCCGAGTTATTTGACTAAACTGGGGCGGCCCATCCCCCAGCCAAAACCAGTAACGCTGATGTGGATAGGTACATTAGTATGACCTTCACTGCCAGCTGTCAGCTATGTCATTGCAAGCAGCAATCCCAGAAGGCGATTCAGAAGAGGAACCCTTAAAGCCTACTGAACGCCAAGCAATTAATCACAAGATTAAAAAACTTCAGGATTTGAAAGAGAAATCTGAGAAGCTGAAAAGTAGTATCCAGAAAGAGAATGCCCGGTGGTTCATTAAAAAGTCTGGGAAAATCATCAGTGGGCAAGAGTGTGGGCAACGCTTCAATGAAAAATGCTTGGGAATGATTGCAGAATTGCAAAACATTGACCAGACTTTGATGAGGGCAGTGGCCCAAAAAGAAAAACACAAGAGAATGTATCTTTTTGCAAAAGAAACATTCGTCTCGAAAAAGAGAAGAGTGAAAGAAAATAAAGCAAAAGCTAGGAAGCGACGCCGTGAAAGAGCAGTGAAAAATGTAAGAGAGTGTTCTCCGCAATCAGTCACTCATCATCTTATGGTGAAGTTATAACCTCCGATCATTGTAGTGTGATAGGCCTTAACAACTTAACAAAGAGAGATGGTAGGTGGTTAAAACTATTAATAAGTAAAGGTAAATTTACAGTGGATGCTATTGAAACAATCAGAGCAAACGTGTCACCAGTTGTATTGAGTGCTATAGATGATAGTGATGATGATGATGATGATCAATGAGGAGGAGGTGGAGGATGGTAATGCTTCTGAGGGTGATGGTAATGGTGAAGATGACTAAAGATGATTAGAAGAAGATATTAAAAAAGATGTTAACATAAGTTAGGTTTATGAACACACAGTAAAGCTTTGTTCTAGATTTTATACTATAAAAAGTTTCCCGCGTGACTACTCTTCAGATTTAAAGAGTGTACATAAATAGAAACAAAATATTTAATATGTGAATTCCTGTTGTCATATAAAGTTGGATTAATGTGGAAAATTAGATTCATTGTTAAAAAAGATTTAACTAACATTTGTAGTGATATGTGAATAATTTAACATGACCCACCCCTGATGCAGTGCATTATTTTTCCTGACCCACCCTTTTTAACGTGTCAAAAAATAGTGACCCACCCCCAATTTTTCATAGCCCACCCCCACCTGTACTTTATGACCGGTCCCTCAGCGACAAGTTGCTCCGTGTGTAATACTTGCAAAACAAGTCGCTGCGACACGACGTCGGTTCGGTGCACACGCAGTAATCTCGTTAGCCTGGGTAGCAAGTGTTTCCGTTTGGTTTCGGAGCAAAGAAAAACCTAGGAAGGGGACTTTCGGTTTTGACCGCGCGAGAAAAGAAACGAGAGCCGCTTTTTTACTTGCGCCACTTTTCTCGCGGTCTTTAGCCTGCGTAGCAGGCGTCGAAAGGGGTAGGTGCTTTTCTCCCTCTCCCCTCCCCTCTTTGCTCCCGCCACGCAGGCTACGCGGTCTTTGACTCTCGTTCTTTTCTGCTAAACCGCACAGAAACGCTTGCTACGCAGGCTATAATCTCGTGTTAAGAGGAATGTGAACTAGCTTTCTAATTCAACATGGCTGACCATATGACGTTCTCTCATTGTTTCATTTATATTTTGTCGCAGCGACTTGTTGCCGGAAGTGTACACACGTTGCGACAACGCTGCTTTCGCTAATTTTGTCGCCGCGATTAGTGCGACTGATCGCGGCGACAAAATTTTGCCGCAGCGACAATGATTTTCATAAAATTAACCGTGTCACACAAGGCGACGGAATTGTTGCGGCGACTTGTCCCCGCGACGTGTCGCAGCGTCGCAGCGACTTATCGGCTAGTGTGTCCCGGCTACCCCGGCCTTTACAGATCTCAAGCCTCACGGCTCACGGTTGTTTTTTTTGATAACCTCATTACGAGATAGATGGATAGTTATAAATAACTTAACAGCGCGAAAAACATGAGCAATATGAACTTACAAAAAAAAAAGACTGCAAAATATTATAACACGGATATAAAGATATCGTGTTGCAAGAGAAAGGAAATAAAAGTATTTCTTAATATAGTTGCAACAATGATGGATGATAAACATGGCCCTAAACATTTTTGCTTTGTTAGGTGGAAGTTAAAGTGTTAAAAGTGTTCTGCTAGTGAGAGGTGGAATTTTCAGAGTTTATTTAAGACGTTGTTTTTAGACCTTTCTCAGCTTTTATAGTATCTTGCTCATGGCCAATAGCACTGTGGTGGTATTGTGTTCTTTCCTATAAGCGGTAAGGGTGTCTTTATGAACGCCCCCCGAAGAATATGTTGGAAAGTCAGCTTTCTGACGTACAGGGAATATTACCCTGTTAGTTCAGTCGTTACGAATAGGCCTCTCCAGATTCTGCTCCGAAAAAGCTAAAAAGTTGCTAAGAAATATACCAAAAAGTTGCTCAAAAGTTGCTCAAAAATTTTTTAAAGTTGCTCGAGTACTTGTAAGACAGCATGTCTAATTTTAATAACAATTGCTTTGTAATCAACATTAAGGTACAACTAAGTAACTAGTTACAACAAATTAGGCAATCTTTAGTTAAATCTAAGTGGCTAGTTACGGAAAGTTAGACAGTAAGTTTAACAATCTGGTTTACAAATCTAGCTAACTGTTGTTTTCGTGCGATAACAATTAACAATGTAATCACAGATTCACAGTCTGGATCTACCAGAAGCGAAAAGCTGATTCGTCTTCGGAAGACAACGTGTCGTCCGCCATTTTGTTTACACACAGTCCACAGGCTAACCCCTACCTCGTTCCCGGGGCTTTTCCCCTCTCGTGGGGGGCGCCCCCCACGAGAAGGGAAGCCCTGGGAACGAGGTTGAGGCTACCCAAACCCGTCCCAAACCCAATTCTTGTAATTAATTACCACGTCCACATGATACCCATTCAAAGGGTAAAAATATGAGTTTTACTAGAAAGATGTTTAGAATTTTAACCAAGAGAATTTTAACTTGTTGATTTAAAAAAAGGGGTTATTCAGCATTTTGGTTCAAAATAGCCCAAAAGTTATCAAAAAAAGTGCTAGTTTTCCGAAAAGAAGTTGCTAAAAGATGCTCTTTGACAAAAAAGTTGCTCAAAATCCTAAAAGTTGCCAAAAAGTTGCCGAGCAGAATCTGGAAAGGCCTAGTTACGAAGTTCGCGACGTCGCACGCGTAGCTGGTCAATCACGGGAATGTCAGGGACGCCAACTTCTTTTCCGTAAAGGCTAAAAACCATGACGAAAGGAAACCTCTGCTAGCTGGGTAAGTGTACGAACAACAGGGGACCTGTTGAGGCCCGTCTAAATTTTTTTGGATCTGCCCAGACTCTAGCCTTCCTGACGTCCTTAGGGGTTCGTTAGAAATGAATGCGTGACGAAGGAACCCTTAACGACTGCGGGTAGTCTTCCCAGACTCAATTTTAAAATCTTACCAGAGTTCGTTCTGTTTTTAAAGAATGTTGTCAAAATATATACTTTCTCTGGTGACTCTCACGTGTTCTTAGTATGTTCTTTAAATGTGGAGCCCCAAAGTGCTGATAAAAAGGGGTCTTTACAAAACAAGACGCTCCAAGAGTCGGTGTATTTATTCCGTGTGGTGTATTCGATTTTGGTAGTCCAGTGTATTATTTCTTCAAATTGGTCATTGGGCTGTGCTTAGGTGGAGATACCAGGAACCCACATATTTTATCATAGTTGCTGTAAAAGTCTTATTACCTCATTGAAAGGGTCCAGTATTTTTAAGGACGAAAAAGTTTGTTTTACGACAAAAAAATGAGGTAGATGTTTGACCTCTTCCCAACTGGTTGCTATGGAGACACAGTAATGACTGGCATATTTGAACTACGCGCGCTCTTTAACCTCCGTCAAAAAGGGAAAGACGCGACAGGTTTTACCGGGAGAGGCTTGAAAACCTGGCTGACAGGAAGAGGAAACTTTACCATGGAGCTTTGGCAAGTTAAATGTGTTTTTTGACACACAATGATTCATCTGCTGTTCCACGATTTCATCTAATGCAAAAGAAATGGGTTGCGGCTCAAGTAACACGGCGTCAGCGACCGAACAGAATCGCCATGCACATGTAGATCCTTTACCTGTTGACAACAACAACATGTCGAAGGTCCCAAGCAAGAAAATATCAGAGGAACAGCCACATGGTACCTCTCAAGAATCTGAAGAAGCCGTTGTCGATAAAAGAACAGCTAGCGTGCAGAAGAACAGCTGCGTTAATGGGACGAAAAGGACTACAGAGTCGAAATGGCGACAGCTGACCATCTTGCATTTCAATGATGTTTATAATATTGAGCCCCGGGATAAAGAGCCGGTTGGAGGAGCGGCTAGATTTGCCACTAAGGTGGCGAGTCTGAGATATCTCAATCCCTTGATTGTATTCAGCGGGGACTGTTTGAACCCGTCAACAAGTGAGTATAGTTTGTTGAGAAATTTCCATGCGTTGCCAGATAAATTATAAGTCAATAAAGTCTTACATAATACATTACATGAGAAATAAATTTCGAAGTGGATGAGCAAATGCACATAAGCTTTGCAACATTGTAAAGCTTAACCTTTGCTTTTACTGCTCGTGAAAATGAAATAATGCCTTCTTTTACTTTCTCAACTCACAAATGGCGGTCATTTCTCCCCGCGGATATGTGTGCCGGCCATAAAAGAGGAAGTGATTCCAGGACTCCCTGTTTGGAACAGGCCATCCATTTTCCACAGTTTCGTAGAACAGGGTATAACATCTTAGGTGCGGTTCAGGTGCCAGACTTATCTTATCTCTTACCACGACTTCCTCAATGAAAACTTGATTACTCACCCAATTCTGACCCTGCTTAGACTTTCTTCCCATCTGGAGGGGTGGCGTCTGGTGGCGGAACCATGAGGAACTCAAACTTTGGGTCTGTTGGTCCAGGTTTAAGCCTTTCTGTCATGTTGTTCCCTGAACACCGTGTCTCTCTTCATCTGTTTTTTCATCAGTGAGCAGTGTGACTAGTGGCAAGCAGATGATTCCAATCTTAAATGCTCTAGATGTGAATATTGCTGTGTTTGGTAATCATGATTTTGGTAAGTCAAAGGGAGTCAAGTTCTATAAGTCTTGAGAGTTAATGCCTTTAATCCTTGGCAATTTCCTGAGCTTGTCTCACCATTTTTGTTTTCATAAAAGTTGCAAAATATAGTGGTTGGTGAAACACTCCTTGAAATGAACCTGTCTTGCAGTATTTTTTATACAGCAGCTGTTGCACAGAATAGAATACTGTTTGCGCTGTGCACTGCTATAAAATTGTTCTGAAACATGTTCATTTTAGAGGGTGCTTTACTTACAACTTCTTGCATCACTGGTCTTGCAATTGTACAACAAAATTGTGAGACTAGCTCAGGGGCGGATCTAGGGGGAGGGTGCAGGGGGTGTGCATCCTCCCCTGAGATTACCTGCAGTTTTCTAATACAACTGGTATTCTGTAAAAAAAAAACCAAAACTATATGGTTTATGGGTGTTGAAGTAGAGCAAGAGACGAGTGCACCCCCTCCTACAAAAAATCCTGGATCCACCCCTGCTAGCTGCACAGAACATTGCTTGTCTAACAATGTCTTTAGACCGAAGATTTGTAGTCGAGAAGACAGTGTTCAAATGTATGGTACCCTGCAAGCAAAAGGAAAGAACCTGGCCTGGGTTAACAAAGCTGGGTTAAGATAACCCAGGGTTAGTTCGAAATTTGAAATTAGATATGAAAGCTTAAAAAGCAAATTCAGTTTAATTCTTGTGTCTACGGGGTTAACCATGGGTTAGTGCTATTCGGCCATCAAACAGCTGGGCCGTGGTTGCTCTATTACCAGTGTACATGTACAGCCAAGTCCCATTCAACTATGGTCACAAGTCATACCTGTTTAGCTTGCCTTTAATTGAGACTCTCTGATGTGCTGCTGCTTAAAGCCACATCATTCATAGTCTGCAAAACAGTTGGGGTTTTTTCTTGAAATCGTTTTAGGGTAGCATCAGAGTCTCCTACACACTAAGTGTGGGAGCCTCTCGCACCCCCATGAACCCCAGTCTCACTCAGGGTATATTTGAGGCAAGAGAACCCCAGTCTCACTCTCTACTTTAAGCCTGCTCCGGACCTTTTGTTTTACCGTTCACACCTACTTGAATATGTAAAAGTACGGACTGTTTTGCAGTCTTCATCCTTCTATTTTCTTATTGGTGTTACTTTTTTGACAGATTTTGGTGTTGATGAGCTTGTGGAGTTTCGTAATGCTACCAAATGTCCATGGCTATTAAGTAATGTAATTGACAATATGACCGGAAGGCAGTTGGCCAATGGTGAGGTCAAACGGATTATTGAGTGGGGTGGGAGAAAGGTGGGTTCAGCATTATTGTTACTAGTGAAGTCATGCAATAGGACAGCGAAGGAAAGAAGATAGCAAACCTTGTGTGACAAGTGTGACAATAGTTTTGTTTTGTGCTTTAAACAACAAGGTTGTAATTGAAGATTGAGAAAATCATATCATGTTGTCGCACGTAGACATTTTGCTATCCTCTCTTTTCTGCCATCCTGTTGCATAAGTTCACTGTTAATACTTGCTAAGAGACAAATGTATTATAGCATAGTATAGTAACATATTGTTCGCAAAAAACAAATTAACTAAATTATTGTATGTCACCCCTCCCTCTTATTGTTCCCTTACTGGTTTAGCTATGTACATGAATGACCCCACAAACGAGGCTTTGCTTTTAACTTTGTGATGTTTCTAGTAAATGTCAAGGATGTGTTGTGTGAAGTTAGCATTTGATCCACACACTTCTTGGTTCAAACAGTACGGATTGAACCAAGCAAGTTTAATGTTTACATACTCAAGATGGTTTGATTAGCTTACTTTATACCTTGTTTCATCCACAGTTTTCATAGTTATGATTAATATAGTATGATTATTCACAATCAGATTTGCCCTTGCTATATGGTGGATTTGGTTTTGTAACATCACTCCCATTTACAAAACATTTACTACTTTTTGTTCAGATTGGTTTTATTGGTTTGGTTGAAGAGGAATGGCTTGTTACCTTAGCAACAGTTGATAGAGAAGAAGTTACTTACATGGATTTTGTAACAGAGGGGACAAAACTGGCAAAGGAGTTAAGAGAAGAGGTAAGAAAAAGGCTTTAATTTTTTTTAAGTTCTTTGGAAGTTACAATTTTTAATGTCAGTTGTTTTTCTTGGTGCTGAGTACAGAGGGTGGGAAGGCTATGTGATGCACATATGGCGCATATGGCTTATTAAAAACTACTTTTGGGACCCAAAATGCACCACAGCCAGATAATGGTGTCTATTTTGTAATAATCATGTTTTTTGAGTGTAGTACTTGCTACCTTAATGATAATTAAAAGGATGAAATAACAACTGCATTGACTTTTGTCTTCATTTTTGGATCAACTCTTTGTCCTGTTCATGTAATTTGTCCCCAAATACACAAGATTTTAGCCAAAGGGTGTCCAGCCATGGTATGGACGCCCATTCTTGGAAGAAATACAAGGAAAATTCACTTAATCTCTTATAATTTAATGGGAAATATTGCCTTCTGGATGGCTAGTTTTCAATGTCTGGCTAAAAGCCAGCAAAGCAACGAACTTGGAACTAGCATATATAGTTGATTTGGACAGTAATGATGGGCAACTGCTAACATTTTTTTTGTCTTTTAGGGTGCTGAGTTTGTAGTGGCCCTAACACATATGAGAGGACCAAATGATCGTCGTTTAGCAGAGCAAGCTACTGGAATTGATCTTATACTTGGTGGACATGATCATGACTACTTTTCACAGAAGGTATTGACTTAGAAAACTTTGTTTCCCTCTGCAAACGCTTGCATCCCCTGTATGCAAATTGCACCAGTGAAGGTGGCCATGAGAGGACTTCTTGATTCAGAGTGTAGAAATTTTTTAGCTGTTGCAGCTATAGGTCCTGTAGGTGTTGTGTCTGACGCTGGTGTACAAGTGACAAATGTGGTATTATTACATGTATCATTGGCCATGCCAAGTATTGTTAGATTTGGCTTTATATTTAGCAAATATTGAATGAGGCTGAGTTGGATTCGAAGAATTATGCAGATCGAGGAGGATGTTTTCGGCCATGGCCTTCAACATCCTTCAAGATAGTATATTGCTCACATGAGTCTTCCAAGTGTGGTAAGCACCATTTGGTCATAAAGAATTACCCGTGGGATTGGAGCCAATCAGAAACAGCAAAATATTTTGAATAAATAATGATGGGTACACGTGTAATATTAACAGATTGGCTCCACTACACAGTACAGGATGAATGGAAAGCCATTAGGTTAATTTTATTGTTGCTGTTTCGGCTGAGCATCAAGAGATATAACATTAAACAATATTACGTTGAACGACAAATTCTAGATTGCATTGAAACACGTGGTAGATAAAAAAGAACAGAGCTGAGCGACAGTTTACAAAAAATAGTGTCAGAACAGAGGCCAGAAAATACCTGCCAGAAAAAAAACTCAGTGGGGAAAAAACATGGCAGGAAATCTGGGTAGGATCCATGACTCTTGCTCTGAATAGCCTATCCTATGAAGGCAGCACAGCTCTTAAGTCTCTGCCCCCATTTACTAAGCATGTGTACCAACAAAGCACGATAAATTCAAAATGATTATTTGAAAAGAAACGAAAACAAACTAAAACCCTCGCGGAACTTGATCTGAAACTTAATAAATTAAATACATAAAAAGTAAATAAATGAAGAATAGTGAGGGGTAAAATGAGGTGTTGGCGTAGAATGCTTTCCCATGTGATAAGTATCCCTTTTACAGCACTCCATTCCACCCATGCTGCACTTGACCTGAAACTGCCGCAGTCCCCACTGCTCCTGTGCCAGAGAAATATTTTATTTCTGGTTAATTCATATCCACTCAAATGCGGGAAATGCCCTTTTTCATGCACTGTCAGTTGCAGCTGATTTTTTACTAACAGGGAAAAACTGCACTTTAAGAGGTTTCTCCTAGTTTTGTTAATTGTTCCTGTTTCTTATTTTTAATCAAAGATCAATGGTGTTCAGGTCATAAAGAGTGGTACAGACTTCAGAGAACTAAGCTGCATTACCGTCTCCTTTAATGATGACAACACTTTTGGTTTAGATGTACAGCGAATTGAAATAACTAGTGATATACAAGAAGACCCAGAAGTTAAACTGACTGTTGACAAGTTTGTTGGTGAGTTGGAAATGATATTTTGATGATTACATTGCTGTATGCTGAGTTTTTGTTTTTTCGCTCTAGACTAAAGTGTGCGTGTAACAGCCATCAATTCAGTGTCAATTCCACGTTTTTTTCAAGACGATCAACTATGCTCAGCACACTGTTCAAATACAATACCGTACAAGAAATCCTTACAAACGAGGAAGTGTCCGTGTCCGTAACCTTGAAAATTGCTGCAAGATCTGTAATGATTCCGTAATATTCTATTCCTTTGATGTGAGTCTAGTTAAATGATCCTTATCCGAAAAATAAGGGCAAAAATAACAAGGGGATAAAAGCACATGTATCCTGAGGTTTGACCTAGTGTCAAATGACAAAACCTCAGCGCAGACTGGGCCTAGTGCACAGGAAACCTAACATTAATTTTACAGTGCGTCCCAAATTTGGGTGATCATTCTTTGCTGCAAAGAGACTATGCATGATAAATTTTACTCAGGCTTCATTATTCTTTGATTCAATTAGGTGTAATGAATGAGATGATGGAAGAAGTTATTGGTGAACTAGAGGTTGAACTAGATGGCAGATTTTCCAGTATAAGAAATAACGAAACAAATCTAGGTAAACATACATTTTTATTTCTTATTACGGTAATGTATCTGTTTACTTAGTTCCTTAAAGGATCTTTTCTTGAAAACATTTAAAGAATTGTATAAAAGTAAAAAAATATACGATGTTTCAACATTCTTGGACGTTATTATCAAATAAAATGTTTTTTTAAGAAAATTTTTTCTTTATGGCTAAATGTTTTAAAACGTTGCTTCTTTTTAACATTATTTCTATTCCCTTTTTTAGTTTTACATTTAAAACTGAGTTTTCCTTTACAGGAAACTTTATAACAGATATCATACATAATGTCACAGAAGTTGATTGTGTGATCTTAAATTCTGGAACTCTACGCTCAGATACATTACATCCTCCTGGAAAATTTAAAATGAAGGTAACTTGTTTTTACTTTTCAATCAGATAAGTTGTTTGTTTATTCTGTTAGTAAGAGCAAGCCGAGATACAGTACATGATCAGGTACAAAAGATAAGATTGAATTTGCCTAACCAGGGCTATCGTTAAAATTTCAAGCTGCCGGGCTAATTATGGAAGTAGACAGGGAATCCAACAACTAGTGATTTTGTTTGGTTCTATTTTTCTTCTATTTTCCTACAAAAGTAGAGGGGGGGGGGGGTCATGTTCATAATAGCAGGGGGAAATCCCCAGCCCCTGGCCCCTAATGACATTCCCGCCTAACCAAGTCAACAACCATAAGAAACACCGTTATTTGCCCTAGCTTCTGGGGTCAGCATATTTCTTAAAATATTTATTTATCTTTGGCCTGTTGGCTTGCTGCCTCTTCTGTTATAGATACAGCAGTTGGCCTAGTTGCTTTTGCCTTGCATAGCTGGGTGAGATCAGTTCACTTTTTGTACTTTGTTGACTCAGGTCAGCTATTGGATGGACATTTTGCTCATTACAGTGTTTCTTTGCTTTTCCTTTGCCATCTTTGTTCTTGGATCTTCTCATTCACTCATGACATTGTCATCATGGAGGGCTTCTGGACTATTTTCTTCCCCTGTTCTAACTTTTATATCTAATCGGTATGGAAGAAAATAAAACTAAAAGTATAATGAAAAGTACAGATACAAAGAAATCGTGATTTTAATTATCACTACATTTCTATACTGCTTTAGGACCTTGCAGCCATTCTTCCTATGCCAGATGTGTTAGTGGTATTAGAACTTACAGGTATTTTAGAGTTGTTGATGTATCAGTTTAATTAATCTTGTGTGACCATGTCCTCAATTCTTGTAATGGGTGTGATAAAAAGTATTGCTAACACGGGGAAATATGCATGCTGATTACTCTTAGGGCTTAAAAGGGTTATTTTATTCACATCTTGTAGACACTACCATTGACTTCACTAGATACAGAACTGCTTGAATTTTTTATATAAATTAATGTATCACTGTTATATATTTCCAATCAAATAAGAAAATTCTGGCAGAAATTCTGAATCTCACTATCAGTATTCCAAGCTGATCCCTGATTCACATAAATTTCTAAAATACTGGTTACACCTCCCAGTGTGGGGGGTGGGCTACTTGGTTAATTTTTGCTGGGTATGTGCCACTGGCCTCTCACAACCCCTACCCCATTATAGTCTATTTTGTGGCCAGTTGTAGACCCCATCTCAGTAACTTTTGGGCAAAAATGTAATTTTTGCAATCCTGACGTAGTCACTTTTTATTTATGTATCTACCTTATCAATCCTTTAAATAGGTCATCCTAAGATGAATTGACCCATTTTTTAATAAATTGAATGAAGAACACTTTACTTTTCACCTACAGTACAAATATTCTGGTACGTTTGCTAACGGAAAATATGAAGAACCCAAAAATCTTAAAATGTGCGACCTCATTCTAGTAACTCTATTGAAAATGCGACCCCATTATAGTCAATCCAGTTGTGAAAATGCGACCCTATCCAGCAGTACATCCCTTTAAGCCTCTTATAAGGAAGTGCCTCCCCTCCCCCCCCAAGGTTATGCCTGCATGACGTAGCTTTTCTGTGAAGGCACTTAACCCTCTTTAAAAGCTCCAATACCATCCAAATTCTACCAACTGATCTCTATATATTTCCTGAAGCAGTTGGTGGAGGGAATTTTTTCAAAGATCAACGCATTTTCCCTTTAGTGATTATTTTTCTGATTCTCTTAACTCTTTCTCTTGAAAATGTAATGATGTTGAGAGAAATTAATGTTGGTCTGCTTTTGGGGTTGATGAATGATTTATGCCTTGCCCAATATGCTTTCTTTTACTTGTCAACTGTATTAAATAAGCTTTAAAATTGTCCTTTGTTGCAGGTGACCAGATTTTAGAGGCCCTAGAAAATGGAGTCAGTCAGTGGCCTAAGCTTGAAGGAAGATTTCCCCAGGTGGGCACGTATTTAGTAACTCATCTTGTTTTTGCTTGAAAACAAACCATATAGAGCACTCACTCTAAGTTGTTTTCAAAACACAGCCACGTTGATTGCGTTCTTTTTCTTAAACATGGGTTCAAGTTGTGTTGTGACATAAGAGTAAGCCACTAGTTTGCTTTTTTATGTTACTGATGCTTTTAATGGCAGCGTAATCACCTTTCTTTCTTCAATCAAGGTTGCTGGAATGAGATTTTCTTTCAACCCAAAGCGAGATCCTGGGTGTAGAATACTGAAACCCTCTGTTAGCATTGATAGCAAACCACTAGATAGAAACAAGGTTTGTATAATTTTTAGCTCTGCTTTGTTAATTGTATTTTCTCATAACAGTTAGAGCAGTTACCTGACAGAATGACCCTGTCTCTGGAAAAAAAGTATCATTGATAATGCCATCATAGGCGACTTTTTGATTCCTGAAAATTAAAGTTGCAACAGATTCATACATGTATCTGTTGATGTTTTTAAACACCAGTATTTGTCACACTCTCTAACAAAAAGTATCTACAGTTTTCCATTTTGACTGCCTATAGGTTCTAGTTCTGTTGTCAATACCTTATTCTATTAAGTTACTGCCAAGGCATGCAAACTGTTAAGTTCCTGCAGGCCCAGCATGGAGCAGCAGTTCTTGTTTAGGGAAATGACAGTACTGGGCAAAAACCTGGTCTAGAACAATGCCCTACTATCGGACATTTTCACTCTCTATTGAATCAATGTGATGTAAATTTTCTTAATTTATTTTCCCCAGACATACAAAGTTTGTACAAAGTCCTACCTTGCCAGGGGTAAGGATGGTTATCGGGTTTTTGCCAAGGCTAAAGTTCTGGTGAGTTAATGGATCAATCAGAAATTAAGTATTGAGAGAAAAAGATTTATTTTCTCACAAGGGGGCTGGGTTTGTTTATAACCTGTAAGGGGGGCCCGGCCATTTTGCTGGGGGGTCATTTTCAGATAAGGGAGTGTTAAATGGGGATCATTTTTATTAATAAATTTCATGAAAGTAGTACGAAGCAGTAATAAGTGTGAATTGAAATTGAATGTCTTAGCCATAAATTGTGAACGTTTATGTCATAAACATGACATGAAGATAAAGTATGTGGTGAACTTTGGAACGATTTTTAGCGGGAGTATTCTTAGTTTCCACAGCAATCTGAATCAGGTGGGGGTCACTTTAACAAAATGTAAAATTGATGGGTGGTCATTTCTAAAAAGCTCAGATGAATTGGGGGCTCAGTTTGAAAATCTTCTAAGCTTTCTAAAAATGGCCTGCCCCCCCTCACAGAAGAATCTTTGGGACAGAACTTTTTTATTTTCTCAGCGTGAACGGTTTCCATTCCCTCCCTTTACAGTGTTGTTTAGAGGCCAAATTCTTTCACAAAGTGCGAGTGATTTTCAAATATGCTAAGGGGAGACAGAAAACCAACGAAGTGTGCAAAAGAATGCTATCTGAGGTGTGCTATCTGGGTGGTCAGAATGATTTGTGTTGAACTCAATGTGAAAGGAAATCTTCAGTTGAAACTTATTTTGAAGTTGTCGTGAAGGTTCCCTTTTAATTTTGAGATGATTCCATACTTGCTTGAGTACACATCCCCACTATTTATATCTGTTTCAAATGGCATTCTCATACAGGGCTGTATGTATTGTGAACTAAGGCCGAGTTCAGACTCTGAACCTAATACATTGAATTAAGTACTGGAAAAGTTTGGCATCTGAATCAATTAGGAACACCTGTTTGGATTTGGAATAGCTCAGTCCCATTCTTCATGCCTAGCTGAACCGGGAGCACCTTGGGACGGCTTTGATTCAGACACTGAACTTTTTTATGTACGTAACCTAATGCATAAATTATTATGATGTATTCTGTAAGCAGTTTGACCGAAATGAGCATCTTTCTCCTTTTGAATTTAGTTTGGCTGGAATTAAGATCAGCATCTGAACAATTCAGCTGGTCTAAATAATTGGAGTTGGTCTTAATCCTAATTAGATTCGGCTCATGAAAAGTTCGGTTAACCAAAATAGGTCAACCGAATAGTGGCTCTTATACACCTTGAACATAAAACTGTTTCCACCTGACTGTATGGGTTTATAAGGTGAAAATGCACATTGTATATCACTTCATTTTGGGAAACCTTGTCAGGAAAGTTTATGTGAGCTCATGTGGGCTAAACTCAGTGTTCAAAAACGATCCTGGCTTCAGGAAAGGCATCACATTGAAGTGAATCAGGAAGCACTTTTTCAAGTTAAAGACGTTGAAGCATCTGCGGAAAATTCACAAAGATTTACTGCCGGTAACTTTTTCTTGATAAAATGATTATTTTCTTCAGGTGGATGAGGAGGATGGCCCAATATTAGGCACAATTGTGAGAAACCATTTCCGCTCAATCAACATTGTAAGAGGTGTTACCAAATCAAAGTCTTCGCATCGACAGAGTCTAATCATGTAAGTGTGAAGTTTTTCACCTGCAAGACTTAACAAACAGAAGAGTACTGAACGGACATGCTTGGCAAGTTTGTTTCCATACTGTACCAGCACTTCCAGTGTATATTGAAAAACTCTAATTTTACGGAAAACAAAAAGGAAAAACTACTAGAAGAAAGGAGCCGAAAAAGGTGTGGGGGAGAAAATAAAAACCAAACTTGCTCAATGTCTGTCTTTGCCTTTTGCATATTCCTGCAAAAGTGAAGCACTTTCTTGCACTTTGAATGGAAGCAAAGTATTGTCAAATGGTAAAGTACATTAAGGTGTCAACAGTTTTGGCTGTCTTCGTGAGGGCAGTCAGAAATAGCTGAAGTCACTTCAAGTGGTATTTTGTTTGACAATTTTCTCTTGAAGTTGTGTATTCCTTGAGTCACTGTGAACCAACACAGGCCCTGTCCACATGTATTCGGTTATTTTGGAAAACAGAGATTATATTCCCCCGTTTTCAAAAATTATTCATCCACACCCTGTAATAACATGTATTATCCCTAACCCTAATCATAACATTAAACCTAATCAGTAAAATGAGTGCTTTAAACCTTAATCACTAAATCCACTCCTGAATGCTTATGTACAAAATAATATACTCTACTTGAGTAAAACAATAAAAGTGCCTTATTGGAAAAAATTAAACTGGTATAAAATAATCAAACTAGTTTAAAAATAATTTTTAAACTAGGTTTTGAACCTGAAAAAAAAATGACCTAGAACATTTACACCTGGCCCTAATGGCTAAATTGGTGGATAATACTATCAGTTGTATTAATCACTATTTGGTTTCCCTAATACTTATCCACTGGGTAGTGATTTGTCTATCCCCAGTTTCTCGAAACTTGTATAATGCTATACACCGAGTAGAGATTTATCTAGCAAGACTGTTGCCAAAGGCCAAATCTTAATTTAGTGATTCTTAGAACTGGTGTCAGCAGAGGAGTGAAAACTATTAATACCTGTTGCATTGCCTCCTCATGCCTATATCATAGTGATACAATATTGATAACAGAGATATGAAATCCATCACTTTCAAAATTCTTTTTAAGAAGCTAACAAATCTTTCATGCCTGTTTTGCACATCACTGTTATTAATTGTGAAAGGTGGTAATTTACAGTGTAAACCTCTGTGTCAGCTAATGTGAGAGCCCTTAAACAGAATCAAACACTCATCAAAGCATGTTATAGTTTCTGCTCCTTTAAATGACCTTTTTTGAAACAAAGTAAAGTCGTTATAGAAAGTAATTTGCTTTAGTCGATTTTGACAGTAATTTAATAGAGTTTTGTTAACCCTTCATCCAGTCAACGTAAGGTTGTACATGCCCTCTAATCAAACACTAAAAAACGCTTAAGTTAACAATATTTTAACCGAACTGACTTTTTTCATCACTTAGTTGCCTTGAAAGTTGTTTCATTTCTGCACTTAACTCTTAACTTAAATATGATCATTAAACAGCAAGACCCTGCAATGTGTTTGGCATTAAAACTGGACCAGTTGATTTCTTTATTATTTAACTCATAAATATTGTTTCCATTTCTATATTTCATGACTAAATAAATGAAAAAAAACCTGTAACTAACAGGAGACATAAAGAAGACTTAGGCGTGAGTGACCATGATGTGGTGGAAAATGGCTGGGATTCAAGTCAACATGCCAGTTGGTGAGAAAATTGGGTGTGATGACAGCTGTAGACAGGCAGAGACAGAATAAACAGATAACAATCAATAAATGAATACATGTATGCCAAAAGAATGATTATTTTTTAGTATACAGAGCAATAAGGTTATGTTGGTAAGATGCTTGAAATGTGTAACAGCTGTGATATGGGTACCATATCAGGTGACAAATTATGTTTTGTCACTGATAATGTTGCTCATGGTGCCCAGTAAAAGACAATGTAAGACAACAAGGTTGTTACGTTGTTGCAAAATAGCTCATCTCAATTTTTACCAGTTCATTGATTACTGAACTGTTAATAGTTTTTTCTTTAGTATGTCTTGAGGATCTATTATTACGCAAAGGAAAATAAGCCATTCTATGGCAATCCCCTTAAAATCCCTACCCTTGTTACCAAAGGTGATATTTCCTCTTCATTGCAGGCGGCATAGACCATCCGATGTAGTTGATGTTGGAGATCAAAGATCATCACAGGAGTTATTTCTTAACTTGGAGAAAGAGCATACTTGCATTGCTCCCCAGGTTTGTATTGTTGAATGTTAATAGTACAGCCTTTGATTCTTTGGACTGCTGGAAGTAAACACCATACAACTATGTGTTTTAAAAGGAGTAGTGTCTTGGGATTGTTCGTCGCAAAAGTAGACTAATGCCTCTCTTAATGAACTACTTTTTGATCATCAATCAAGCAGATTTTGCAGCAAAACTGACACGCATCCTATACATACCAGTTTCATACGAGATTCAAAGTTGAAAAAGACTGGGCCAAACTTCTTTGGTGAGGATTATCCAAGTGCACCCCCTCCAAGATGGTACAATCAATCATTAAAATGTTCCTGATGACTTTGTAGGTCCAAATGGCATGCAGTTGCACTCAAACAGTCCACTATCAATGACAACTGCAGCTCTATGTTTTGGAAGCCAGGCCTAAGTCAACTAGCCAGTATCCAGATGCCATGTAAACGGTTGAGAATAAACTAGCATCTTGAAAAATAATGTAACTACCTTAATAAGGGTGTTACCTTGTATGTCGCTTTTGGAGCATTACTATAGAGAAGGAGAACTTATTGTGTTTTTTAGGTAACGTTTTGAGCATTGTCAGCTTTTCACTGGTCCCAGTAATTCATGCTAGTACATTGTACATGCAGGGATTAAGTTACTGAAAACCTAAGAAGGCGATTTTCTCACTCAAGCCAGCAACTTGTTCGTTAAAGTTTAGTTTGTTTCCTGCACAAAAGGCAGTTGTAGTTGTGTAACAAACTTAGAGCAATCATTGGAATATGATTTAATATGATACCGCAGCAGGATTAGCTCAGTCAGTAGAGTGCTTGACTGCAGAGCGGGAGGTCACGGGTTCGATTCCCGGGGCCGGACCAGTACTCAGGGTCTTAAAATAACTGAGAAATGAAGGTACTTCCTTTGCTCTGCAGGCGGCTGGACCTTCGCGTGGCTCGGATGACCACGTAAAATGGCGGCCCCGTCTCCATTAGGAGACGTAAAATATAGTGTCCCCAATTAGCTCTTTCGTGCTAAATACATTGACACTCAAATAAAGTGCATTTTTTTTGCACATGCCTACTATAGCTCAGGTACAAGAATTTAGTAAATCTATTGAACCAGACTCGAACGAATCAATGACGGTACTTCCTCAGAATGCTGAGCATTATAAAACTGAATTTGACTTCAAAGTATGACCCAACCTCATGAAAATTTCCTCATCTATATAGTTTGCCTTTCTGTTGGACCCTCATAAAACAGGCGTTGACACTCAGAGATTCTATACAATCTATTTAACAGGAATTCAATTTCATTACAGGTGGAGGGAAGAATTACCATAATTAGTGATGCAGAGGACTATACAGATCTTACTACTTTGAAACCAGAGGGAGAGAGAAAGACTGAAGATTTTTCTAAAGTGGTATGGCTCATTTGACCTTGTTTCCCTTACAAGAGGCTAATAGGGATGTGCCGCTGGATGGGGTCGCATTTTTACGACTGGAGTGGCTATAATGGGGTCGCATTTTCAACAGATTTACTAGGATGGGGTCGCAAATTTTTGGATTTTGAGGGTAAGTAGGGATTCAAAATGGGAAGATTGTCGGTTAAAAAATCAGAAAGTTGTTGTTTATTAAATTTAACAATAAGCTCGCATTGACCGCATTACATTCCGCCGCCTGAAATCACATTGATAAGGTAGATGCATAAATAGGAAGTGACTAAGTTGGAATCGCAAAAATTACATTGTCCAAAAAGTGACTAAGATGGGGTCTATAATTGCCCAAAAAATAGACTATAATGGGGTAGGGGCTCTGAGAGGCCAGCGGCACATACCCAGCAAACATTAACCCAAGTACCCCCCCGAGCCTTGTTTGTATCTAAAAGCTGTCTTTTTTGGCTTGTTGTTATTATTTTTTCTTCCTTTGAGGTATTAAGAATTTTGCAACTAGTCAATTACATAATGCATAATGTAGTAGTATTGTTCAAGTGCCGATAGTTGGAATGCTCAATGAAAAGTCTTCTCTAATGTTATCTTACTGTATGAATTGTTTTCTTTGTGCTAGTGGAACAGCATCTAGAAAGGCCAAAAAAATGCTTACTAACCCAGAACAATGTTTTTGTTGTTGCCATTGTGGAATTTGTAATTTGGACTTTTAGTTATGTTACTGCCATTTACCTTAAAGAAACTCAAATTGTTCTCAGAAGTATGTAAGAGTGTATGTGTAATAAGTGGAAGACAATTTTTTTACCTCACCTCTCTTGAACGGGTGAAACACTGTAGCTATTAACCCATTCGCTCCTGGGAATTTCGCCAAAAAACGCGTTTTGAAGCTAGTCGTGCCGTTTTCTGGTCACGGTCTGGCTATAATGGGCTAAAAATTACCACAAAACTTTCTACAGGTCATACACTTCGGTGCCCTTTGATCCAGATGCAAAATATTAACTTCCAAAGAAAGCAGAAAATTTCGAGTTTTTGTGTTTTAAAGTGTGTACTATATTTGTTAGCTGGTTGAAGCCCGGTAAGTTACACTATTTAAGACCAGGCTCCAGTCCAGTGGATTAATCACTAGTAATTGGTCTTCGTACTACTTATAATATCTGCTGGATAGTGATTTATCCAGTGGACATCGCTATTCAACTTTTGAACAAGCGGGTCAGAGCACTAGTGGCTGATAAATGCTTTTGTTTTGTGAATTATAGAGTAAAACTGTCATGGAAAATGGTAATTCAGAAGTAACAAAATCTCTTGGCAATGAAACACTACCAGTCAAAACAGATGTCAGGGAAAGTGAGGAAGAAAATCCTCAAGAAGGAACTGAAAATGCTGTAGAATATCATAAGGATGGTGATGTTAAAGAAATGCTTGCTTTGTCTGATCAAACAGCTGGGCAAGACATAAAGCAGGACACTGATAAAGTGGGTGAAGAACAATATGGTAATAATATCCACCAAGAAGAAGGTGGCATGCAAAATATAGAAACGTCTGGCCAGGAAGTGAAAAATAATGATGAACAAATAAAAGTTGAAAAATCTCCTGATCAGATAAATAGTAGTGATGATCAGCGTAGCCAAGAGCCTAACAAAGTAGACAGTAATGAACACCCTTCTAAGGTTGAGGACAAAAGTGCTGATAGTCCACCTGAACAAGAAATGGATAATGCTTTGCAACTGGTGAGTCAGTATTTCCTAATATCTGTTGGCCTCAGGAAGTATTTTTATAGAAGACTGCATTTATTCTTTCATGAATCAAAGGTACTTGTACATGTGGTAAACAAAGGATTTTGTGACTTGTTAACTACCATTTATCGAGATTAAGGATTTATAGATGCCCTTTAGGTGTATGTCAATACGAAACGTTTTTCTTTCACCGTCACTTAGAGAAGCCCTTGTTTTTTCTAAACTTTATGCACCTCACACAATGGCGAATGCCGCAAACCTCCTCCAACCGGAATTGTTAGTTTTAGCTGCAATATCCCTTCAATATCTCTTTGAAGCCAGCAAGTGGACAGCAAATAGTGTTTTTGGTGTTGCTGGTTTCGTTTTGCCATTGCATGGAATGTATAGGGCATACTGTTCCACTGGCTGAGCATCTGGCAGAGGGATAATTTTAAGACCCAAAATTTTGGGTTAACAGGTCCTATCTAGCCTGCAGAGCAGCCGTTTTTTAACTGAAACTCTGAGGGTTCTTTTATCGCGGCCGTGATCTTGAAAAGCAAAAAACAAAAGACTCCCATCAACCTCTCCCTTGAAATCAGTTTTTGACTCTCCCCAACTCTCTGATAATTTTAACATCCAAGATGGTGAGGTAGCATTATTCCTGAAAAAATCATGGATTGTGCTGCAAAAAAATTACAAGGCTAGCATCAGAATAAGGTACTTATCAACGGATGAGTAAGGCTACAATGATATCTTACCAAGATTTAAAGGCGGTTGACCTTTTTCCTTGATGTTTTCAGGGACCCGATCTTGCAACAGAGGATGAGTATTGGGATTTGTGGGAGGCAGTCAAAGTGGATGACATTGAACTGGTAAGTAACTCTTTAATTTCCAACCGTACCAAGGATCAAAATATGCAATGATTCATTGAGGACAAATTTCATTTTGTGAAATACTAAAAGGACTAACAGTAGGTAATGTATACGTTTTAAAGTACCAGCTGCCATAGATGCATACCAAGGTAAAAGTTATTTTCAAGTAGGTAATTTACATAGATTGCAATATTTTTCTGTAATTCAGGTGAAAAGTCTTCGCCAGGAAAAGAATATCAGATTTACAAGATTTCAGGATAACAAAACAATCCTTCATCTTGGAGCAGAACGAAATGCTGCCAGGGTACTTACTTTCTCTTTTGTCTATTACCTAGGGGCTAACACTCTGTTATAATATAGAACCTTGACAATGACTGCGCTCTGTTCTGTTGTAAAGCACGCAATAAGCTACCAGAGCATGAAAACACGAGAAAAAAAAGGGGCGTAGTCTAGTGTTTCTCCCTACTTCTTGAGCACCGTCAAGGTTTCTTTATTGTACATTAGCCACCGAAGATCGGAGAATTCGCTGTTAACAACGCAAAATTCTCCGGCAAATGTTCGGTAGCCTATGAATAGTTTTTGTTCAGACGTGGAGCCTCTTTCGAAATATTATCCTGTAACGTTACACCTTTCTCCTGTTAATAGAATTCTTAGTGAAAACCCTGTTTTATGATAAGGAATCCGTTAAATTCCTCACCCATTACGTTCTTATTTTCAAAACAAACTATTGGCAGATTGCATCGACACCTTTAGCTCCGTGTTTTATACTCTCATAAAGCACGCTTTTCCAACCAATCAGAGTGCGTGTTATATCTGAACTTTATCATAAAATAATTAGTTATTACTCTTCTGTTTCTTCCTGTTATTTTCAATCAATGGAATATTGGAGTGTCAGAAGGGAGGAGAAAACTGTGCTTGAAAGAGGCAACAGTTCCTCCATGTATTGCAGCCCAAACTTACCGGAAAATATTCACTTCTAGGTGGTTACTTACCTTCTGACGGAAGGAAAACTTGATCCAAATATCACGGATGAGATATTACAGGTGGAAACACTTATTAAATGTAGTTTTACCTCTTTAAAATAGGAACAAAAACGTGGAAGAAGGGACTTTTCTTGTTGAAAGGCTAGTGAGAATTCTGAATATTTGTTTACGAACGTGCAAGTTACTGCTTTGGAGAGAAGGGATGATAAAGACACTTAAATTTTTCAGTATAAGTTATTGAGATAAAGCTCAATTTTGCTATCATAAAAAATATGGTCAGTTGGACGTGATCTGTACAGGCTACTTGAGAGTGATTTGTTGCCTTGAACGGGTGCCTGGCCATCCATGACAAAATGCTCATTCTTCGCAGCACATGGTGAAACAATATGTGTGTGCTAGGGGGGGTCTACCCGAATGTTACTGAGAGTGATGTGAAGGTGTGCATTAACAAGGGCACAGCTACCTGTCTGCCATTATGTTTGAGCATACCTGAAATATACTGTCAAAGCAAATCAGTTTCATTTCCCTTGTTACTCCACTGTATCTGCCATCAAATAATCTTTCAATCCAAAGTACATTGTTTCTCCCTGATTTTGTCAAACATAAACAGACGCCAGGGTCCTCCTACCTTGGACGATTTACGTCCAAGGGAGATGTTTGCCTCACCCCTGTCATTGACGTGGTTTGTTTGTTAAGTTAAACCCTTGTAATAAAGAGACCAGGCTTTCGGGTTTAGACGCTCTTTTAAAGAAGAGCGTTCGGCAGCAGAGGGAGGTGGCAAATGTGAGGTTAAGTAGTGAGGTAAAAAGCTTTGTTAGCTCCCGATTAATGTAGTTCAGTGGTGAAGAAAGCTTAGCATTTCACGACTTTTAAGATAATATAAACACTCTCTGAGAAAGTATAGTAATGTTATTTTCAGGGTGTTCCTTTACATGGAGCAGCTGAGTATGGTTCTGTTGATGCTGCCAGAATTCTTCTGGAACACGGAGCAGAGGTAAATCAACATCTTAGGTGAATGTGTGTACACTTAAGATGTAATATTACCGCTGGGTTGATCAAAGTGCATTTGGAGTTATTTTTATATGGTTTGTTTGGTTTTTGACATTTGTTTGTAAATTCTAGTGATTGTCTCATCCCTTCTACTGGGGTTGGTTACGATGTACAGAGGAAGTTAGCCACTTTGACATTCTCCATAACACACGTATCGTAAATAAGGTCAATTGTTCTGCTTTTTCTGGGGTGTGTGGGTAAAGGAGGTGTATGATAGGGAATGTGAAAGTAGTAAATTGTCGTACCAACAAAATTAATTGCATTATGGAAGTAATCTGTCTGCAGTGTACCTCAATCCCAATCCTGCCATATATGCACAGTTTTTATCAGATATGTGCAATGCATCAGTTTATTATGTTCAACCCCATTTTTGTTTTGGCTGACCAAATTGAGGACTAAGCCAGACATATGTCTTTTCAAGAAAGAAAGACATTTGCAGCTCTGGTAGAGGGCGAGTTGGTTATCATCATTTGATATCCACTGCGTTCTCTTAGAATATTTTTTCACTTAGTTTACAGAAGGCTAATGCAATTTGTACAAAGGGTTCATAATCTTCATGTCTCTGTAGATCAATAAACAAGACCTTATCGGAAATACAGCTCTGCATATTGCTTGTGAACATGAACAGGTGAGGTGCAAAAGTTATTTTCAACTCTCTCCAAGACAGACACCTTTCAGTCCAGTGCGAGGTGTTGACCTGAGAGGGGTGTCATAAGTTTGCTCATTTACCGTATTTTCTCGAATAGTGACCGTCCTTCGAATAATCAGTCCCCACCCCACTTTGATGGAAATATTTCAAATAATCGCCTCCCTCGATTAATCGCCCCCTCCCCACCCCTCTCACCATCTTCTCTTTCTTTTATCCTGTCAAGTTGATGTCGAATCTAATCCAGCAAAACTGATCAGTGACGGTTCAAGCTCTCAAAGTTAATCTAGGAACCAAATTTGGAACACTTAAAAAGCCCATGTTCAGTTTATTTGATGTGATAATTTTTTGATTAAACAGGATAATAAAACAAGATATTTAGGGCACGACTTCCAGTGAGCAATATTTGAAATAATGGCCTCCCTCGAATAATCGTCCTCTTTTGATGCAAAAAAAAAAAGAAATATACGCCCCCGCCTATTATTCGAGGAAATATGGTATGTCACCAAGATAAGAGAAATATGAATAATGTTGTTTTGTTTTGTATTTTGTTTTGTATGTTTGTGTTTTTGTTTTAGACGTGGATTCTCGTAGGTCTCTTAATATAGTTTTTCATTTTGTCTCCAAAGGGTGGAATGAAAACCTTCCTCGTGGATCAAGGAGCAGATACAACAGTAGTTAACTCAGGTACTGATCAAAACTGTCTTGATTTATTTGGAAGGTTAATAGGCCATTTGCACTAAGACGTCTTGTGACATAGTTTTCATGAAAATGAAAGCTATATGATTTTGCCTTCGAAAAACGATTAGTGGGTCATATCTTAAACAGAATAATAGTGATTTCATTTTTCAAACCTGCACCATTTTCTTAAAATGAGTAAGTTCCTCGCTGGTCACGTGACCAAAATGTGATTTTTAAAATTATGAATTACTTCTTTCTGAACACGAGCTTTACTCTTAAACTTCAAGGAGGATGTTGAAAAAAATGATGTGGTAACGTCTACAGCACATCTGAGCGTAACTATCAAACGTTTAACAAGATATAAGATACTATCAAAAGTAATTTTGGCCGCCATATTGGAGGGCAAGAGTATGCCCTCCAACATGGCGGCCAATACAAATCATAGTGCTTTGTTGAAAAATCAACGTGCCATAGAACATCTCCCTTAAATGCGTTTCCTCTCAAATTTCGGGTGTAAGCTAATTTTTATGTGCTCTGTCAATTTTTAGCATCAGCAAGATTCCAACTCATTGTTTAAAGGAAGCATTGGTCACGTGACCTCTTAGTGCAAGTGGCCTATTGCTGTTTGTTTAACTCCAGCTGTATATTCGGAAATCAGATTTCAGAGAGTACCGAATATTATAGATATGTTTACTTTCGTAGTCTGAAAGCACCTTCCAGAGCTGTTCAGAGAGGTCATACTAGAATTTAACTTAATTTTGTGTAATTGTCCTTTCCGTGCACACCCTAACAATTCATGTTGTAGGTTCTTCTCTGTCTCAGCTGAAGTTCTTATGCATACTTTGTAAATAGTGCTGGCATATCTAGCATTGGTTTGGGACAGTCACTTCCTAAAAAGGGTTATTATAGTAGTAATAAAACAGGGTCCAGTTGTTCGAAGGCAGATAAGTGCTAACCTTGGGTTAAATTTTGATCTTGTTTCTTCTCCGATAATTTCCTCTATTCTTTTTAGAGAATCGAATGCTTTTTAAGCTTTCCTATCTGAGTTCAAATATTGCACTAACCATGGGTTATCCAACTTTGCACAATTCGGCCAAAATTCAACATCTGTAACAGGTAAGAAATCATGGTGTCTCGCCTAGCTAGGACGTGATGGTAGAGTGCAACCCAGCATGGTTTTGTAATTGTTGAGGGTATCAGATTCCTAGTGCTGGAACGGCACCAAATGAAGTATGCATGGGATCCGTCCTGGGTGGGGGTTTGCTAGAGTAACCACCGTACAGTACACTGCAAGTTAAATAGTATTTTGATTGTACTCTCTCTCTCCACAGATGGTGAAGTGCCTGCTCTTTAGCTAATGGTTGTGAACGAGACGATAGTTATTACACCTTCTCAGGCGATATACAAGGCATCCTTATAGGAAACAACCATTCCACTTGCCTTGTGAGGCCATTGGAACTTGAGAAAAGTAGGGTGAGGGGAACGTCGCAAAGCTTCAGTTATAGGGAAAAATCTAAAACCCAAGTGACATTTCAAGAGACGTTGTGGAAAAAAAGAGTGTATTACTATGCAAGATATGGCGGTTAGATTCAAGAGGAACACAATGGCAAAGCTTTTTCCTCGAGATATTAAGTTTTTTTTGGTTACTAGTTACAAAGAAGGTACATAATGTATTCTAGAGCAAAAATTCTTTATGACTGATTTTAGTTGTAGTTTATACTTTTGAGTCAGTGGAGATATTTTGATATATTTATTTAAGTGTGATAAGTTATTTAATGACAATGATAAATGGACAAATTCTTTAAAGAAATGTTGACTTAGAAAAGAAATGTTTTAATAGCTATTATTATGTACAGTAACTTTTTAACCTACTATATAGCGAGCTTTTTCCCGGAATTATAATCATGATACCATGCACAGTTCTCTGTAAGATAACTTTTACACTAATTTACTCAACTATAGATCGGTGTTAATGTCTTTGTTTATAATTCTTAGTTTTTGTCCGTTAAGTGTGTAAGAAAAAAGGGCATTCTGCTTTGTTATTTTCTGCAGCCAAACTTTAGTGGTAGTGGTATATATTTGTGTCAGCAGTCTTAGATCCTGAGGTAAGAAAGGTTTCGAAAATGTTGTATCATATTATGGTAAAATTGTGTTTCCTTTTTCGCATTTTTCATAATAGGTTTTACGCTTTGATATTTTTACACATCAATAAACGAGTATTGCTTTGTAGAAGCTGGCTTCTTTCTTTAGGTTTCGTTTTTATCTTTTCATAGCATACTCTTTAAGCCTGAATATTAAAATGTGTATTCACTGGTATTTATGACCACATAATGTAAGGTATTTCCATGCGTGATGGGGCCTTCTAATATCATGTTGCTGAACAGGTACCATGTTTCAAAAAATTCGCTATAGTTGATTTTTCAATATTCTGCGTGTCAAATATTGAACCTTTTAAAATGACATATTCTGGATTGCAAAAGATGAACATTTGTAAGTTATACATCTCCCATTCTGAAATTTATGAAACTTTCCTGTCCTTTATGTTAAATGTAGAAATTTCCATATTCTGCATGATGTAAAGAATAGAAATTTCAATTATATTATTTATGTCAAGTATTGAAATTTTACTCTCCCCTCTGTCAAATGTATTTTAAAATTTCCATATTCTCTATTATGTAAAACATGGAGTTTCCAATATTCGGTAGGCCAAATATTCAAATTCCTTTGAAACATTTTCAAATTGCGCATTGCCATTTTCTCATTTTTGTCTTTAAATTTCCACTATCTGTATGAAATCTTATGTGTCATGTCAGATAAAGAAAACTTAATTTTAAATGTCATATCATATACCCAAATTTCTACATTTTCCTTGCGGAAAAGTTTAGAAATTATCAAATATCAAATTTTTGAAGATGTGCATCATGCCAAATATAAAAATGTCTTCATTATGAAAGTCGAATATAAAAAATCTCCATATTTTCGAAAATATCAAACTCTCCTTATTGTGCCTTAAGTCAAACACATAAAGCTTCTTAATTTTGAATGTTAAATACCAAAACTTCCACATAAAATATAGAGCTTGTCATTGATCAAAATTTCTGTTGTGCATCATGTCAAATCGGGATGAAGTTATGTTGGATATGAAAAACTTCTTGATTTTGAATATCACATACTGAGCTTTTACAAGGTGCATAACGGAGAAACCTTAATATTTGTCAATTTCCAGATTTTGCATCTTGCAAATTTTAGGAATTTTGAAATTTAGCATTTATTATCGAGACAATTCCATATTTCACGTAGTGCGCAATATAGAAACCTTGATATTTCCCAATTTCCAGGTTTTACATGATGCAAAATAAAGAAATTGTAATATTTCACGTTCATAATGAAGGTCAATTTTACATTTGACATGGTGCACAATGTAAAAACCTTTATATTTGCAAATTTCAAGATTTTTGTATTATTTAGAATATGGAATTTTTAATATTTGACGTTCATAATCAAGACAAATTCGAGATTTGAGATGATGCAAAGAATAGAAAACTTGATAATTGAAAATCTCCAAACGTTTTGCATGATGCAAAATGGAGACATTTTCATTTTTGTCAAGACAAATTCCATATTTCACATGGGGCAAAATATAAAAGTTTTGATAGCTGACGTTCAGAACGAAGACAATTCTATATTTACATGATGCAAAATGTGGATTTTTTTATATTTGACCTTCTCAATGAAAACAAATACCATATTTTGCATAATACACAATAGAAACCTTAACATTTAACAATTTGCTAACTTTCCATCATGCAAAGTGTAAAATATTAGATATTTGACATTCATAATCCATACAATTCCATATTTAACATGTTGCACGGTACAGAAACCTTAACGTTTGCCAATTTCCATATTTTGCATTATTCAAAATATGGAGATATTTGACCTTCGTAATAAAGAATAAGTTTATATATTACAGGGTGCTTAATATACAGTCCTTCAAATTTCCAATTTCTAGATTTTGCATGATGTAAAATATGGAAATGTTGATATTTGACGTTATACTGAAGACAAATACCATTTCAGGGGCGGATTCAGGATTTTTTTAGGAGGGGGTGCACTCGTCTCTTGCTCTACTTCAACACTAACAAACCACATAGTTTTTTTTTGCAGAATACCAGTTGTATTAGAAAACCGCAGGTCATCTCAGGGGGGGAGGGGATGCGCACCCCCTGCACCCTCCCCCTATATCCGCCCCTGCATTTTTACATAATGCAAAATATAGAAATATAAAAGACTGAGATTCATAATGAACACAGTTTCATATTTTACATGGTGCACAATATAGATGCATTACTATTTGTCAATTTCCAGCATTAACATGTTGCAAAATAAAGACATGTTAATATTTCACGTTCACAATGAAGATAAATTATATATCTTAGAAGACACCTGGATATTTGCCAGTTTCTAAATTTTGCACCCTTTTAAATATGGAAATGTTTATATTTGACGTTCACTAATGGCAACGAATTCCATTTTTTACATGGTGCAAAATATAAAACTTTTGATGTTTGAAAGTTTCCAAATTTGGCATTATGCAAAATAAAGACGTGTTGATTTTTGAGCTTCATAATGAAGACAATTCCGTATTTTACATGGGGCAAAATGGAGAAATGTAGCCTGCGCGCAGACGAAATTAAACTCTGGTTAACTCCGTCTGCGAAACAGCGCCGAAATCCTTGTTCTGGACATCCAGCTGTGTACCCAGATTTGAGTACGCGCCACGATTGGCCAGTTAAAAAAGGCCTTTGTTTTGTTTGTCGTCATCGCCAATCAGGTTGAAGGGGAATTCGAAACGCACTTCCGGTAATTCGTTGAGTCCGTTGGGGGTGCAGAACAAGGATCTCTGCGCTGCTTCGCAGACGGTACTAATCAGAGTTTTGTTATCGTCTGCACGCAGGCAAGGAGAAATTTTGATATCTGCCATTTTTTAAATTTTGCATTGGGCAAAATATAGACATTTGGATATTTAAGATTTATAATGAAGACAACATATTATACAAGGTGTACAATAGAGAGACGTTGGAATTTGCAATTTTCAGATTTTAACTGATGCAAACTATTCAACGTTGATAATGAAGAAAAATCTATATTTCTCATGTACGCAGTATAGAAACATTAGTTGCCTTTTTCTAGATTTTGCATCAATCAAAACAGAAATTTGACATTTGACGTTCCCTATAAAGACAAATACCATATTTTACATAATGCTCCATATAGAAAGCTTGACATGTGAAAATTTCCAAATTTTGCATTATGCAAAATATATACATTTACATATTTGAGATTCATAATGAAAACAATTCCATATTTCACATGGTGCAAAATATTGAAACCTTAACGATGGAAAATTTCCAAGTTCTGCATTATCCAAAATATAGACGTTATGATATTTGGCGTTGAGAATGAAGACATTTGTTATGATTCATATCGTGCGTTCAATATAGAAAGCTTGATACGTGTCACTTTCCAAATTTCGTATGATGCGAAATTTAGAAATTTTTATATATGACATTCAGAATGAAGACAATTCCATATTTTACAGGGTGCACAACAAAGATACAGTAGAACTCAGGGGCGGATCTAGGGGGAGGGTGCAGGGGGTGCGCACCCCCCCCCCGCCCCCCACCCTGAGATGATCTGCGGTTTTCTAATACAACTGGTATTCTGCAAAACAAAACTATGCGGTTTATTGGTGTTGAAATAGAGCAAGAGACGAGTGCACCCCCTCCTAAAAAAAATCCTGGATCCACCCCTGGAACTTCGAAATAACAAAGGGCCAAGGGACTGGCCAATTTTCATTCGCTACAACAAATTTTCTTTATATCGAGGTCCTTTCACTATTACTGGGGTAGAGAAAATCGTTTGTTATACCGAGGACTTCGTTATGTAGAAGTTTGTTATCATTCCAGATTCGAGTTCGTCAGTTCCAGTTTTGACATCATGCAAATAAAGAAATTGCAATATTTCATGTTCTTAATGAAGATAAATTTTACAATTTACATGGTGTACCATGTAGAAACCTCGATATTTGAAAATTTCTAGATTTTGCATTGTTCAAAATATGGAACTTTCGATATTTGGCGTTCGTAGTGGATACAAATTCCATTTTTTGCATTATGCTCAATATAAAAAGCAAGATATTTGAAAACTTTCGACTTTTGCATGTTGCAAAATATAGACATTTGCATTTTTGAGATTCACAATGAAGACAATTCCATATTTGACGAGGTGCAAAATATAGAAAGCTTTGACAATCTGCAGATTTTACTTCATGCAAAATAAAGAAATTGTAATATTTCACTTTCATAATGAAAATCAATTTTACATTTTACATGGTGCACAATGTAGAAACCTTGATATTTGCAAATTTCAAGATTTTGTATTATTCAAAGTATGGAAATTTTAATACTTGACGTTCTACAAATCGCTAACTATAGAAAGCTTGGTATGTGTCAATTTTGCATATTTTGCATGATGCAATTTTCAGACATTTTGATTTTTGACGTTAAGAATGGAGACAACTAAATATTTTGCATGGTGCACAACATAGATATATTGATTTTGTCCAGTTTCTAAATTTTACATCGTTCAAAATATCAGACTTTTTATATTTTACCTTTATAATGAAGACATATACGATATTTTACTCGATGCCCATTATAGAAGGCTTGATATTTGAAAATTTCCAAATGTTCCAAAATATATATTGACGTTGATAATCAAGACAAATTCTTTTATTTGGTGCAAAATATAGAAGCTTGATATTTGCCAATTTATAGATTTTTCATGATGTAAAATATAGAAAATTGGATATTTCAATTTTATAATATAGACGAATGCAGTATTTGTATGGTGCATAATGTTGAAACTCCTATATTTGCCAATTTCCAGATTTTGCAATATAGAAATTTTCATATTTGTCGTTCATAATGAAAACAAAATTTATATTTTACA
The DNA here is from genome assembly GCA_942486035.1 of Porites lobata. Classification (NCBI taxonomy): domain Eukaryota; kingdom Metazoa; phylum Cnidaria; class Anthozoa; order Scleractinia; family Poritidae; genus Porites; species Porites lobata. The sequence goes on along the minus strand of CALNXK010000214.1, from coordinate 427,379 downwards.
TGGTGCACAATACTGAAAGCTTGATCTTTGAAAGCTTTCAGATTTTGCATGATGCAAAGTAATTTTGATATTTGACTTTTGTAATGAAGACAAATTCTTTATTATACATTGCACATCTTATAGAAATTTTGATAACTGAGAATTGCCAGATTATGGATCATGCAAAATAATAAAATTTTGATATTTGCCGTTTATAACGAAGAAAAATTGGGTATTTTACCTTGCGCACAACGTTGAAACCTTGATATTTGTCGCTTTCCAGTTCTTGCATGATGCAAAATGTGGAAATTTTGATATGAAAGTTTTTACATTCTCTTAAACGGGCCTCTGAAACCTTTGAGTATGAAGAAAAATCTTTTCAAACCATGAGGTAAATAAATATAGTCGGGTAGAAAGTGACGCAAACGGCTTAGAGCGTGCTCTAGCTTTCGTTACTATTTACTGATAGGCAAATACTGAATGGGTAGTTGACCAATCAGAGTGCGCACTTTATTTATGGTTAGTAAATGTCATTTGCATAATGCGTGTAGGGTAGTACATAAAGTGAACGAAGAGATAAAAATATATGCAAAGTGGTCGTAACAAGAATGTGAAAACCAAGGAAAACGATATAACTATAAGAGTTTGTCGCACAAGGAGCTTCAACTGTTGTTCCCAATTTTTGGTGAGTTTTATGCAGGGACAATTAAATTGGCCATCAGCAAAGGTACGACTGAGAAAGCTTAGACCTTCAAAAGAGGTGGAGCAAACAGACAAATATGAAAACTTTGCGCCAGTTTTGTTAGTATATAGTGTTATCATGATGACAATGACATCACGTCCTGTGGCCTGAGTTTTGGAAAAGGGTGGGCAGAACAGAAATTCAACATCCCGAAACTGTAAAGAACAGTTAAAATTCTCCAGACGGTAAACCTGTTACCATGGAGTTGCACTGGCAACTACACGGTCGACCAGTGTAGCAAAACCACTCTTATCTTGTGTAGACCTTTTTGCCTGCTCCATGGAGACATTTAATAATTAAGCGATATTCATCCAAGGAGCACGGTGCCCTGTATCCTGACCTATGGAATGTGACCTGGAAGGGTCCCGTTTGTATGGACGCCTAGACTTTGCAAACAGCATCTCCTCTGTCAGCCTAGTGTTTGGACAACGGCAAACATGACCGATATATTGAAATATGGGCTCCTGATGACATTTCTGAGACTGTTGTTTTTTGTTATGTGTAGAGTGTCTGTTTTGGTGTATCGGAGTCTGAATTCTGGCACAAAAAGACAGCTGTCAATTGGCTAGAGGGTCCCCAATAAGCTTTTCTGGATCATCCGGGATTTGCCTTATTTGAAGTCCAGGATACGGGATTGAAAGTATAGATTACGGGGCTGAGCGAAAATTGGGATCGGGATGATGAAGAACCCTAATTGACCACTACAGAAAATACCATAACATACCATAATGCTCTTTGAAACCGGAAATTCAACATTCGGAAAGACAACTCTCAAAATTGCATGCCAGCTTGAACGAGCTAGGCTAAGGCTAGTATGATGTCATTCATATTATGCCTGTGGTCTGAGACTTCTACAAATTAATTATTTCTTCCTTTTTTGGAAAATATATTGTTTATTAACTCAATAAGACGAAAGTTAACACTAACAGAGTTTAAAGGAGCGTTTTAACAGTATTTTGAATCAAAAGAATAATTTGAAAAATTATTATGTTTCAACTTATTCCATCTTCATTTGTTTGTAAATAAACAGAGTAGAGAGAGATACACCATCTGTACACACAACACAGTCACCCATTCAAGCCTCAGCACCAACATGCATGTTCTCCTCAACATTTGCATAAATTTCGTAAGATTCTAAAGAGGAGAATAATTTTCTTTTCATGACCAGCAGTCATTTCATAAGATGTCATGCGGGTAATTTTTAAGGTTCAAATTAAGGATTATAAGTTGGCATCATAACCAATAACTAAAAAAATAAAATAATTAGTTACCAAAACGGTTTTTCGTCTGCTCTGGTGAAGACATTTAACAAACAAATTCCAAAACTCAAACACAATAGGAATGAGGGACTGAACCTCCTGGCCACTTACAATCCTCTCTTAGCTGTTAAGTGACGGCATCTTATTTTACATCACTGATGAAGTTTGAGCGATTCAAATGCTCTGAGGTTTGGAAAGTTTTTTTTTTTGTAACTGATAATCATGAAAACCTAACAAACATAATCAAATTTCAACAGGTTTGTCATAATTACAAATACCCAACTTTGTCCTGGAAGCAGAACCTTTCAACCACGAAAGAACTGTATGGATTTAAAACATCACATTGATGGCTTTGGAAGGAGCCTAATACATTTTTTCGTACTGACTGTGGACATAGCTAGTTGCAGATGAGAGAGAAAAACTTAGAACATAGGCTTGGTCTCCAGCAGCACCTGTGTTAAAGCACCTGTGATTCTTCCCACCTCACAGTAAGATGCATGGGTTATCTACCAATCAATTACCGTGTAGCTTGTTGAAATTTATAGGAAAGAGAAAAGTTTGGAAAGCTCTGTGTGTTCCCCCTTGAAAATTTTGTACTTGCTACTGGTAATTCCAAGTCAAACAGTCTTGTTTTAGTTTTTTCAGTTATTGCATTTATGATGACATACTCAACACCCAGCCATGAGATTGGGAGAACTGCAAGTGCAGCTGGACACCCATAGCATTAATCCAAGCAACATAGTCTATAAACTCTATAGGATGGCTCATATTTCATAGACACTAAACCAATCAAAACTCTGCAATCATTACACCATGTTCTAGTTTCTAACAAATATTAGGTGTTCTAGTATGAACTGGCTAATGTGTTTGCTACCTGTCAGCTCAAAGGTAATAAAGGTGATAAAATCAATACTTGAAAAATACAATGTACTTAAAATCAATAGAAATTATAAATTTTGTTACTGCTGGGCTTTGGGTGCACAGATGGTTTCCCTGTGTGTTATGTAAATATGACCTTCGAGCAGCCTGCACAGGGTCACCAAGAAAAATCACTCAAGTTTTAACAGTTTTTGTTATGGTTTTTCTTCAAGGTTATGGCTTTTGTTTGTTGGAAATCGATCACCTACATATCATTGAAATGTTCAGTTCTACTCCATTTGCAAGTTTTTTTATCTGACACCTTGAGAAGGATTTGTGATTAAAGCTGTTGTTTTATCTTAATGTGAAGGTTTTTTTGTTGTTCGCCCTAACATTAACATTCACCAGAAAGAGCTCTATTTTTGCATTAGAAAACTAGAAGAGTTTTCTTCCCCTCTTTCGGATCCCTTTGACTTCTATTGGCTTTGATAGTTGACCCGGAAATGTGGGCCAAGCTGGTCCAAAGGACAATATCAGTCAAATCCGGGTTTAATTTCTATGGTCATTCAATGTTTATTATGTTATCTTTGCACTTAACAAATCAGCCCCGGTCAAGTATCTGCCGATAGAAATATGTGCACCTTCTAATTTTTAATGTTACTTTATGTTTCACATTCAGTTAACACACACATATGTTATGTTTAAAAGATGATTTTGATGTACTTTAATATACTACAAGTTCGTAAAATTAGTCAAGCTTTCTTAATGTTATCTACATTATTTATCTTTTCTTTCTCTATATATTTTCATGCACTATTGTAAAATAGAACGTAATTTTGCTCTGTATCATACATTAAAGCTATCTTGACCTCAAGTTTGGTCAGTAACACATACATTGTATAATATTAAGCCTTTAAGACTCACAGAGGAAAACTCAAATTAATTTAGGAACTGAAAAAACTGCTACCTGCTGATCTTCAAACAGATACCCTTGCTTTGAACATCACCTATGCAGCTCCAAAATATTAAGGTTCATGTATCTTTGAACAATTTAAACCTACTCTTCAACCAACAAAAAAAGTCTTAAAAACAATTAAGGCATTTCAGCCATTCAGTGGTCATTCTAAAGTTCAAGTTGAAGACAACATTTAGATAACAACGCACAAAGAGGATCCCAGCAAAGACAGTGAATTCAGTAGATTAATTTAGATTTAGCCTAAGTTGATTTTCAATTTCCTTTTTCTTCTAGCACTAGAAGAAAAATGAAATTGTGAATCAACCTAGGTTAGAAAAATGTTTTTCACCTGAAATCAGATTTGACCTGTAACACACTGTATGCACCAAGTTAGACTATTTACCACCCCCTATTTTTGCAAAAGATCATCAAGATTGCTATAAATGGCAGCCATCTTGGTTTCACATCATGTACCAAATGTACAAAAATATGAAAGTGACGCGGGGAAGAGTATGAAATCCACCTGCAGCAGGGGGGGGAAAGGTTGGGATATACATGTAAACTCTGCCACCCATCCCCTCTGTACATATGATATGAACTTAGAGAAAAAAGGGGGACTCTAAATGGTGTATCAAAAAGTGTGGCGGAATTTTTGTTTCTTTTTAGTAGTACTCTGTGTACATTTACATGTATGGTCATGCAAATAAAGTTTGCTATCGTTGTTGTTCTTGTCACATACTAGCAAAGAAAGATTTAAAAAGTGAAATCTGAACAGACAGTGGGCAGCAGGGTAAAACCAAAGCAGTGACAAGATAACTCTTGATTCTCAATTGGAAAACTGCTCTTGAAGAAGAAAAGTACTCATCTTGCCTGCAGAGCTTTCATAATCAGAACCTGATTTTATGATCTACAGTGTATGTACACGTATCAATACGACATGGCCTTTAAGAGAACTGACCTTGGTGGTACAGTACTGTAGACTGTGGGTAAAGTGTTAATACAGCTGTATGGGCTTGAGTGAAGACTTTTTTTGTTGTTGAAACCAATGGTGATTGCAAGAGATACACTCCTTCTGGTAAATCTGATAAAGCCAAAGAGGCAATAAGTTGTTATTATTTTTTGTAAGCATTATCTTGAAATAAGCTGTGTTTGGCCCATGGCATCTTGCTTGTTCTTTCCAAGCCCCACCTTGCAAAGTCTGAATCCACCAGAAAACAAGTTCCTTAGTGTTTATTACGTCTCTCTCTTAAAACCCTTGGAATGGAATCCTTGCCTGACTGACATCCACACCTCTGCATAAATTACGCAAACAGCATTCACCAAAGCAGATCCAAGCAGCACTGTCAAACAGTGGATTTTACAGATGCAACTGACACAGGTATAGCTTTCAGTTCAGTTCTCATGCAGATAAACTCTCCTATAACAGACATAAGTGCCATACATGCAAGGTTTAGAAGCCACCACGTTAAGGTTGTAGGAAAACCAGCATATATTGTACAGACTATCAGATGAATTAAATGTGCTGTGGCTGCAAAGTCCAGACACTGAAAAAGAAGCACACCATACATACACTCAATTAACTTCTACATGCACCAATGTACTTGTTGTCATAATTTTGTCCTTTTTTTGCTTCATGGGAGAAGGTGTTATAAACTGTGTGAAACACTAAAGCATTAGGGGGTAAAAGTAAAACAAAATACAAGTTACTTGGGATCTAACAAACATTGCAGACAGCCCATATTAAAAATAATTAAACTTACTTGTTTGGCTCTTCGTACAATAACCCACAATCCACCTGCCCTAAAAGCATGAAAAAATTACAAAAATAATATCAGCAATAATCAAGAAATTATGTATTACAGTCAAATATGTATTATACATGTAAATTCTAAACGTCCCAGATTTTAAAGGTCCACATAGTTGTTTCATGTTTAACCCACATTTGGCAACTGCATCTATTTGTGTAGGTTGGTCACCTTGGAGGTCTGGGGGCTTCAACTTTTAGCAAAGCTACAACACTCATCAAATTTCATTGCAACACCAGACTGAAGCTGGAGATTTTTCATGTCATGTCTTCTCAACCAACTTAGTCTTAACTTTTCCCTGTGTGTAACTCTAACTTTATTCTTCCCCAGAGTAGAGAATTACATTTATTTGCAAATAGTTAATGCAAGTATCAACATTAGGAAGGCTGTAAAATGACAAGTACAGTCGACACCCGGTATCTCGAACCCTCTAAAACTCGAACCTCCCGCTAACTCGAAGCAATTTTCATTTCCCTTTAGATAATTTTCTATATAACTTTACCCTTGATAACTCAAACTCCCGATAACTCGAACTTTTTTCTTTTTCCCCTGAAGGTTTGAATTATGCGGAGTCGACTGTATTTCAACAAATAAAAAGATGACAAGTATTTCAACAAATGTGATGAGTAATGTAATATTGTAGTGAGTATTGTCTAATACTGTAGCTCCCACTCTCCTCTACTCCTCTTCTTTTATTCATTTATTTATTCAGGAAAATCTGGTTTAGCAATAAATAAATGAATAATATAAAGCTAAAGAACAACTTTCAACTCACTATGAAACTGTTCAAAGCTTTATGCAACAGTTTATAAGAGCTAAATTACATTTTTTTTCAGGCAAAGGTGAATAAAGGGCTCATAAACGGTTCATGGTGACCTTATATGATTTTTGTTGGCTCCTAAAACAGTCAGCCTTATCTCCCTGTACCCAGCCAGCCAATATGAGAAATATTACCACAAGTAAGTCTCCATAATAACGATTCATTTCAACATTAGTACGGTACGGCCAGTTTTTTTAAGTCCTCAGGAAAGCCCTTACATTTTGCTGATTGACTGGTAAAGTTAACCTGTGTTAAACTATCCCACAAGGTGGTTTAAGAAACAAACAATATGATAGCTTGCAATGATAGAAGTAAGTGTAAGGTTTGGTTATCCACAAATACACAACTGATATAGAGCTATTCTAATGTAGATTTAGACAGGGCTAAAAGCGAAGCTCTCGTCAATATCTATAGTTTACATGAAACAAAATACCATCAAATTCCGAAAATAAGCCCTGGGGCTTATATTTTTCAAAGGCCCTTTTTGAGGAGCTTATTTTTGGAGGGGCTTACCTACGGAGGGAAATTTGCGTTTCAAAATCGATTCAGCTAGCCTTTTAGTTGGAAGGAAATTTACCATTTTTGCTTTGTTTTACTTTGTATTCTAGGGCAATTTCCAAGTACAAGTCCATGGCGGGGCTTATGTTTGGAGAGACCATTTAATGGAAGGTTTTTTGGGTTAGGAGTTTGGGGGGCTTAAATTTGGAGGGGCTTATACATTATATAAAATAGTGTACTGCTAAGCAGTGACGGCAACAAAAACAGCCAAAAAAAATCAGTAGGTCTAATTAGCAAAAAATAACTGCACATGCAGCACACTTTGTCTGTGTACATTTCTTTGCCGTTGTCTTGCATGACACTATAACGTTAAGGTAAAACTTCCAGAAACTACCTAGTTACACATTTCATGGAGGAAATGTTTTATGTGTTCCTGTTCACTTTTTCTTTGCTGCCACTCATTTTCACCTTGGTGGCTGCTAGCATTTCTCACGTTCTCACTGCCGCTATAAAATTTTCACGTTATTCTTTATCTCTAAAAGACTGGGTGGCTATGCGATTTACTGCCAAAACACGCAGGTACTAATACTTGAAATGCAAAATTTCACCCTGGCTTACATGAAGGGGTGGACGTACGTACATACGATTTTCTCAGAACCAAAATTACTTGGACGCATAGATAACCAAATTTTCTTACCCATGGTGCTCTGCTGCGGGCGCTTAGCGCACGAGAGCTCCACTGTTAAACTTGCAGGGGGCTAATTCACTAGGGGGCAAACTCTCGGCTTACTGTTTCCTGGAGTGGCTGTTTTTAGAAAATCTTAACAACCTCATGAATATCCGCACGGTGTTTTGATAGGCAAATGATCATTTCAAATTAAGATAAATTAATAAATTTTATTGTACAAATTCTCCTTCTTTCTATTCTCTTTTTCAATCCAGTTTTCATGACCCCCAGTAAAAGGAATTCACCTACATAGGAGAGCGGTTTCGCCCGCACTTCTGCTAGTTTTCAATAGTTACGTCAAAGGGGGGTGATTATTCGAGGGAGGCGATTACTCGAGGGGCTGGCTATTATGAAAGGAAATACGATACGCTTATACAATAAATCATAACTATAACAAAATTGTCAAATCTGATTGGCTATCAACTGCCCTGATTTCAGCCTTAATTGGACAGTTTAATAGGACAGTACGCGTCATGCCTAAGTAATTGGACAGTCCACGCCAACACGCGTGCGCTTAAATGGCTTTTTTTTCACTGCTAGCGAAACATAACTTTGAATTTCTTGTGTTTTGATTTAAAATTATAGCTTATTATATCACAAATTTTGTTAAAGTTATGATTAATTGGTAACAGAGCATCGTGTCGTCCAATTCGGTCTGTAATCATACTCGTATGATTAAAGGCCGAATTGGACTCCACTCAGTCCTGTTTCCATTACATATTCTAAGGTTATATTTTACTTCAGTTTTTGGCTCTTCAATTTATTCCCTCACCCCATGAGAGCAGCGCGCTGTACACGAACCCTTAATAACAAAAATCCTCGATTTTAAACTCACCCAGTCAGAGCATTCAAACAAAACGCCGCCATGGTTATCTTTCCCTTGAACGTTGTAAAACGCAGTTCCTAGGAAAACGAGTAAATGTAAAGAGCATGAGAAAAAAGCCAACCACAGCGAACGTGATTGACATCTTTGACCTCACCTTGGCGCGGAAAAATTGGTCTAACGACCGCGTAGATCCTGTCCAAAAATCAACTAAAAGAATCCAGAGTGCCAAGAAAATGTAGAAAACACACTGAACCGCTACAATTTGTGAAATTATTAAGCATGGATCCCAGACGTATGATCTGAAGCCAGCCGCCATTTTGCGTTTCCCAAGCATTCATGACGTCATCTAAGTTTGGAAGTCTGCTGACCGCTTGATGGAAAAAGATAAACAGAGCACGCCACGGCAGTAGGACGGAAAATGTAAGTGATTCAGATTGTAGGGGAATTTGTGTGATTTGCGATGTCACAAGCTAATCAGGTAGACTGCCCGATTTGTGGAAGCTTTTTCTCGGCTTCTTCCGTGAATGAGCATGTAAATAAGTGCCTGAATGCGAAGGAAGCTTCACCACCGAACGAGAAGCGATGTACACCACCTGGAACGAAGAGCCGACATGATTGTAGGAACAGCCCTCCTCTGGGAAAAGGTAGTTTATTGCAAAGATCGTCTGGTTTCTTTGGCAAAAGGAGTGAAAGAAAAGTTAATAACTCACTGATGACAAGTCCTGCGACGGGTACTCTAAAAAGAAGCTTATCCAACAACTTTTCAAATTTGGCGGGAAATTCAGACGCGAATCCTCCTTCCAAGAGACTGAAGCAAAATGAAGCACCAAAAACCTCTAAATCGGAGCCCAAAAGTTCAGAAAATAATCCCGGCCTTCCTTCAGGGACAAGTAATTTCGTCTCTGGCCATAGTTCAACTTCGTCTTCTTCTGGGAAAAAAGACGGTCAAAAATCAAAGAACAGCCAGTTTCTGCCACTAGCAGAAAGAATGCGCCCAAAAACTTTGGCTGAATATGTGGGGCAGTCGAAGGTGCTTGGAGAAAACAGTCTACTGAGAACCCTGCTTGAGGCTGAGGAAATTCCTTCTATGATACTTTGGGGACCTCCTGGCTGTGGAAAGGTAATCAAAACAGGGATATTTTTATTCACTGCCTGGGAGGGGGCACTGGTGGTGGACAAATCACTGACCCCCAGTCCATGAACTATCTTCGTAGACTACATTATGGAGTACCCTAAAATGGACTATGCCGCTGAAGTTTAGTGATTTGGGTCAGGAAGCGTTCCATTTAGGGTCATCATACTGGTAAAAAGGACCTGAAACTTGATTCACACAGTTTCCTTACCCTTATCACTGAACTTGAGCAGCATAATCCATTTTAGGGTAGTCCATATGGGTAGTCCATGGACTAGGGGGTCAGTCTTTTGTCCTTCACCAGGGGATCTCCCACTTAAAAGTGATGGGGATGCTCATTGGAAAATTGAAATTAAACCCCTAAGAGAGACCAAAGTGGGTGTGGCTCAAGCTTAAACTTACCCCTAAAGGAGGTCATTGTAAACAGACATCTTAATAAGAGCTAGGTAGTTTTTCATGGTGCTAAAAATGTTAACCTAGAATACTTTTACCTTTAATAGGATTTCAAAAGCATTGTCCTAAATCTCCAGTTTTTTTAAAATTGTCTTTATGCACAGCCCTAAGCGTTAACTGAATTGGCAAATATCCTGTCTCAGATTACAGTAAATCCTCTATTAAGTTCCCCCTCTCAAATAAGCCCAATCTCTCTAATAAGCCCCCCCCTTCTTTTCAGGGAAAGAAAGTTAATAAGCTACTCTCCCCCTTGTTATTCTTCACTAATAAATGATAGACTGTATTGATCAATCACGACTGTAGAACTTTGTGTGGACTGAACTGATCCGGGATGGTTTATTCACCAACTGAAAGTTCAGATATATTTTTGATCCTTGGCTACATGACCTCCAAGCTTTTCCACCTTGTATTCTAGTTCTTTATGGAGAACTGATACCATCGTCTTTGCTGAATTAAATAAGCACCCCCTCTCAAATAAGCCCCCATCTCTAGTAAGCACCCCCCCACCTCAAACATCATTGTGTTTGAGGTGTTAACAGAGGATCTACGGTGTCTTTCTTAAGGCAAAACACTTTGGGTGGCCTTCAGACACTTGCAATAAAAACATATTAACCCATTATTGATCCATTATTGATCTTTTGGGGGGAAACCGGCAAACTAATAAATTTGGGTTTTCCATGGTGTAAAAGGAATTCCAAACTAGATTTCAAGGATTCAATGGTAAGAAGCCAAACTGAAACACACTCTGGAGAACCATATCACGTGACATAAACTTGTCTGCCAAGTGAGACGCTCTGAAAATTGCACTTGTGTCTCAATTTTCACTCTTATTTTGAGGCTACTGGCCCAAATTGTTTCTGGAACAGCCTTCGGGTTAGTAGATGTTTTCATTCCAAGTAGCCTGAAGGGCAACCAACCTTTATGTTTAAATGATATCCAATAATAAAAATTTATATGTTGTACCCTATATTCTGGAGAGACCTATAGTTCATGAGCCCACAACTTCCATATAGGCTTCCTCCTAATTACCATTTTGAACATTTAAATAATTTATTAAGAATAGTGTCTAACATCTTTAATATATTATAAATTTATTGGGTATTGTATTTTATGTGGTTAAGGCAAAATAAAGGAACGAATGAATATGGGAATATTCATTTTGGGCATTTTTATTTTGAGGTTTTATTCACCTATGCCTTTCCTTTCTCCTTTCTTGTTACATAATCTGTAAAAAGTAATAGTTTAAAAGACCAAAAAGTAGAATCTAAAGTGCATGTATCTTAATTTATTGTTTTCTATCTTCAGACCACTTTAGCACACATTGTAGCCAACTCAGCAAGACGTAGTAACAAAGCACGATTTGTGCAGTTGTCAGCAACCACCAGTGGCATTAATGATGTAAAAGAAGTAGTAAAAGTTGCAAAGAATGAACAGCAGATGTTAAAACGAAAAACAGTTTTGTTTGTTGATGAGATCCACCGTTTCAATAAACTACAGCAGGTGATCATCATCTTTGTTCATGACTCTACCGGTAAAATTGTTTTTCTCATTTGGATATTTTTTGTTACATGTTTAGGGTTCGTAAAATCTTGAAAAGGTCTTGAATTCAGTTAAGGTCCTTGAAAAGTACTTGATTTCTTTATTAGGTATTGAAAAATCCTTGAAATTCACTACCTTGAAATCTCTGTTTACTATGCAGAATTCTCTGGCTAATGTTCGGTAGCCTATGACAATTTTTATTCAGACGTGGGGACTCTTTCAAAATATTCTCCTGTAATGTTACAACTTCCTCTTGCTACTAGAATTCTTAATGAAAACCCTGCAACTTAATCATTAACTGAAAAAAGCAAGCAGTAGCCTTGGGCAGGCAAAATTTGAGGACCATCTGTAGTTCAAGTTTTTTAAGCCTTTATAATTTTGTATATAATGGAATGGGCATTAATTTTGAGAACCTTGAATCACTAGCATTTTATCATTTTCAATGCAAACTTGATCTACACAGGATACATTCCTTCCACATGTTGAAAATGGAACAATAACCTTAATAGGAGCAACAACAGAGAACCCATCATTTCAGCTCAACAATGCCCTGCTCAGTCGCTGTAGAGTCATAGTCCTTGAAAAGCTTTCAACTGAACATGTGGAGCAAATCCTAAAACATGCTCTTGATAGCCTGGGAGTGTTTACTACCAAGAGGGATTCCTTGGACACCAGCCAGGTACATCTCTCATCTGAGTACAGGTGAGGAGTTTGAATTATCTGAAAGCTTTGGTATTGTGTTTTTCTAAAATTGGTAAAGCCTGGTTCTCATATGCTGCCAACCTACCTGCGACATGGCCGCTGGAACTTCCTGGGATGCGGTTCTAATATGAAAACAGAAGTGGCCCGCAATATTGGTTATCTCTGTCTTTATTGCTGGCATTCCTGAAAAGTTGACTTGGGTTCAACTTCGTAGGCATGCCAGCAGAAAAAACCCTGCCCTGTGATGGCCCTTCTTGACAGCAGCAGAGGTTCTCATTCATCCAAACAGTATCCCAGGCAGTACCGGCGAATGGAGTGAGGACAGACAATTTAATCAGACTCTTGTATTTTTGCCGACTGAGAATAGCTCCGCTAATACTATTGTGGGTAACATAACTGTAAATAATTTTCAAATGGAATAAATTTTTGTCGAAAATGAAATTGAAAATGTGCAATTGCTAATTTGTTGTGTGATTCTTTTGTTAGTGACTATCATGTTGTAGTAGAAGAAGAAGCTATTAAAGCCTTAGCAAACCTCTGTGATGGTGATGCCAGGATTGCACTAAATGGCCTTCAGCTTGCAGTGCAGTCACAAGTGTCTGCCGTAAAACGTAAGGCACAGAACAATACTAATTCATCCAACAGTATGTCGTTATCACTCCATCAAAATGGAGAATGCTTCAAACGTGGAACTCTACCATCATATGCTGCTAATGATACTCTCGAGTCCAGTGAAAAGAAAACTGTTTTTGTTAATGTTTCTCACATCAAAGAGGGTCTGCAAAGAACTCATCTGCTTTATGACAGAAATGGTGAAGAACATTACAATATTATTTCTGCAATGCACAAGTCAATAAGAGGGGGTGATGAAAATGCTGCATTGTATTGGCTGGCAAGAATGCTTGTTGGGGGTGAAGATCCATTATATGTTGCTCGAAGACTGGTGAGATGTGCAAGTGAAGATATCGGCAAGTGTTTACTTGTTTCACTGATAATAGAACTAGAGGATTATGTTTCTTATAGGGAGTATCGACTGATGTATCAATCGACATCTCAGTTGACTGGTGGTCAACATATCGGTTGCTAATTTTGTTGAGTCTCGGTCGAGATTGAAGGAGACTCGAATGGTAATCAGCTGTTACAGTCTCTTGGTCAATAGTTGGTTGTCACTTTGTCGATCGATCACTGACATATCACTGACAATTGGTCAATGTAATGGCTGATACCCCAGTCAACTGTTGTTTGACATGTCAGTCAACTGTTCTTTGACATGTCAGTCGACATATCGACTGTCTCTCCACTGACTCTTGTCTAACACTACTCTAACACTTGACTGATATGTTGACTAGCAGACAATCAAGATGTCAGCCGATACATTAGCCTGCGAAAACGTCTGTTTCTCCTCGCTCTTCGCCGCTGGGGACGTTTCACGCGGAGGAACGTCTGCGACTCAGCAACAGAAATTCCATACTGATGATGTAAAATCTGTCCGGAATCCGGTCAGAAGGGCTGATTGTTCGACGGAGTAGTTACATTGTTTTAGGTATTGTTTGCGAATGACAGGCAAAAGACAGAAGGCCACAAAAGTCAAATGTAAACGCGAAGAATCTCTAACAAAACAGTCAATATTTGTAGAATATACTCTTCTCTAGAAGAAGCACTTGAATTTTGCTGGAGCTCGTTGGCAGATGAACACAACACTTTACCAAAATCGACCAGAAGACACGTAAAATTGGACAAATTTGTATTTGGAACCCCATGACTACCGGATTTATTATGTAAACATTGATGTGCGTCATCGGTATGGAATTTCTGCTGCTGAGTCGCAGACGTTCCTCCTCGCGAAATGTCCCCAGCAGCGAAGAGCGAGGAGAAACAGATGTTTTTGCAGGCTACCGATACATGAAAATAGCCCACGATTTGGTAACTGATCAATCTGGTACAGGGGATGCCGATTGTTGGCCAATACACCACTGATATGTTCACTGATACTCTACTGATGCTATTGCGACCAGCTGTTGGTTGATCTGTTGGCAGACACTTGACTCATACTCGACTGAGAGTATAATGCCACTCAGCCAATATATCAACCGACAATAATATTAGTGGCCGTTATTTGGCGACCAACAGTTGAACAAGATGTCAGTCAATGCCCTATATAAGACACATGATACAATTTTGATTCCCTCAAGTACACTAGTTTTAATACAGAGGATTACAAAAGTTGCTTGCCAATTGGCATTTGGTGATCCATTGACCTTTAGTTGCACCCTAACAGTTTCCTAGCATCTAAAATCTAATATGCAGCTAGAAAAATAATGTCAAAGACTTAAATATTCCATTCAGCAGTTTCTTTCTATGCCAGCTTCAGGAAGCAGCTGAATTTTTAAATTAAATTTGCATAAAAAGCACTTAGTCATTGACAAGTTCTTTAAACTGTTTTGTCTCCTTATAAAATATTCTTCTATAGTTTCATGTGACCACCAGTTACACCAATTTATTAACTGATTATTTACATCCTAGCATGTGAATGATCAGATGCACATATCAATAAATTAAATTAGTCAGATCAGCTTGGTGTGAATCCATGTTGATAGGTTTTGGCTGTCTGTGACTAATCCCCTTTTTGTGGTTAAACAGAATGCTGGACATCATGAGAAGTTGACAATAAGAGTGAAACCACTAGAGTCTAATTTATTGATAATAGTTGAACCGCCATTAAGCGGCTAGTAATCTTTAAGTCGCGAAATAATTGTGGAAAAGAATGGGAACTTAAAGCTCTATTAAGTGGCCACCTCTATTATATAAGAGGCTGTGGCCACCTTTATGGTGTCTCAGCAAGAGTTCTCCCATTGTTGTGAGCTCTATTAAGCAGTCATCAAGCCCTTGATATTTTTAGTTTGGCTTTATTTCAAGAAAAGTACTATTATTTCAAGGAAAATACGATCCGAGATAGAAGGTGATGACTGATTACGGAGCAGTATTAAATGCTGCTCCTGTTGCGTGTTTGTTTCAAATAAAGTGATTTTGCTGCTAAAGATTATGCTAATTAAAGACTAACCTTTATGAAGCGGCCAACCTCCATTAATCGACCACTCACCAGCATCCAGAGGGTGGCTGCTTAATGGAGGTTCAACTGTAGTTGTTTTGTTTTGTGCAGGTTTGGCTGATCCACAGGCCTTGAACCAGGCTGTGGCTGCTTACCAGGCTTGCCATTTTATTGGAATGCCAGAGTGTGATGTAAGTACTCACAAAGTTTTTCCTTGGTTGCTGCAATCTCAAATTAACTGTATTTATTTATTCATCTATTTATTTATTTTTGCCAAAAAGAAGGAATATATGACATCTGCAGTTGGAATACAGTACGATTTTAGTGCATGGCAGATAGATTTACCATGAGAAAGAGAAAGAAAAAGGGGAGCATTTTACACAAGTGAGATATAAGAGGAATGGCATAGAGGCCCCCAGAAACTTCTAGGCTCATAGAAGAGGTCTCATCACATGATGTTAAATACATTATTAATATGTCGGACTAGTATTGGTTAATATAGGTCAATGTGTCCTGATGATGCAGTCTGTGTGGCTCCTAATGGGGGATGAATATAATAAGGTGCATTTTTAATGATAATGATATTAACAAAATATAATAAGAAGTGGTTCCCAAGCAATCATTTTTGTAAGCAAAGATAATGACAGGGTTCGTCTTGCACTTTTGAAACTTTTGAGTTTTTGGAAAAGTCTGGAAAATAGACATTAAGTCTGGAAAAATGGTAAAAAGTCTGGAGTTTTTTTTTTCAAAGCTGCAACAAGTGCTTAATAAGTGAATTGTTTTTCTCATTGTCAAATCCCATTTCAATCTGACCCCTAGCCAAGACATTTAATCACACATAACTCTCATATATCCGCATTGTACCGTGGTTATCTGACGTTTGAAGTGCATCTTGAAAAAAGGTTGGTTGCTACATTTTTTTAAGGTCTCTATTGACCACCTATTTGGTAACCATGAGTCTGAATAAATATATTTAGTCTATTGTTTTGGAAAAAGTCTGGAAAAAGTCTTGAATTTGGATCTAAAAATCTGTACGAACCCTGTAATGGGTAGGGCAACCTTAAATGTAGAAACGCTGGGATTTGGAGGAAGAGAGTTGGTTTAGAAATTAATATTTTGTGCTCTCTTCACAGGTGATTCTTGCCCAAGCTGCTGTGTACCTTGCCAGAGCTTCCAAGTCTATAGAAGTGTACAATGCGTACAGTGAAGCTAAAAAGCTTGTGAATGGCTGGGAAGGCCCTCAACCATCAGTTCCATTACATATTAGAAATGCACCAACCAAACTCATGAAAGGTCTAGGTTATGGTGCTGGTTACAAGTACAATCCTGCATTTGATGGACCCGTTGATCAAACATACCTACCTCCGGAAGTGCTCGGGGTTGATTTCTTTGCTTGGAGTAAAAAAGAAAAAAAATAGAAAGTAGAACTATAGGTTTACAATCATCTCTCTTGGATGATAGACGCATGCCGTAAATGAACAGGTCAATTTGGAGCCTGTTGATCTTCAGTCATTTTTACTTGATATTACTCTCTGAAAGGTGGTCACCTCTCTTAAAACACCCTCAACATTGGTTCCAGTGTTCGGAAAGAGTTGTCTGGAGAGTATAGCTATGGCATGATTGTTATTATCCTCGGTGAGCCAGGCAGTGCCAGATCCAGACTTTGAGATAAGGGGGGGAGGGGTCATCCTGGGAGGGGGGCAGTCTCCAAAAACAATTTGTTCAGCCCTTTGGGCCTCAGTTTGGTCTAAAAATAAGGGGGGGGGCCATCCTGTGGATCCACCACTGCCAGGGGTAGTTTGATTGCCGTTGGGTCTCTAAGGGTGGGGGTAGCTACTGGTAGGGCCTTAAAATAGGAACATTTTATTTTGCAGTGTTGCATTTTTGTTATTGTATTTTGAGTTTTGAAATAATTTGTAAAAATTTTTCAGGCCAATTTTTGCACCTTTTTTTAGCATTCCATCTGGGCTGAAATTCATCATCTCTGGGCTGAGATTTCCTTTAAAACCGACGCCTGAGGGGCTTAGCTGGTTCGTTTTACCAACTTTTATATGCCATTCCAGCTAACCAAAGTGGCTGGGTTGCCATATAATCGCAAAGTTAGTTTTTGTTGTGTCTATTAATAGTACTGTGGTCAGCCTGGCCCATGTGAGGTTACAGGTGCCTATTGCTCATACACAATGAATTGTTAAATCTCTTTTAATAGGTAAATAATTATTGGGATCATTGTCACAAAATTGTCCTTTCAACTTCTGTTATTGCAAACACCATCGAGACCACGAATTAGTTTCCTTTCAACAGAAAAAGGTTTAGTGCATGAAGTATTGAGACAGATTATACAACCTAATTCAGGGGCACCCAAAGACGGTTTCCTCCTAAATACATTAAAAAACACTTAAAAGGCTATCCAGAGTACTTTTAGAGCTCTAGAAATGCATTCTAAGTGGCGCTATAAAATTTGTATCTGTTCGGTCATCCTAGGGTAACTTGAGTGTTTTTGAAATTACAAGCGCTTTAGTTTTATTTTCCAGAAAATTTTAGAAAAATTGCATCTGATTCCTCTCTTCGAAAATTGAATTGAGTCCGAAAATTTCAGGTTTCCTTTTTTCCTACGAAAAATATCTTAACCAGGGGAGTGAAATGTGAAAAAATTAACTAAGGAAAATCGTGGGGCATTTATTAGATAAGCTTCGAAATTGTACATGAATGGAACCGATTATAGAAATTTTTAGCCGTCCTTAAGTAATAAAAATCTCCTTCTCCGAACAGATATTTTACAAAAATCGCGGTCATTGGGTGCCCCTGCTAATTGATGGTACCGGAACTTGAAACCTGGTGGCCTAAGTATCAGGCGTTTTGGGGGAAAAGAAGACGAGAGAAGGGAAGAATCAAAATCTTTCTCCTCAGCTAACCCCCAAGGAAGGCCTAGTAACGTGGTTGGAAGATGTACACAAGAAGGAACATAAGCCAGCTAAAAAATGTTAAAATAGATTATAAAATATGAAGGATTAAATCTTGATGCCAAATGAGCGTCCAAAGTTTTTCTTATCTGAAGAATAGAAAAATTCTAAAGCTTTCTCAAGGTAGCGTTGTAAATAACGTCATCCCTTTGGCAAATGACGTCATGGTAACTTACACCTCTAGCGTGCGATTCTAAAAAAGCAATAGGCCATTTGCACTAAGAAGTCATGTGACATCGTTTTTATGAAAATGAAAGTTACATGATTTTGCCTTCGAAAAACGATTAGTGGGTCATATCCTAAACAAAATAAAAGTGATTTGGTTTTTCGAACCTGCAACATTTTCTTAAAATGAGTAAGTTCGTAGCTGGTCACCTGACCAAATGTGATTTTGAAAATTACGAATTACCTCTTTCTGAACACAAATTTTGCACTTAAACTTCAAGGAAAATGTTGAAAAAATGATGTGGTAACGTTTACAGCACATCTGAAGGTAACTATCAAAAGTTTAACAAGATGTAAGCAAAAAGTAGTTTTGGCCGCCATGTTGGAGGGCAAGAGTATGCCCTCCAACATGGCGGCCAATACAAATCATGTTACTTTGTTGAAAAAGTAACATGAAAAGTGTCCTAAAATATCTCCCTTAAATGCTTTTCTCCTCAAATTTCGGGTGTAAGGTAATTTTTATGTGCTCTGTCCATTTTTGGCATCAGCAGGATTCCAACTCATTGTTTGAAGGAAGCATTGGTCACGTGACCTCTTAGTGCAAACGGCCTATTTGCTTGTGCAATCACTCACTTGTTTATTTACCCACGTAGCGTCTAGTGAGCTAAAAAGCTCGTTCAACATAAGTACGTGCTAACTTAAAATAGCCTTAAAATATAGAGAATTAAAAAATATATTATATTTATGTATAAAACAAGTAGATTTTTCATTAAAAAAAAAACAACAACTAAAATGTACAACTGGAAATGTCACTATATAAGGATTAAAAGGACTAAAAATTACTGTGAGTAAGAGTGGGATAGATAAAAGCTGATTCTAATATACAAGATTAAAAATGGAATTAAAGTGATTTATTCTTAATTGACTTTGCAAACTTGGATAGGTTTCCTTTCCTTACATCGGGTTCAAGTGAGTTCCAGATTTTAGCGGCTTCGGAATTGAAATAGTTCTTCATCCAGTAGACATTTAACAATTATTCCTAGAGCCCGAATGGGCTCTGAGTCAATAGCATGGGCTATTGACTCAGAGGCCACGAGGGCGAGAGGAATAATTGTTTTAGAAAAATTCAACTAGTTGGTCAAAAATATCGAGACAAAGCAGTTTTAGCTAGTTAAAGCTAGACTTTAATCCTTTTTTGCTACAAAAAAGCCGGCACTTTTCGCTACTAGTGGGCTATAACATATAGCCTAGTAGTAGCTCAACCAATCAGAACGCAGCATTGTTAATAGACCACTAGTTAGATTTTACTAACGTAGGATACATTGGCCTCGAACAAGGCACAAAAAAGTCTGAACAGTTTAAATATGAGGCGTAATTGAGAAGAAAATGTTGTTCGGTTTCACTTTTTTACCCAGGCTTTCTGTTAAAAATTTTCCTTTGTGACGTCTGACGAGTTTTTTTATGTTTGGCTCTTTTACGGCTCTGGTAAAACGCATAACTGGTGTTATGGATGGTCTACCGAAGCGGAAGGCAAGCTCTCTATTTCACGACCATTTATGGAGTATCCTGAGAAGCTAGCTCGATTGGCATGTGGATCACGTCTTTCCCGCTCGCTCGCGGGTTTTCTAAACAAGGATTAAAGTGCCCTTGTGCTGACTGCAAGTATCGCAGCTCCGGAAGAGTCTGCGCGCGCAAAAGAAATTTGACAACTGTTTATGACATCACTAAAATTTATCTTGATAGAAGAAAAGAGAAGTTTGGCGAGATATTTGTGACTGATTTTTTATGCAATCAAAGCATTCTCCTTTCAGTCTCTTCTAAAGCATTTTCTTGTTGGTAGTTAAGATCTTATTATGCTTTCTCCTCAAGAGAAACTTTTTTTGTTTTTTTGATGGGGGCGCAAATGTTGGCTTAAAAACGTTAAACCAACAAAATGCTATCAATTTTTTTTTAACCTGTGTTCAAGATTCCAACACGACTTTTTTCTCACCGATGGAGGCACCGCAAATTTAAAAAAGATTTACAAAGGCTGAAGGTGTCGGAATGTTGTTCGCGAGTTGAACAATTAAATAAAAGAGCAGCTGTTGGAGAACTTTAAACCAACAAAATGCTATCAAACAAACAGGATCATTTGGGGTACATCAACAACTCCATTGAGTTCCGGTTCATTATTAACGCCACCATTTACACCGTCGTTCAAGTTTCCCTCACAGTGACTAGCCTGCGAGCAAGCTCTCCTATTTGGGCGAGTGCTGATGAGTCTCTCGAGAACGCTGCCGGACCTGGCGACCACCCACCATTTCCCGCCATTTGTACCCCCGAGTGGGCTAATAAAGCAAACAAAATAAAAGGAACTGGCCAAGCAACTCTGACAACAAAGATTGAACTTTTAACCACTGTTAAAGGCACTGATGTTTGAATCTCAGGTGATGAAAAGTAAGGAGAAATACGAGAGAGGAAGTAAAGAACCAAAATGGGACGATTGTCAGAACAATTGTTCTTCCGAGTGCCTTCTATCCTTAGCGAACAACTGTCAACCTGTAGTCTGCGAGGGTAAAAAGGGAGCTTTAACTAAAGAAGACAGGGCAACCGGAGTTAAAACACCTAAGGACCTGGTGAGTTTAATCAGAAGTTACAGATACCCTTCTAAATTTTATTTGAGGTTTCCATACATCCCTCATTCCGCATACGCATGGCCTTTTTATAAAGACTTCGTGACCAGAAAAGGGCAGGTTCTAGCCCTTAAAATGCTGCCTTATCGGACTGAAAAGGGGTTTAATCAGCGTGGCAAATTTAACAGGCTGCGACTACAGCTGCAGAAAACCAGAGCTCTTATCGTCGTTTTTTAAAGATGACGTTTTAAATAATGTTATATATTTTTTCTTTGCAGAAAAGCAAACTTAACAGATTTATCTCCTGGCTGCGACGCCATTCCTGCTGCAGACCAAAACCTTAGGAATAAAAAACCCATCTGTTTTATTTCATATATTATCTTTTTGTTCCGGTGTAAAAGGACAAAAAAGCAAAAAGATAAAAGATAAAACAACTAAAAAAATTACAAAAAACACAAAAATTAAAAACTAGAAAGAAAAAACAAAAAAACAAAACAAAATTTGGAAAAAATGAAATTTTAATGAGGTTTCTCTTTATTTGGTTTTATCTGTTGCCAAATGTAGGTTTTTTCGGCAGTTCGACCATATTTAAATAAACTTTTGCCGGAACGTGCTCTAAAGTGCTGTTGCGCCCAGGATGGACAACAAGCAGTGAAGTGACCCACAAGGATCGAGATCCTGTGATGGACAGATAACTGATCATACCAGAAGGACAAGAGATTCTGGTAAGGCCACAAATTTCTGCGAACGGTTTGTTGTCATAAGAGTAGATTTGTAAATAATCTGCTTGGGAGTCGGTTGGAGAGAGGGAGAAATTAAATCGGGCACAAATCATAATTAGGGTCTTTTATCAGACACGCGATAAGAGTGGGCAATTATAGGGTTATAAGACGTTCAGTCGACTGAACCATGGACTAAAGCCTTTCGCAGTTTCCACAATTTCTCACGGTGGGTGGAAAAATCCAGTCGTTCGAAGGCCGATTAGCGCTTAACCTAGGGTTAAATTTAACCCCGGTTTCTTTTTCTTTTGTTCAAAAGCATTTTCTTGGATAATTTTCTCTGTTATTTTTAAGAGCATCCAATCATCAACTTGCTGACCGAAAGAATTAAACTGAATTTACTTTTTAAGCTTTCATATCTGAATGCAAATTTCACACTATCCACGGATTATCTAACCCAGCTTTGATCAACCCGGCCCTTCGGCCCTGCTGGGCGTTAAAATACCGTAAAATTCCGAAAATAAGCTCCGGGGCTTACATTTTTCAAAGGCCCTTTTTTGGAGGTGCTTATGTTCGGAGGGGCTTATGTACAGAGGGAAATTTGCGTTAAAAATCGATTGGACTAACCTTATTCTTGGTAGGAAATTTACCGTTTTTCTTTGTTTTAATTGTATTTGAGAGCAATTTCCAAGTACAAGGCCCTGGGGGATTATATCTGGAGGGGCGATTTAACGGAGGGTTTTTTGCGTTACGAGTTTGGGGTGCTTATATTTGAAGGGGCTTGTACATGGAGGGGCCTATGGTAGTTCTGCTTGGGAGAGTAGGGACTGGGACTTCAAAGTTTCCAAAATGGCGGATTTTTTCAAGAGGGTCATTTCATCGCGAAGCTCTAACACTGATTGAAAACATCCATTGAAAACTTTTTCGAACTTCTCCAATTTTTTGCAGAATCCACGAGCTATAAGTTGCGTAAAACTTTGCGAGATGGTGAGTTTTTCTTCGTTGACAAACCTGTGCGTGCAGCAAAATCTGCGAGTGCGGGAGAGCGGGAAATTAAGCTTAATTGAGTGTTAGAAAAAGACGACGCATATAAGCAAATATATGCAAATGAGCATGAGCTACTTTTCTGCAATTCCCTGCCTTGTTCCGGGCTTGAGCGGAGGAGATTTCCCAGCATGAACTGTTTGCAAAGAAAAGCTAGCTCTGACTGTGTAATGCAGGCAAGCAGCATTCTCAGCATTCAGCTGAGAATCCAGGCTTTCGTTCCTTTTAGGGAATCTTAAAAGTAACGAAAGCCAGAATTGATGCATTTTATGAATCATAGTGGACTGCTAGTGGGATTGATTGATTTTTTCTCATCAGTAATGTTTGATGGGTAGAATTGTGGGGGTCTTCAAGGAGGCACTCTATGAACTTCGAGTAGTGTGAAGTCGCTAGAATTCACATGGAAAAAATTCTTAGTGTGACGCTTCTTTCTCAGGCATTACCTCTCACAGATAAGTTTGCTTCTGACTGCTATGTGTGTTAATCAAAGAGCTTTTCGGTATTTTCCTAAAATCCATCTTTTTTATACTCGAGCCATTTACCTATGACTTGGTGCTTTCCCCACCGAGGGATTGAAGAGTTGTGTCTGCTCAGCACCTTGGTGATTTACAGCTCATTGTACCTGTTGAATTTGTATGTGAACTTGCCATTTGTTTTCCATTCACCACCAAAATAATGCAAAACATGCTTTGCTATATGCATTTCAGTACAGTCAACTCTCTAGTAATCGACTACCCATGGTTCACGACAAAGTCGTCGCTTATAGGAGGTTATCATCTGTGGGGAAAAAAAAGAAGAATATCTCAAATTTTTGCCCCAAGAAGAGGTCGTGGTCATTTAAGAAATTTAAGTAGTGGTCGCTTATGGGAGGTGATTACTTACGAGAAATGGTTATGAGAGAAATGACTTTATAAAAGGACAATGAAACAAAATGAGAAAGAAAGAAATGGGAGTTTTTGTGATAAGATATTGGCAGCTGGTCACCTGTTCAGTTCCTAACTCCACCTGTCAGGGCTTAAATTGAGTGGCAATATTCACCTCCAGTTCTGCATGATTTTTCAAGACACCTATTTCCATTTTAATTTGCATGTTCAGGTGTGACTGAAGGTATGAGTATTAGGGTTAGTGTGAAAGTTAGAGTCTTCAGTCACACCTGTGTATAGCTGCAATTTTAATCCTTGATTAGTGTGGGAGTTTTTTACTCCTGGTTATACCATTTTGTCCATAGCTGAAAATATCTCACTTATTTGATATTGCAGTCAAATTCAACATTTAAACAACGAGTAACAAGGAAGCTGATAAGTCATGCCTTGGGAGTGGTTGGTTGTACTGGTCTCATGTTTACCAGCTACTTCACTATCACTGGGGATGAACAATTTTACAAATCGTTCATCATTCCTTCGGTTATGAGAGTTCTTGGTGCTGAACAAGCCCACACATTTGCTGTCTGGTTAGCCAGTAAAGGCTTCATTCCTGTTGATGTGGACGGAGACCCTGAAATACTGGTAAACCTTCAGTAGTCTGCTCAGAAACTCAATTTTTTCTTGAAGACAACTTTCACAAGAATAATAATTTTACAATATTTAGTTTTCATTTAAAAAGGACTTTGTTTAAATACAAGGGCTTCTCTTACCAAGAATTTAATTCTTGATGCCAAGTGGTGAGATCTAAAGAGATCAGTATACTCCTTTGTACCAAAATATTTTTAAAAAAATGTTCATCTGAGATAATTCAATTCCAATTATAGACTATTTGTGATTATGATTGTTTTCATTTTCATGCTGATATTGCAATGCTGGATTATACAATATAATGTCATGATGACCACTCCACGAAAGCAAATGTCTCTTCTGTCTCACTTCTTCTTTATAATTATTTTCTCTATAATAAAGCAAACTGATAAATAATGATATCTTTAGTATGTTTCTGTTTTGCTTAATTTTTGTGCACATATTGTGAAAACATAATAAAAAGTTATTATGATCTTGTTTTGTCTTGTCTAGCAAACCAATGTTTTTGGTCTTCATTTTTGCAATCCCATTGGCTTAGCAGCGGGTTTTGACAAACACGGAGAAGCAGTTGACGGACTTTTAAAAGCTGGATTTGGTTTTGTTGAAATAGGAAGTGTAACTCCATTGCCACAACCTGGGAATGACAAGCCAAGGGTCTTCAGACTTATGGAGGACAAAGCTGTGATTAATAGGTGAACAAGGGTTTGAACAAAAATTAAGTTCAGAAATTTGTTGTACTTATAAGTACAACATTCGTGCTTCTTGCAATGGAGGATTTGTAGGTGAGTGGTTAACACCTCATTATTTTGGATCTGGAGGTGTGGGCTCCAGCTGTGAGGTCTGTTGCAGGGTTTGACTTTAGTGCTCACCCACTTGCTAATTTAAGTGTTAAAATGACCAGTAGCTCTGTGCCACAGAAACTGTAACTTTCACTAATGCTCCAGCCTGATGACTCAAACTCAAATCTCAATAGGGTCAAGAATCTTAACTGACCGAATGCATATTAATCCAGCTGGCTATTTACAAGCATGAACATTGAGGATTTGAACTCAGGACTGTGGTGAACAAATCCAGCCAGTGATCAGAGTGGGAATTGACCTTAGTGCATCCGAATTGTCCAGTGCTCTAACTGC
The DNA here is from genome assembly GCA_942486035.1 of Porites lobata. Lineage (NCBI taxonomy): Eukaryota > Metazoa > Cnidaria > Anthozoa > Scleractinia > Poritidae > Porites > Porites lobata. The sequence continues at coordinate 401,891 of CALNXK010000214.1, read as the reverse complement.
TAGGACACACTGCCCCGACTAGCTAGAAAGGGCATAGAGTTTCATGGTCTGGTGGCATTGCTGACTCCCTGTCACATATACTATACACACAACCGCAGGGTCATGTTTTTTTCCTTTCCCCCTTTTGCATGGCCTTTTTCCCCCTTTCTTTCCTACCATCAAGCTTTGAGAGGTTGTGCAAGATGTGTTTCTTGTATGGAAACTTGCAAAGATGACCTTTGCAGATGACCTCGGATGTGCTCTAAAGCACTGGACGCTTACGCGTTAAAACAAAATTTAAGATGCTTAAGGAGTATACACAATATCAGAAGGTCAAAACAGTTAGTACACCACAGCCCTTATGAAACTAAATAATAAGCTAAACAATAACAATGTTATCTTGTCTATTTGGTAGGTATGGTTTCAACAGCCATGGGCATCACGCTGTTCAGACAAGACTGGAGCAGCAGTTCCTTGTCCGGGGACATCCCCCTGGGATCCTTGGAATTAACCTTGGTAAAAACAAGACATCGAACAATGCTGTGGGAGATTATGTCAAAGGAGTGCAATGTTTCAGTGGTTTGGGGGATTATTTGGTAGTTAATGTTTCATCACCCAATACACCTGGACTGAGGTCATTGCAGGGAAGAGAGCAACTAGCAAACTTAATAGATAAGGTTAGGAGAAAAAAATATAATGGTAAATTAGGAGATTAAGATCCCAGAAAATATACTGCAGATCTGAAGTGATGAGAACAAAAATGAAATATCCATAGGAGAGACAACTGGTAAAAAATCCTTTTGGCCAAAAGTAAGTCCAAAATAACAGGAATGCATTATACTTTACCAGGGTTGTCAGAAAGTTTTGAAGTGGACGGTTTAGTTGTCAAAGTAACCAGCCAGTACAAGGATATTTTATTTAAAAAATGCCATCCATAAAGAAATGTCAAGCAGAGTAGCTGGCCGACACTAACCAAGTAGGTGGCAATTTTCGCTGGCAGCGGGCTACTTTTGACAACCCTGCTTTACATTTATGGATATATCGTTTCAATAACAATGGCTGTTGTGAAACTTGAAGTTTCACTTTGAAAAAGATTCCTTACTTCAATCCAGCCCTCCCTGCCAAGAAAAAAAACAAACCCTGCTAAAATTGTCTTGCCTCCAGCATTAACCCAAGTTGTGAATTTTACAGTTCTACGCCAACATAAGACATGCAGATGTTGTGCATATTATGTCCTAGTTGTAGATAAAAAATATTTTGATGCTGTAATGCAAATCATGCCGTGATGCTTATTCTCACTTAATGTCGTGAGTATTGCATTCACAGCAGGTCAAGCATACCCCTTAAGATTCTATTAATAATTTTAAAAATGAATGCGTTAGTTGTTCCCGTAACTGGTGTCAAATTCACATCGGCATTCCTGCATGCGTAATGAGCAGTGAATATTTTACGAGAACTTCTCTGTATTTGGTCAGACTGAAAATCTTTGAGTGGATAACATTACTTCGAAGACATTTACATTAATACAGGGAAACTGAGTTGGTAGAAATTCCATAACTGCCTCACGTGTGTGAATTCACTGCTTATTATGCATGCAACAATGCAGAGATCGGAACTGAAATTTACAACTACCAGCGGATTCAACTTTCGAATAATAAAGTCATTAATGGCATCTTGGGGGTACGCTTGACCTGGCTTGACTGTAAATTTTGCGAAAAATCTTGAGCCAATTTTGCGAGTATTAAATTTCGTGATTTTTCGCAAATCATGAAATCTAATACTCACAAAATTAAGTGAGAATAAGGTACATATAAATACTGCAAGTGAATACTCTAACCATTGAGCTACTGTGCCTTATGTTTGGGCCAAACTTGAGATATGCCCTGTACTATGCAAGAGCCAGAATTTATCA